>VZQC01006168.1:1180947-1568956 GCA_009823505.1 Rhizomys pruinosus | reverse complement strand
GAAGACTCAAAATGAGCTTACCACCTGACCCAGTCATACCACTCCTGGGTATATATCCACAAGACTCATCTTACCGCAGAGATACATACACAGCCATGTTTATTGCAGCTCTGTTTACAATAGCAAAAAGCTGGAACTAACCCAAGTGCCCCTCAACTGACGAGTGGATAGAGAAAATGTGGTACATCTACACAATGGAGTTCTATGCAGCAGTAAGGAAAGATGACATCATGAACATTGCAGGTAAATGGATGGAACTAGAAGATATTATGTTAAGTGAAGTAACACAGTCCTAGAAAAGCAAAGGATGAATGGTATCCCTCATCCATGGATGCTAGAGCCAACTACCTAGTTGTAAGTATTTCTTGTGCAGGGCTCCTTGAGCTTTTGTCCAAGTAGTTGGGAGTGATGCATATTGGAAAGAAGAAGAAGAGAAGAAGAAGAAGAAGAAGAAGAAGAAGAAGAAGAAGAAGAAGAAGAAGAAGAAGAAGAAGAACAACAACAACAACAACAACAACAACAACAACAACAGAAAAGACCGTGTCAAAGAACTGATGGGAACGGTGACCTTCTGCCTGAAACAGTCAACTTCTACATCAAGAATTTTGAGAAAGACTGAGAAAAAGATGAAAAACATGTTTGGTAGAATGCATGAGCTCTGGTGGGGTGGGGGAGTGGGGTAGGAAAAAATAAATAAATAAATATCCACAGTAAGTTCTAGAAAATACTAAACCTAGGGTTATTTTAAGTCAAGAGCTATTGTGAAATCACCCATATCCATTATGCACAAGGAATAGACAATGGAGCTCCCACAAACAATAATGTAAGACAGAAGAGACCACAGAAATGCGGATGTTGAATTTCTGGCAGACCAGGCTGCTGTGTTTAAAGAAGTGATTGTTCCTTAGATACAAGTCTACACCATCAATTTCATGTCAACTAGCTGACAGGATTTCTGCTTATCGATGCTTTATCTTTGTGTGACTCTTTAAAAGAAATGCTTTCCAAATAATTTTTAGTCCTGAAAAAAATTGGAGGGGATAAAAATCTTACACAAATCCTCTTCGTTAATGTAATGATAGATTTCAGTTCCAGATGCAGTCTAAAAATTCTTAATCTAACTATATTAAAGAAATCAGTTAGGCATCTCATCCAGGATACCAGATGTTCAGTGACCCACCATGAGAGCAGGCTGGGTTTGAGTTTCACTGGAATTTGGTTAGAGGTTAGAGTCTGAGAGGGAGTACTCCAGTGTCTGAAGGTTCATTATCAGGGTCCTAGCTGGGCTTTTGTCTCAGCATGAAGGACATGCATACTTCCGGGGGGGGGGGTGACTAACTGCCTCAACCACACTGTTTCTACCCTTTGTAAATTACTTGTCCCTTCTGAAAATAGCTAAAGCTTTGGTCCCAGAACACATGCCTTTGCAAGTAGCAGGAGTGTAGGCACAGTCAAGTGGTGCCTGTCAAGGTAATAATCTACACACCTCCAACGAGCTGATGTTCCTGGTGAGGATATGGTGCTATTATCTTGAGAAGTGTAACACGGGGTGGAAACTGGAACAGGAGAAGTTGATATTGGTCCTTTCTTCAGTCAGAAAACCCCTGAGCTTTGTGTAGATGGAGGCTAAGAGCAACTTTTACCACAAAACAGGCTCCTAACAGTGCTGAGGCAGGGTCTAGAATTGCAAAGGACCTCTTTTCAATTTACCTTAAACATTGTGGAAGGTCAAGAAAACCTAGTACAGTTGGGCACCCTAAGGTTCTACAGGCTTGGGCAGCTCAAGGGGATGACATGCAGGCAGGATAGCTGTCGCCCCTGGTTTGCCAGGTGGGTAGTGTTTGTCCACCTAGCGAGAGGACGGGGAGGAAAAATAACCTTTTTGTTCCATCTTAGATTAATGGATGAACTCCCTGTAAGGAAAGACAGATTACTAAGACAAAGTGTAAGTTTTTAATGAAACAAATGGCATCCAGGAATGGAGACCACAAACAAGGGAACTACTGCATTTTTTTTGCTCAGGGTTCAGAGCACAGTGGCCAGTTCTTCAGAAACATGACTATTGGCATAAGGTGGTGTCATGGGGATGAATGACAAGGATCTCTTGGCAAAGTTTCTTAGCCTCAGTTGTGTCTGAGTCCCAGCATCTTGACACAGAAATGCTCCTTTTCTCTGGAAACAAAGGAATTCCCTCAGGTGTAAGTGTTAGGACTATTGCAGGAAGGAAGTAGGGGAGCTCAGAGATGGCCTCCTTCGTTTTTTTATAACCTGCTGCAGAAAAGGAAGCCGAGAATAAACTCTCTGCTTCCATTGTTTTCTCAAGGGCCTGGCTGTTGTATTTTGGGGTACATGTCCTGAACCCCACAGACAGCGAGCATCTACACTCACTGTAGTTTGTCCCTGTGGCATTGTGAGATCTAATTGAGGACAGACCCCCTGGGGATCTGAGGAACAGAGAGCTCTGAGGACAGCTTATAGCTATTGTTTTGGTGCTAGAAGCAGCAAGCAACAGTCATATTAAGGGATTCCCATCTTCACAGGAGACTATTCAAGTCTGGGAAAATTTTGGTTATACTGGGCAATGTTAACATGTAAACTTCCCAAAGACATTTTAAAGCACTCAAATAAAACAAGAACTTCACCTTTCTGCAAGTTATAACCTATGTTTGATAGTTGGAACAGGTGCCACCAGAAATTTAAAAAGCAACACGACCTCAATCTTCTTTTTATTGCTTATATTGTAATAGAATAAAAAAAACAAGGATTTCTCCATACACAATGGTTTGTAAAAAGCAACACAGTGTGTATATATGAGTTATAGTAGAAGAAATGAGTTAAAATATAAAGAAATACCAATTCAAGAATGTTAAATATGCCAACCGTGAATTAAGAACAAAATCAGTATAGGTGGTTTATGCAGATAAATATTATGTATATCATTTTTAATTTAAAATAAGGCATTTGTTGTAAAGGGTTTTATGTTTTTTGAAACATGGTCTCATGCAGCCTAGGTTGGCTTCAAATCACTGTGTTGTTGAGGCTAACCTTGAATTCTCGGTCCTCTCGCCTCCACCACTCATGACTGGGCATCACTGCTCTCAGTTTAATTGAAGCTGTCAAATGTGTGCAAAATTTTCCATGGTGATGGAGCTCCAATCCCATTCTCACCGTGGATGTGCTGGTTCTCCTTGCCAGTCTCCCAGTGCCCCTTCTGTCTTGGCAGAGCTCTTTCTCCAAACCTTAATGACCTCCTGGAGGCACTGAAAGGTCACAGCTTCCTTGGCCTTCCTCCTGGATGGGAAACTTTCCCTGCTAAATGGCCCTGCCCTCCTCGTCCTGTGGAGCTAACTGAGAAGGATGTAATCCAGAGATGGCTGACTATGTACTTATCAGGTGATGTATCTGAGCTGCTTTCTGGAAGACAGGCTTAACTTTCACCTTTGAAGATCAGGTTTCAAAGGTGGAGGCTCTGGGTGAGCCTACAACTATCTCCAGAACTCTCCTGCTCACAGAAACCTGGGCTTGCCTGAGCCCTCATCCCTGACAGAAATGAAAATGCCACACATTCCAAGGCCTGTTATCACTGTCTGGTCCTGATTGTGCAACTGCTGCCCCAGGCAGGCTTCTGGAAAGAAGGGCTTCCTTTCCTCTGAGCAACCACATACCTCCGCTGACTCCTTTTGTGATACTGTCCTAAAAACACCATCCCTAGGGCTTTCGTCTTCCTGGGACCTCGCCTCAGTTATTGGGTGTCTTAGGGAGTCCTCTGGGTTCTCATTTTGCTCCATTAGCACTCATTAGTGCACTTTCTGTGGCCTTTCTTCACTTGTGGATTATGTTTGGGCTGCTAATTTGGAAAATACCTGGTTTGCACGGTATTCACAGTGTTTGGAAAGTCTCTTAAATCTCATTTTGTGCCAAACTAGTAATGTGAACAATACCACCAGGCTAAGACAACCATTCTAGACATTTCTGCTGTAAAATTTCTTATTTCTCAGAACTAGCTACTGTTTTAAGGACCACACCATGCAACTGGCCCACACCCATTTCATCCCAACCTAATGATTAATTCCTCCAGCATCTGCCCTGGTGGATTTCACTTCCTCCTTGTACTTCTCTTAATGCTTGGGAAATTGCTTAACTTTTTCCAACCACAGTTCCCTACAGGTCATTCCCCCTTCTCTCTTCTCTCTCTCTCTCTCTCTCTCTCTCTCTCTCTCTCTCTCTTTCTCTCTCTTTGTCTCTCTCTTTCACTCTCTCTTCTATTTTCCCTCTCTTTCTCAGGAAATTGGAATTAGAATGATATAGCATAATCTAAGGATTTTAGAAAGAATATTTTACATATTTCAGTTTTTGTTTCTTTTGTTCCCAGGCTAGCCTAGAACACACAGCGTAGCCTAGGCTAACCTTAAATTCATGGCAAGCTTCCTGCTTCAGCCTCCTAAGTGCCAGTATTGCAGAAATGGGCTGCCATATGTCTCCGGCAAATACTTCTTAAGTCCAATATTTTATACCAGGCTTTATGAAGAATTTCAGAAATTAGTGAATTCAAGGGAATCCTTGTGAGGTAAAAACATCCTTTTTATCTTTGATTTCTAATATCTTGTCCTTGATTTCATCATGCCCCATGCTCACTGTGCTGCCCCCTAGCCTCTAGCCTTTCTTTATTACAGAAAACAATTTAATTTACTGATAATCTGTGACTTAAAAATGCAGGAGCTGTTCACCAGTGGTAGAATACCTGCTTAGTTAGCTTGTATAAGTTCTTGGATTCAATCCGTAGTACCAAAAGAAAAATTATCATGGGTCTAGGAGGAATATTGATTTTTCTATCATTCTGTCAAAGTATTCATGATAATCATTTCATTGTAGGCTTAGACACAGCAGAAACACACACACACACACACACACACACACACGCACACACAAACACCAAAAGCAGTCTTCTAGAATGTTCTTGGCAATCAATTCAAAATACTTTAAATACTAGAAATTACCTATGTCCATTAGATGCAGTGGGCAAATAAACTGCTAATTTCTCACAATACAAATCTTCATAGCACTGGCTGTACAAAAACAAGACCTCCCTGCGGAGCCTGGATGAACTTCGCAAATAGAAAGTTGCATAAAAGGAAATCAATGTGTTGGAGTAGTAGCACAGCCTTTTAACCATAGCCCTAGGGGGCAGAGGAAGGAGGACTGTGAGCTAGAGACCTGCATGGGTTAACTAGAGTATCCTAGGCTAGCCTTTTCTATGTGATGAGAACTTTACCTCAAGGAAATCAAAGGCTAAACATGTAGTTGAACTGTAGAGAGCTTCCCTAATGTGTCCAGGGCCTTAGGCTCTAATCCCCAATTCTGATAATAATTAATTATCAGATAATTAATTAATTAGAGGAAGAAGGAGGCAGCACACAAAAAGGACGCAGTGTCTATTCACATGAATTATGAGCGAAGGTAGCTTTCTGGGTCAGAAACTCCCCCATGGACATAGCAATTGGGGTGGCATAAGAAGCTTTCCTGAGGCAGGGTCGTTATTCTGTTTCTTGATTTAGGTGCTGTTTTCGCAGGTGGGTTCCACTGTAGAAATTCCCTGACTATTTTATGTGTATTATATTAGAAAAGTTATTTTTCAGTTATCATGTATTTGCAAAGCACATTTGTTCTAGAGGTAGGCCAGCTCTCCCTGCAGGGATGATGCAACTGTGGCCTCCTTGCTTTGAGTGAAACTCGGGGGATGCAGCCCACGCTCTTAGATATCGTCTTCAGCTCCATCTTTGGCTTCATTTCCATCAACTCTGGGATAGTCTCTTCTGTGCTTTGTTTTCCTCCATCTGCTAATACTTTAACAGTGAATCCTCCTTATAAGCCAAGTCCCTTTCTTATTCTTGATGACTGCGAGGTCTCTCTTTCTTTTTGCTTTATTTGAATCTTGCTATTCCATCGATTATTCCTTGCTATCTGCAGCCATTTTCCTGGAAATCAAGAATATTCTGGGGACCTGCACCCTGAACAGAACCAGGAGGTGCTGAGTGTTGTCCAGCCAGCAGCTGCAGACTCTTGGCTTAAGGAGCACATATGTCACTTCCTCATCCAGAGGGAACATGAGGTGCTAATTCTGCATTTCTGTGCTTCCCTTCACACACCTGGATCCATTAAATATGGTATCAACCACAGGAACCACTGCACAGTGCTGCTTTGTGGCCAGTGTGCAGTGCTTCCTTTCCCTGGGAAGGACGTCAAGCAGAGGGTTATTTTCAGTGCTCTGCTCAATCTCACCCAGCACTGGTAATTTCTGATCACACCCTTGTTTCATTAACTGAAAACATGCCATTGTCCCCACAGTCAACTTTGTTATTATAGCTAAAGAAATAATTATATTCACACAATGCAATCTGTATGTCTCTTCACAGGACCACAGCAAGGGGTTATACAACTTACTGATTAAAACAGAAGCTATAAACTGGCAGAAATAATACTGAATAATACTTGCATATATAAATAGGTAGATAAAAGAGAAATGAAAGGGATTTTGCTACCATAACACACCACATAATATTGTTTCACAGACATAAACAAAAAACTCAGTGTTTTACCTATCTGTAGGAGTACAGAGGCACCAAAACTCATCAGTGATGCTGAGACTACTGGGTGAAAGTTGATGGAAAATAGTGCCTGTATTTTCTCAGATTATCTCCCTGCAATTCAAACTTAAAAGGAAATGTACTTTAGTGTAGAAAATCTGGCTGACACCATTTTAAACATATGATTAAAGTGATTGATCACCTTTCAACAATCACAAGATAAACTCAACCTATGTGCCTCCTGAGGTGATACACTGAGGATGAAACACCACACATATGACATTCTTACTGTAAATGCACAAGAGGGACACCAGATAGACCATCATTGAGGCAGTATGTTCTCAAAATGTCAGTGTCATGAAAAAGAAGGAAGAACTTTTCCAGGGAAAACAGATGAAAGAGGCTGAATAATTGATTACTCATGATCTTTCAATTGATTTGGAATATAGGAAAAGAAAACCAGCTATACAGGGTGCCATTGAGGTGATTGGCAGAATTTGAATATGGATAACATAGTAATGATGTGTATGATCATTGAATTATAATTCTGTTATATTGTGTAGTTGTTCTTAGGGAGTATTTGCTGAAATTCTCATGATACATGTGACTTACTATGGAATGGCTCAGGAGAAGGATGGATATACAGAGAGATTTATTTATAAATAGATACATAGGTGATAGATGGAAGGGTATATGGATATTTGGAAGAAAGGAGGGTAGATGATAGATAAATGTGGAAAAATCATAACCACTGATGAATTTGGGTGAAGATATATGAGTTCTTGGAGTGATTCATCTTACACGTTAAAAAACTACTATTCTTTCAAAATTAGTTAAAAATAAGTATCTCGGGGGATGGAGAGATGGCTCAGTGGTTAAGAGCATATACTGCTCTTCCAGAGGGTCTGAATTCAATTCCAAGCACCCACATTAGGTGGTTAACAATTATCTATAATTCCAGATCCAGAGGATCTAACACCTCTGGCCTCCATGGATTCCAGTATGGTACACATATATATGCACATGATCAAAAGTAAAACAAATCTTTTTTTTGAAGGTATTTTTTTAAAGCCATTTTTTATTGAAGCTTTGTGCATTTCATACAAAATTTCAAATCAAATCCAGACATGTGCTCCCCTCCCTGCCCCCCAACCCCACCAGAGCTCATGCATTCTGCCAAACATGTTTTTCATCTTTTCCTCAGTCTCTCTCAAAATTCTCGATGCAGAAGTTTACTGTTTTGAGCAGAACTTCACCGTTTTAGTCAGTTCTTTGACCCAGTCTTGTTTTTGTTGTTGTTATTCCTTCCAATATGCATCACTCCAAAATATGCATATATGCATGCCACATTTATCTTAGGTTTTAGCATCTTCAGCTTATGATTTTTTTCTTTATTTATTAGGCTAAAAGATGCCATGTTTGAAGTCTCTTCCTTGGCAAACCCAAACCACCATCAGTTCTGCCCTTGTGCTCCACACTGGGGTTTTCCTTTCCCATGTTCACCCAATGAGGTCCAGTAAGCACCACATCCTGTCTTGATCTTCCTGTACTGGTCTCCATGATACAGCCTGGGTAGTCCAACAATGGCAGTCTATACTCCATTTCCAGCTGAAGCACAGCTTGGTTACTCCTACAGTGGTCTTGCTTTTCAGATATTTCCAGGCATGCCTCATGAGGCCCCAAACACTTTCAACCATCCTCCCCTCCTCCCCTCGGGTGGCAAAGCAGTTTTAGAATGAGACCACCTTTCCTTCTCTTCCCTTATGGCTTTCCTTCTGTTTTGGAAATTCATGTCCCATGGGGGAAACAGTTATAGGTTCCAAATATTGCAGGGCACTACCCCACTTCTTTTTCATTCATTCAAACTATCTCAACCCCTCTTTCCCTCTAGTGTTAGCTCATCTTCCCAACTTCTTTTCTGGCTACTTGTAATAGGAACTCCTTAACATGGATACATGATAAGTGGTACCAAATTATCTTTTGTCAGTAAAGTAGGAAAGATAAGGCATCATGAATACCACTCAGTCAACAATAGCGTTTAATCTTTTATTCCTTCACTTCTTAGACTTTTAGTTTCTCTGTCCCCTTTCTGTGTCCCCTTGTCCCTTATCTACTTGAGCAATATTCTCCTTATTCAAATCAAACAAAGTAATAAGTATATGGTTAGCCCCTCTCCCCAACTTCTCTACTGGCCACTACTTTAATTCTCAAACATCCTTGTGAGTGCTGTATACACATTTCCTTCAACATGATAACACTTGATTTCTTGCCTTATCTCATAGCAGGTTTGGCTCAGCAATGACGATGAAACTTAGATGTATTTTCCAAGAACACTATGAAAAAGAGGAAGTGATATTTTGGGGAAGGAGTTTCAGGAATCTGGACTTGCCTTTCAGGAGTCTTTCCTGTGTGATAGCCTTGTTAGAAGGTTGCACTAGATCCTCTGTGCTGTACCCAGGGACCACTGAGAACAGTGGTCTCAGAACTGTTTTTTCCTGAAACTCTGGCTAGAAGGAACCTGGCCAAGAAGGTGATTCTGCACCAACACTGGGTTCCAGACCAAGCTGTTCCCTGGCAGCATAGATGGGGGCCCACTCACTCTGTAGCAATATTTAGCATCCAGGTTACCAGGGCAGTTTTAACGCTGCCAGTCTTCTAACTGTGCAGTTCCCCAAGTTCTCAGACACCAGTATCTTCCTTGCTTCTTCCTTTGTCTGAGTACAAGTCTTGTCTCAACTGCTTCTGTGAGTTCCCTTCTTTCCAGAAAATCAATTTGGGCCCAAGTTGTTGAATTTGTTGTGCATTTTTACTTGGTAGGCCTGGCTAACATTACATTTTCAATGAGGAATCTGATGTTCACAGATAATAATTTAGTTATCTTGTTTGCATGTCCTACCTAGAACTTTAATTTAAGTTTACAGATCTCAAAAGTATTTTACTTTAAAGTACAAAGTCATTCTTTCTTTGTTTTTTTTTTTTTGGTTTTTTTGTCAAAGTCATCCTTTAAAATGCTTTTATTTTATTATTTTGTAGAGATTGTGGGTGACTCATCTGTAATTAAGTTAACAATATACAGAGCATGCAGTGCTCTCTCTGTAGCTAAAATCTAACTGCCATATCCCTTCATATCTCTCAGGAAACTGAATGGGTTTCTTTTTGGACATGTGTCATTCTGATTAAAAAAAAAATCATTCGATACTTTTCCTCAGGTGACCTTGGAGCGATTTGGTAGCTGCAAATCCTTCTGTGAGGAGATAAAGATGTTTTCTGGTAGAGATTTTCTTTTTGGCAGTCTACCTTGATATTTTGACACTGACCTTTCTGAGGATGATTTTTTTTTTCCAATGGAGAAAATGAGTCATTAGTGTGAGTAATAAAAGCTTTAGAATACATTTGATCAGGGAGTGGAGGTCCTATGTGTTTGTTTCTTTATGTGAGAGCTTGTGTAGATGTTTCTGACCCAAACATTTTTGACATTCTGTAACCTGAATCGTTGGAAGTGCTGCTTCTGAAAGCAGTGCATTGTGGAGATAGCAAGAATGCCCTATTCAGGTCTGGGGCACCATCTGTGTATCTCTTAAAGTGTGGGCGCCCTGAAAAGCTTTGTCTCCAGAGAAAGCACAGCCTCCCACGCTGCTAACTGTGGGATTATGCGAGGTGTTTTTCTCTCATCCCTGGTCACGGCCCTTTGAGAGGCTGATGTGGTAGAGGTAGCTCTGTCTAGTTGCAGAAACCCTGGGAACAATACACACTGCCTGACAAAACATGCAAATCCCAGCTGTCAAAGCCAGAGTTCCAAATTAAAATGGACCAGGGTTCCAAATTAAAATGGACAGGCCCTTCTTCATTTGCATGAAAATAGGTCAAAGTAAACATCTAGAGGCAGGAAGAGGGCTATGTGGCCGCTGGTGAGAACGTTTTTTTTCCACTTTCATCTAGCTTGTCTTCTTTACTACTTTCTGAAGTGAGAAGGGTTGGAACCCATCAGGAGGAAATTCGGAAAGGTAGTCTAGAAACAGCCCCAAGTCTTCTGTGGTCAAGATATTCTTCATTTGCAATGGGAGACTTACAATAATAAATACATCTGGAGCCAATCATATATTATATCCAGACCTCTCAATGGAATACATTTTTTGCTGCCTTAAAATAATATGTGCCTAGGCATAACTGAAATATATTATAATTAATATTTGTTGTCTACTTTAGCTGGACTATGGGAACCTTGGGTTGTTCAAACTTCAGACATAGATACTTGCAAAATGCAACAATTACCTAATTGTATGGCAAACTGAGTGACATCAATGTTATCTGAAAACAACTGTGTTATTATAATGTAGAATCCCTTAAAAATAAACAAATAAAAGAGGAAAAACAAAGAACACCAATTTCTTATTGAAACAGATTGCAGGGCCTTAAACATAAAGACACATATTTGGTGCCTCATTGTTATTAATCTAATTTTAATTTGTTTATGTGAAAATCTATACATATTCTAAGAACATATTTAATAACAGCAATATGGAAACAACAACAGTTAATTCTGGAAACAGAATCTAATCACTCCAAACAAAGATAGCAAGTGACTCTCAGCTTCTACCAGGAAGATCCTTGGCAGAATATATCTGCAAAATTATACAATTGGGCTTTTATATTAAGATGTAAAATAAAATTTCATCTGATTTTGCTGAAAACACCGAGAATGCATGATAAATGCTGTTAGCTCCAGGTCTCTCTCACACCCTGAGTTGGAATCCTTCAGTTAGGTCTGCTCCTGTGCCCTTGAACTGCCCTGTCAATTAGAGCCCTTCACTCCCCGGGCACATGGAGACTGCATTGTTCATGTCTTCTGGACCGTGGCGCAGTGTTTAGCATGGCACTTAGCACACAGCAGGCAAGCCATGCTGCCAATGACCAGCATTTACACACTTCCTGCGCCACTGACAAAACGGGCCCTCGTCCTGTAGCCTCTTTCTGTGCTTCAGGTTCCTTTGGCTACTTCTGTGTCTCAGTCAGCTCTGAATATTACTCCTTAAATATCTGTCAATGGATTTCCTGGTTTATGTAAGCTTATAGAAACAAAGAAAATAATACAAAAAAATCAATGAAGCCAAAAGTTGGTTCTTTGAAATAATAAACAAGATAGATAGACCGCTAGCCCAGTTAACCAAAAGAAAGAAGGAACAACTCCAAATCAATACAATCCGTGATGAAAAGGGAAATATCACAACGGACAAGGAAAAGATCCAGAAAATCATATGGGAATATTACAAGAACCTATATTCTACCAAGTTTGAAAACCTAGACGAAATGGATGAATATCTGAAATCCTGGGAATCATCAAAGCTTGGCCAAGAAGAGATCAGCAGCTTAAACAGACCCATAACATATGAAGAAATAGAGGATGTAGTAAGAAGCCTCCCAACTAAAAAAATCCCAGGCTCAGATGGTTTCATGGCAGAATTCTATAAAACATTTCAAAAAGATCTACAACCATTATTACTGAAACTGTTTAGAAGTATACAATCAGAGGGAATTCTCCCAAATTCCTTCTATGAAGCCAGCATCACTCTATTACCAAAACCAGGCAAAGATCCAACTAAAAACTAAAAAGGAGAATTATAGACCCATCTCCCTAATGAACACAGATGCCAACATTCTAAACAGGATACTGGCAAATAGCATACAGACCCACATGAAGAAGATCATCCATCATGACCAAGTTGGATTCATACCAGAGATGCAGGGATGGTTCAACATACGAAAATCAATAAACATCATCAAACACATAAATGGAATCAAAGCTTATAAAGTGCTCTTTAAACAAAGCACTTAGAATTCAGTTCTCTTGTCTCTAAAATGAAGGAATCACATAGACTAATCTCTGAGCACTTCTCTAGATAAAAGTTCTAGTACCCAACCATATTCTATCACCCAAAGCTGTCTCTACCTGGATGTCCCAATGGCATGTTTAACATAGCAAATTCCAAATTTAAACTCCTGTTTCCTCTCACTCCTCATTCTTGTTCTCATTTCCTTTGATAGGGTTGAAAGTTTATTTCTTTATAGTCTCCCTTTTCCCAGCTGCATGGTCTGTCAGCTCACCTAAATGTGCTGTCTGTCCAGCTCTATACTTACTGTTCACTGAGACTGGTAAGATATTATGGCTTCTTTAATGACCACTAGCTTTCCTGTAGTTTCTTCCCTACCCAAACCTACCACATTGCTGCTGACAATGCCTCTGAATGATCACAAAATTTCTGTCAGTCACATGTTGAAGTCAGTATTCCAAATCATATCCCAGGCATTCATTCGCCTTCTCTCTCCAATGAGTTTTCTACATTCAGTCAAATAACAGTCTCTGATATCACATAATACATGTCAAGTTTCCTTCTTCTATCACTTTGAATGAAACTTTCTGTCATCTCTTCCTCTCAAATTTTATTTTTTCACCTTAATTTCCATATCACCTTCTTTTTTCCTTTGTTTCTTGCTCTTCAACAAGGTTTGAAATGCTCCGGTATTTTATGTATTTTTAATGCTATCTGAGTAGAAATTTGTCTACTTATCTTCCCAATGAGCTTTTAAATACTCCAATTTCTGCTGCCATGTCTTGGTCACTTAGTTATTCTTTGGGAATTTTTTCTTGGTGTCCATTTCCATAGACATTCAAGAAGAATTTATAAAAGTTTTTCAATGACCATTTGGTTTTACACATTTTTGGTATTTTTGAGACAGGGTCTCCCTTTTAGTACCAGGTGTCCTGGAGCTCGCTCTGTAGACCAGGCGGCCTTGAACCCACAGAGATTCACCTATCTCTGTGGGTTCAAGGCCAGCCTGGAGTCACAGAAGCCCATATCAAACATAAATAAGCAAAGAACTTTCTGAATAGGAATACATTATAGAACTTTAAGCTAGAAAGATTTTTCCCTTTCCAATGAAATATGAGTCTAGCTATTTCTTGTTCCTTCACTTTCCGGACTTGACTTCTCTGCCCCTTTTTTGTGTTCCCTTGTCGCTTATGCATCTGAGCAATATTCTCCTTATTTAAACCTCCAGCAGAAACTGACAAGAGTCTCAGAGTACCAAACCAAATTCTCAGACACAAATTTGATCACCCTCTCTGTTCATAGGTCAACCACTGGCCCCAAAAGGTTGCATGGAATACACAGTCTCACCCATACCTGGCCTCTGAAACAAAGTCTCTAAGAAGGAGACAGAAACAGGAGAGCATGTAAATCTAAATGTTAGAAATCAGAGAAAAAAAAATAAAACAATTATTTTAAATCTTAGTCACAATATTAATTCTTAGCATACAGCCTAAGAATTAATATTGTGAATTAAGATTTAAAATAATTTTTCTAGTTCAACCTAATAACAGGAAAAATCTGAAGAAGATCCACAGCCTTCAAGAGGGCACATTTCCAGTGCTGTCTTCCTATAGGACCAAGAAAGTTCATGAGAAAGGAATAAATGGCTTTCCAGTAGGTCCAGAGCCCACAGGCTATGCATTCCTGGAAACAGCCTCGGGGAACGTTCCTGGTACCCAGGAATGAAGAGCTTTCAGAGTGCAATCAAAATTGATGAACAGTCATGAAGAGCACAGGAGCGCTCACCTGTAAACCCAGCACCTGGAAGTGGAGGCCAAAGCTCCTGAGTTCAGCAGGGTAGGCTGCTGCATAACAAAGGCTTATTTCTAATATCAAAATTGTATCTCATATATTAAGGAGGAGGAGGAGGAGGAGGAGGAGGAGGAGGAGAGAAGGAAGAGGAAGAAGCAACACGGAAGGGGAGGGAGAGGGGAATGGAAGCAGAAGCAGAAGTGGAAGAGGAAGATGATGATGATGATGATGATGATGATGAAGAGGAGGAGGAAGAAGAGGAGGAGGAAGAAGAGGAGGAGAAGAAAGAAAAGAAAGAGTGGGCTTGGTGTGGTTTACTTGGCAGAGTTCTCACTTAGCATACATGAGGCACTGCATTTGATTCACAACACGACATGAATAATGAGTAGTAGTGCACTAGGAATTGCTGAACCAGGAGGTGCAGACAGGAGCATCCGAAGTTCAAGGTTATCCTCAGCTACATCTGGAGTTTGAGATCAGCCTGGGGAAATGAAAAGGAAAAAAAAAGAAAATTTCTGGATTACTGTACACCAGTGACTTCAGTGTGCTCGTTTCCCTCTCCTTAGTGGAAACATGTAACATGGTTATCCTGCCGTCTTGCTCCACCTACCATGTATGCTGGGTAAGGGATGCAGTCAACATTTGTTTTAACTTCATTCGTCTCTAGATCTAAAGAACCTCCCTCAGGCCCTCATATAAAGAATATTATGCGATTTTTGAGCCTGATGTTATAATCTGATTGAGATGGATTGATGTTATAATTTGATTGAAATTGGAATTCTTCTTGGAGGTGGAGAGAATATATTTTATTCAACAAAGAAAAAAAGGAATATATATATATATATATATATATATATATATATATAATCAGAGTGTAGAATGTGTCTTAAAAAGGAATACTATTATTGTTCTAATAATTTTCCCTAAGCATTTACTGATACTGAAGGTAAGAATGTGGTTTCTGCCCATGCTCCACTGTCAGGACTAGTCACAGGACTTGTTTCAGTCAGTGGAATGTGAGAAGAATTAACGTAAGTCATTACTATACAGGAGCAGCAAATGATATCTCATGGATTTTTCTCTGACAAAAGAGTATGTGTCTGGGTGGCAGTTCCATCTTCAAAGTGAGTCGTTCTTAAGACAGAGACAACATGATGCTTAACCAATGCCAGATCTGTATAGGACAAGAAATGCAAGAAGAAATACATACTAGTTACTGGACATCACTGAGACTGTAAATCGCATGAGATGAAGGGTTCTGCAACCTGGTTTAGGAAGTGCTTGTGGAATAGTTTATAAATGCACAATGTCTTCTGTACTTACCCCATAAAAGGGTAAGTTCTTCACACTGAAGAGGTGAAGTGATGAAGTCACATGGCGATTTTCAAATTCCTTTTTTTGTTGATCTGTTGTTTTTTATTCTTTCCTTTATACTTGCTTTCTTCTGTCTTTCTGCTTGTTCATCATTGGTACAAGTTCCTCTAAAAATCACGAAGATCATTTTAAATATCTAGCATTTGAATTACACTGGAGGTACAGGAGTGAAAGAGGGGAAGTAGGGGCTGAGCTCGTTCTCCACTTCCTCACAGACCTTCTGCATACCTGATATACTTGAAGTGAACCTTCCAATGTGTTCCCACAGTGGAAAGTAACATGCGTGCAATCTCACAGTGCTTTCAGGAACCAAGCAGAAGACCTTAAGTATAATGGGCTTTAGAATGAGACAGGCATGTCTTTGAGTCTGGCTCTGCCATGTGTAAAATGTGACCTGGAGTGCTTCTTCAGCATTTCCAAGGCTACTTTATCAGAAAGTGGGTACATTTAGTTCTGCTGCATAAAAACTACAGGAAGTATGTGAGGAAGCAGTGTGCTAGTGTGAAAGTGTTGTCATCACTTCTTTTACTTGATTGTGCTTTCTTGCAAACTCATTAAATTTCATTTAAATCCTGGAAATTTTATTGGAAAAATATTTTTGAAGTGGCTTATTCCTCTGTTCCTCTATTTAATAAGGATGAATTCTAGCTTACTCATGGTTGCACATCTAAGCTTAGAACCTGTCCTGTCCTTTAGGTGGTTTAAGCTGCAGTTGACTCTGTGCAGGTCTTTGCATTTAGAGTGTAATGCCTGGGAGTTGCATAAAGTTTCTCTTTAGGCTGCATTGAGCCCTGGTAGGTTTCATTTTCCTTCATTCCTCTGACATTCCAAGACTGAAATGTTTCCACTTAACTCAGCAAAATGCAGCAAAGCATGTCAGAAACTAGAAAACTGTACTTTGGGGTTTAAACTGCCATGGATTCTGATGTACTATAAAGTGCTGATGTGAAGGGATGAGAGTCAGTAGCGGTTCCCTGAAGATTTTTCCCACCCAGATGACTGACAGTGCCATAAAATGAGGGATCTGCGATCAGCCATTCACAAACAGTTCCACAGCTCTCCTCTGGAATGAGAATCGGGATGTGACTGTGACATCAAAGAGTTCCCTGCCAGCACGCAATGGGCCCCTGGAACGAGCACCACTGAGTGTGCAGCTCTGCTTGTCAGTTTTGAAAGGGCACAGGATTTGCAGGACTTGAAATCCATGTGTCCCTTAAATGCAAGCTTTTTAGTTATGTAACAGCAAGATCGACTTCCCAGGCAGGAAGCGACAGCATTTGGGGTATGACCAATCAGCCATGACATTGGCATTTCCCAGCTTGCCATTTTAGTAACTAAGCCAATACCTTTGAGGATGAGTGCATTTCCTTGAAGAAAACCACTAAAATCACAATTTCCTTAAATGATGCAGCCTCTGTTTGCTTCATCTTGAGACTTTTCTCTCCTGGAGACTTAGCAAAATACTTAGAAAACCAAGGAAGCCCTGGCTGGACTAAATGTTCTCCTGAAGATTCTCATGTCCAAGTCTAGGGCTGATACGGAAAATCCACACTGCTGTCGTCTCTCCGACTTATAGTTAGCCGATCCCAGAACGGAAACCAAACTGAGGCTCCAGCACAAAGGAACACACCAAGTTGGTTCTAATTCGAAAGCTGATGGAAATTATGAATAATGGGTGACCTGTTCCTATAGCTACTGACATTCCCTTAACATATTTGGGCTGTGGAGATGTGTTTGCACCTCACTCTCAAAACTGATTAATCACCTCAGATATAGGGTGAAGACACAAAGGGAAGTTTTGATGGTTAATTTTCACTATCGACTTGAATGGATTTAAAATCACCCTGGAGACACACCTCTGTGTGTTTCTATGAGGCAGTTTCAAGAAAAGTTTAAATAAAGAGGGAAGCTGGACTTCGAATGTAGGAGTCACCATCCCATGGACTGAGGTGAGAGAGCAAAGCAAGCTGAGTGCTAGCTTGCTTCTCTCTGCTTCCTGACTGTGGTCATGGTATTCACCCACCACAATCCAACTGCCATGCCTCCTCCTATCCCTACGATGAATTCTATCTGAAAACCGTGAACCAAATCCTCCCTTCTTTCCTCATGTTGCACATGAACATGGTGGCTATTTTGCCATATCAAAAATAAAAATAACCACGCCGGGCATGGTGGCGCACGCCTTTAATCCTAGCACTCCACTTGGTAGCAGGTGGATCTTTGTGAGTTCAAGGCAAGCCTGGTCTACAGAGTGAGTTCCAGGACAGCTGGGGCTACAGGGAGACCCTGTCTCAAAAAGACAAATAAATAAATAAATAAATAAATAAATAAATAAATAATAAAAATAACCAATGCAGAGGTATGGGTGAGTTTCTCATCTTAGTGTACACCACAGGATGACCTGGGGAGGTTACATAATGCCTTATTTCCTCAGACCTCACTGGTGCACCCAGGAACAAATGGCTACCCTCAAGTTACCTGCCTCGTCCACCTTTAAACTGTAAAAGTAAGTGGAGTTGGCCCTAGTATTCCAAGCTATGCTTAAGAGATGTGAATATTTAGCTCCAAAGGAAGTGAATGTTGCTAAGTTCAGCACTGCAAGCTGTTTTCCGTCCTCCTGAAGAAAGCCTAATACTAAGTAAGTATGTAATAGGTCCAGCAGGGTTTCATTCAACTCTATATTTAACTTATTGTAATAAACCTTTGTCTTCTCTGTTGAAAAAATGGGAAGATACTCATAGCACACCCCATCTGATAGACAGTGGGTGTTTAATAACTACCAGTTTCCCCATGTTCCTTAAGTGGAGATTAGAGATGAATGCAGAAGGTTAGGTTTGACAAATTTTTAGAGATATCCTGTAGTAATTTAAATTCCTTTGCTCTTTTGATTTTTTTCCCATTTTGCATCTGAAAAGTATTTTATAATGTACTTATATTTTGTATGCCTTTAAAATGGTCTTTCACAGAGAATATTTGCCTTCAGAGTATACTGCATATCCAGTGGTCTGGTTGCATTAATACACTATAGAGGTTAGGAAACCCCGGCTGCTTTACCTGGATTCAAGTCCATTCATGCTGTATCTAGGCAGCTGCAGGGTCAGGGTGCTATGCAGTACAAGAAGGGTAACTGTGGACCAAGAAGTGACACTGTCCCAGGCTAAGGTTTCACTGAGTTTCCTGATAAACAGGAAAAATCATTCATGCTTATTTTTTAAATGTCAATTCCATGACTCTTTAAATTAAAACAGTCTCTGTAAATGAGTCCTGGAATCTGATTTTTAAAACAAAACCTATTTTGTGAAGAAGTGTATATACATCAGATTGACCTAACAGGTAATGATTCATTTATTAACTTTCTAAATTTCAGCATTTCCTCCTTTTGTCTAGTAAAATAGAATAGTATTGTAGTCTCCAAGTACAGTAAGATGCTTATTCTTGGTACTATTTCAGAGACAGAAGCAGAATTGATCTAATAAAAATAGGACATTTTCTTGACATTCCAAATATATTCAAAGATTTTGAACAAAAATGAAGAACTTTGCAACAGTATTGTTATAATTTCTAAAATGGAGTCTTTATGGAGCAGAATATGAAGTTTACAAGACTTAAGTAAAAATATCTTCAAAGAAATATCAAGTTGTGGAAAGCTTTGGGCAACTTCCTGGCAGACATCCTGATGCAGCTATCCTGGCACCCTCCTGCTGGGGACGCTGCTGAAAAAGATCAGAATCCACCCGTTTTGTGTAGGGCGTTTGGCAGTCCAGATCAGGAGAAATGATATGAGCTGGTATTTTGAAGTGTGCAATAAATCCTTTCTTAAATGAAAATACTAAATTTTTCAGTATTCCTTTATATTAGAAGAGTAAAGATCAGACACTTAAACAAATGGATTTTTAAGTTAATTTGAAGCATATGACTGAGAGACAAGGCAATTCAATCCGATGTCATCTGTCTTCTGCATGTGTGGCATTTTCCAAGTGTAACTGAAGCTCCTACAGATGACTGAAGTCATGCAAAACCCTCATTTAAATCAGAGCCAGGACCATCTTATCCCAGACTTGGAAATGGGATTAGTTACTTTTCTCCTTTATGTCACAAAATACCAGACAAAAAGAAACTTAAGGGAAGAAAGGTTTGTTTTGGCTTACAGTTCATGAAGATACAGTCCAGCATGGCGGGGGAAAGGACGGTGCAGATCAGAAGTGTGGGTGGCACCTCATATTTGACAAGGGGGCCAAGAAGACACAATGGAAGAAAGACAGCATCTTCAGCAAGTGGTGCTGGCAAAACTGGATCACCACTTGTAGAAGAATGAAATTAAACCCCTACCTCTCACCTTGTACAAAGGTCAACTCCAGATGGACCAAAGACCTCAACGTGAAACCCCAAACTCTGGAGGTGATAGAAGAGAAGCTTGGCAGCAGACTACAAGACATAGGTGTAGGAAAAGACTTCCTAAATCAGACAGCAGCTGCACAAGAAATAAGATCGACAATTGACAAATGGGACCTCATTAAACTCAAAAGCTTCTGTACATCAAAGGAAGCAATAAAGGAAGTGAGGAGAAGACCCACAGAGTGGGAGGAAACCTTCACAGCAGATACATCTGACAAAGCATTAATTTCCAGAGTATACAAGCTACTCAAAAAACAAAGAAGAAAGAAAACAAATGAATCATTCAAAAGATGGAGCAAAGATCTGAATAGAGACTTCACAGAGGAGGAGTTAGAGATGGCCGAGAAACATCTTAAGAAGTGTTCAACATCTCTGATAATTAAGGAAATGCAAATTAAAACCACTCTGAGATATCACCTTACTCCAATAAGACTGGCTAGGATCAGGAACATGAATGATACCAAGTGCTGGAGAGGTTGTGGGGAAAGGGGAACACTCATCCATTGCTGGTGGGAATGTAAACTTGTACAGCCACTATGGAAAGCAGTGTGGAGAACCCTTAGAAGACTCAAAATGAGCCTTCCATTTGACCCAGTCATACCACTCCTGGGTATATACCCACAAGACACAACTTACTGCAAAGATACATGCACAGCTATGTTTATTGCAGCTCTGTTCACAATAGCAAAAAGCTGGAACCAGCCCAGGTGCCCTTCAACTGACGAGTGGATAGAGAAAATGTGGTACATGTATACAATGGAATACTATGCAGCAGTAAAGAGGGACAACATCATGAAATTTGCAGGTAAATGGATGGAGCTGGAAGACATTATGTTAAGTGAAGTAACACAGTCCCAGAAAAACAAACGACAAATGGTGTCCCTCATATGTGGATGCTAGTACCAACAACCCAGATATAAATATTTCTCATGGAGAGGGAGGCATAGTAAAAGAACAACAGAAAGACTGCATCAGAAAATGGACTGAAATGGTGAATTGGAAAGGGGGGATGGGTGGGAGAGGGACACGGGTGTATATTCGATTAAGGCATATTTAATTGACGTGAGCTCAGCAAGTACCCAGTTTCGCCTAGACACTGTCTACAGGACACATGGTGTTTTAGGACTTAGTAAAAGTAAAAGTAAACATGTGTATATTAAACAACATTGGTTTACAGAATCTGATAAAAATGGTAATGCATCTGAATTAAATGGAGATATAATTCGCTGTTGCCCACATTTGCTTTACATAAAATCTGTAGAGCAAGAACTTTGGGATTGACACATACAAATGTTCTCTATAATTTCTCTGTTGTACAGTATCACCTTGTAGCATTCTCTTTAAGATGATTTAACGTAAAAATTAAGTTTGCTTCCCAAGTTAATCATATATAGTCACCCAAAACAACATGGGTGAATTTGATGAAATCTGTGCCTTGACTCCACCCTATAGTCATGTATAATACAACTGTCTTCTGGAGACTCATACGCAAAAAAAAAGGGGGGGGGATACAGAAAGACATGAAACCTTTTCATCAAACCCTTGCAATTCAAATCTTAAAACTAACTATGGGAAAAGATTTGTTTGTTCCAACAGGACAAAACGTCACCAACTTAACGGCTGAGAAAGAAAAGATACAGGTTTGCATTGAGTAGGATGTACCAAAAAGTGGCAACGGAAAGGCTGACCCGTCTGAACATTCAAAGGAAGAAAAGCCTCAGATTGCCATAAACATCGAACCCCTCTGTGGATCCTACATGTAACAACTAGTTATAATGAGTCCTAATGAAACTTACCTTCTAGGTGCCACAAAGGTTCTGATATGAGAGACTTCCTTGCCTTCCCACCCATAGAACAAGGAGAAATATGACAATGATGAGGTCGCTCCCCAACTGTAAATTGGAGACAACTATTGTAGAGGTAATCTCTTATAAAACCGGTAAAACTGCTTTCTTTAATTGACTACTAGACATGGGAACTGTGGAAGGGATTACTCTCTGTTCAGAACCAAATATAATACTAAAGTCCTAGGGCTATGCACTCAGGCAAAATATATTAATACAGGAGCTCTGACATCAGCAATGGATTGTTCTACCAGGTGGATGTTGGCCAGGGGATCCAAGGCCCCACAAAAGGTAAGGGCTCCTTGCCTCTAAGTTGGGATACCTACAGGAGGAGAGGCAATAAGACCCTGCTGCCGAAGACCTGACGTTAACATGGGAGGGATGTATTGAGACCACACATGCAAGTGTACAGATGGCCTCTGGAATGCCAGAGAGTGTTACCAAAGGCCACTAAACCAATAAAGCAAATATGGGTCTCCCTGAGTCAAGCAAGACTCCACCGTCAGCACCAGCTACACCTCACCTGCCTGGAAATACTGTGCAGCAGAGGCAGCCATGTGCCTGTATATCCCAAATCTAATTGGCTATTGGCTCTCCCCTTGGAGAAATAACCCATGGCTGATGCCACAAGCTTACATCCTCTACAGGTTAGGAGATGTTATAAGCCACAGTAAGACCCTGTCATATTTAACAGGGGGGAAAATTGTAATTCATGGATTAACATATCCAAACATGTGTCTATGCTAAAGTAACCTACCATAACTATTAGTGCTGCTTAAATACCTATATATCTAATTGCTTGTTCTTCATTAGTAGGATCGAAAGGTTATTCCTGGACAAACTGTCAGCCCATGAAAGGAAACAGCCAGAATTGACCAGAGTCCAAGTCAACAGCTCCAGAGAGAGTGGACTGTTTTACCTCTCATCCACCTGTGCCCCTTTTCTAAGCCTAGGGAACAACCTGCGGAAGAGGGGGCGTGGTAGAATGTAAGGGCTGCGATTGGGGTGAATGGTGAAACTACAGCAATGTAGTCTGGACACTCATTTGATCAACTTGATTGAACAAACAACCTGTCACCCCCCACTGGATGGTGGGGCTGTAGGTGTTTGGGCACAACAGCCTGCAGATAGGTTTTGCATGAAGGATGCTTGTACTCATGGATTATCACTTATAGCTAAAAATGAAAAAAAAAACTGAGAGAAAGATGCAGGACAGTTATGGCAGAATGCATGACCTGGGATGGGGTGGAGGTGGGGGGGGAGGGAAAGGGAAATAAGCCTGAACTGAATTGGAAAAAATGTATGAAATGCACAAAGCATCAATAAAAAACTAATTAAAAAAAAAAAGAGGTGTGGGTGGCAGATGACGGCCACTGATCACTTTACATTCACAGTCAGGAAGCAGACAGTGAACAGGAACTGGGACCAGGCCATAAAACCTAACATCTTCCCCCACTGACCCACATCCCCAACAAGTCTCCATTTCCTACAGCTTTCACAACCTTCCCAAACAGGGCTACCAGCTGAGGACCAAGTGTCCAAACGCCATGAGTCTACAGGGAGCATTTCAAATTCAAAGCACAATAGAAATATTCACTGAGTTTTGGAGTCTCTGTTGTACCTAATCTTACACAATACCCTTCTCCATTTGAAGAGACTGTTTTAAAATACAAGTCGGATGTCACCTTCTTTTTCAGCTTCAGTCAGTCCATCTGAACCTGGTGCTGTATATGTGTGATGGGTCTCCCCTTTTCTTCTTTCTAAGTTCATCTTCTATCAATGTCCCATCTGGTCCCTTTATGCTAAAGATGCATAATCACTTGTAGAGTCCGTGATATGCCATGAGCTTTCATTTTCTTTCCCCTGAGCTGGTGCTGCTCCTCCCTGAGCTCCTAATGGATAAGCTGTTCAAACTGCCTTCTCAGCAAAGCTTGATTTGGTGGCATCTTCCCACACCAGCTATTAGTAGTTTCTGCTATCTAGTCCCCATAGTACCATCAAAATGACTGCTCCAGAGAAACAAACATTGTGTGTTCCAAACGTTTATTATTACTGAGTCACTATTCTCCTGGAAATTTCTTGAAAACATTATTACACAGAATAAACCTTTTTTTTTCTCTTTTTGTCAAAGTGAGCCTAGAGGTAAACACTTAACAATTGTTTGAAAGTTTTGATTTAATAATAATTCACACCTGGTTACTTTAAATCTATACATAGAGGCAATAGAAATTCATGTTGTAAAAATATTAGATGAGTGGCTACGGTGGTATATATCAGTAATTCTAAAAGTTGGGAGGTAAAATATAGCCTGGGCTACATAGCAAGTTCCCAGCTTGGGCTAAAATAATAAATAAAGTAAAAATAAGTAAAATAAAAATGAGATGTGGCTTTTGGATGGGGACTGATTTGAGTTTTAATCATATTTTCCACATACTTTGTAGTTCTGATCAGCTTATTTTGTCATTCTAAGTCCTTTCTCCCTTACAAATATTGCAAAAACAATAACACAACATGAGGTTGGGGTAAAGACAAATAACACTTAAAAATCTAGCAAATTTGCCATAATAGTAAAGAAGTACTATTTTCTTTGTCTTTCTCAAAGGTCTGTATAAACAATATGTTTGTTTTGGTTTGTCTGTTTAATCTCTAGTCAACCAGAAAATTAAATAAAACGGAAATCCTCAGATGAGGCTCTCTAAGCATCATCCTAATTGTTATTGCTATGTGTTTTCCAATAAACACAGAGGTCAAAGGTTTGTGCTTGTGCCAAGAAGGAGCTGAGCCTGCCAGGTCTCAAACCAACAGTGCTTTATGATCCTTGGGAGCATCCTTATCCAGTGACCAGTGAACTTCCCATCTTTTCCCTGAGCTGGCCCAAGTCCCAGAACTCACAAGATAGGGACTACAGTTAAGCCTGTAATATTTCAACCATGTCAGTGTAAAAGTGACTCTGTACACAGCTGGCTGGGGAAATGTGATGGACTGGGAAATTTCTTCATCTAGCATATTTCCAAGCCCACTTCCACCCATGGGGACAGGGGCAGTCAGAGTGAACTCACATTAATCTTGACCATGAAAGAATACCAAGTGTTTCAGAAGCTGGACATTCTCCATACACATTCAATTAATTTGCTTTTAGGTTACCACGGTCTGGGTTTTGATGTTTCATTTTTAAACAGAAAGAGTTTACTTTTCTAAAACATGTATAAATTTCCAAAACTTTGCAGACTATGTCCATTTTCTTAATGTAGTTGGACAGTTGTGTGAGAACCCATACAACAGAATGGAAACTCGGAATTGGCAAGCTAAACCTAAGGACTCATCCAGTGAAGAGTAATTTGATGAGATTGTTTGGTGTTACTGAGCTTGTATCTTAAGGGAGGGACTGAGGGTTATTTTGCAAATGATGCTGAACAATGTAGATGAACCATAATAAAGTGTCAACTTGCTGAACTAAGTTTCAGCTAAAAGAAATGAATGCACCTGAACAAGAAAAAAAAAACATTGACTTGTCACTTGAGTCATGACATTTTTGACTGTGACATTTGGGCCTCACAGCAATGTTTACTTATTTCTTTCTTTATAATTTATTTCTTTTATGTGTAGGAGTGTTTTATATTGTAAGTGCATGTAAGTTCACCTATGTCATGCAATGCTCATAGAGGTCTGAAGAGAGTGTTGGATCCCCTGGAACTGGAGTTATGGACAACTGTCAGTGTCATGTGGGTGCTGGGAACTGAACCCATGTCCTCTGCAAGAGCAGCCAGTGCTCTTAACTGCTGAGCCATCTTTCCAGCTCTACTCATAGCAATTTTGGACTTTTGTGAACTTGATGTGCTACAAGGTCCTAGGGAGTGGAAGAGACATTTCCACATGAGGCAACCATCAGTGTGCTTCTCACAGTGTGGCAGAAATTGGGATTTCATTTAAATATCTTATTTTTAAGGAAGACTTTCAATCCAAACTCTTCAGACTTAACCACAAACGATATAGTGCTGCCAACATGATTTCTTCCTTAATGTAAAACCAAACTATATTGTCAGATAGAAAACAATTTGTTATTTGTTTATTTGCTTTATATAATGATTTTTTTTCTACAGGAAATTAGGGAGTACCTACCAAGTATAGAAATTTTCATGTTTGTCTTTGTTTTGGTCTTTCTTGAGACAGGGTCTCTCTGTAGCCCCAGCTATCCTGAAGCTCACTATGTAGACCAGGCTGGCCTTGAACTCACAGAGATCTGCCTGCCTCTGTCTCCTGAGTACTGGGATTAAAGACATGTGCCACCATACCTGGCTATGTTTGTCTTTTCAAAAATTCATTTTGACTTAACTGTTATATGCCTGAGCTATATAAGCTTCATTCTTGACCAGATATACCTTACCTGGTAGCATCAAAGCTGGATTCATCTGAGCAAGGAGTTTCATCTACCAGTCATATATATATATCTATAGATTATAATATATATATATATATTCTTTATTTTAAAAAAAATCACTGAAACTAATACTGAAACAGCAGCCCCTATGCCTGCCCTCCCCACCCAGCGGTATTGATAGGAGGTAACTATCTCTTCCACTTCATTACTTTGGTGTACAGGATAAGAAAGTCAAATGAACTTCAAAAGTGTTACAGAACTGAAAATTGAACTTCCTTCTGCCTGCTAAAGACTTCCTCACAACAGGTAAGAATTTTTTTTTTAATTTTGTTTTTGTGGATCTATATTCACAACACTAAAGCTATGCATTTACTTTTTGAATGTGTGTGTATGCAGGTATATGTGTGTATGTTCATGTGCATTTGGTATATATTTGTGTGTCAGTGTCTGTGTACATATGTGTGTGGAGGCCAGAGGTAATCTTTTATGTTGTTTCTCAGGAAGTATGCAGCAGATTTAGGAGACAGGGTCTCTAAGTGGAACCCAAGGCTCCTGAGTAGGTTTTGCTGGCAGCTCAGCAAGATCCAGGGATATGCCAGTATCTGCTTCTCAGGCCTGGGATTACAAAGGTGTTCCTCCACAGCCTGCTGTGTACATGGGTTCCAGAGACTAGACTCAGTTCCTTGTGTCTGCACAGCATGTCCTTTACCAAGTGAACAAACTCCTAGGTCATAAACTACATATGATGATTTGTTATTGTCAATCTTAGACATGGTTTACTCACAAATGTGAAAGATGATAATGTAACTCATTTCAATCTCTTCTTTTATTCTCCTCTGTTATTATCACTAAGTATTTGGGAAGACCAACTTCACACCTCTTAAACAACCTGTGTACATATCTATTATCTGCCCTTCAGCTTCATAATCATTGAACATAAGGAAGGAAAAGGACACGTTCCCACCTTGCTCTCTCCCAGCTTCATCTGGCTGTGCTCTTTTGCTTTACTCTTGACAAACTTTGTTTAGTGACTTCATTTTTATTGAATTGTTTTTCACATTTACTTATTTTGAGTGTGTTCATCCAGGGCATACCTGTGAAGATAAGGACCACTTTCAAGAACTGGTTCTCCCCTGCCAGATATAGATGTCAGAGCTCAGATTCAGGTTTTCAGTCTTGGTCACAGGCAGCTTTACCCACTGAGCCATCTCTCTGGCGTTATTCCATTGATTTTGCTCTATAACTGTAAAGGTATTTTCTAGTTTAAATTTATTAAATATTAATGAGCACTATTTACAATATATTTTTACTTACAAGACCCAAATAGTGTGAATATACTTGTAGAAAACAATATGTGATTCAGTGTTACTATGTTGGCCAGCTGAATATTAATGTTATAAGCTTCAAAGTCAAATGAAGAATTTGTCGTTGCTTAGAATATACATGAGAGAGAGAGTTATATAAAGTTTCCTAGCTGCACCCTTCATGAACAGTGCTTTCTCTTTTTGTTACTGTGTTCAGGGAAAGGAGAGAGAGGTCTTCTTGTACATCCTCACACACTCACACCACTCTATTCAAGCAAATGTTCACCGGGTCATTGGTGTGGCATACTGGCACCAGTCCCTGACTGAGCCAAATTAGGGAGCCATTTCCTAGCTAAATTTCCTCTCATTGACAAGAAGGAAAAGGAATCAATTTAGGGAAGGTGTACTTTTTCAGATGTTCTGAAACTCAAATTCTAAGAAATTACTAAGCATATATTTAAGGTCCCTGCATTTATTTTACTTGGTAATAGCTCCAGAAAAGAAAAGGTAGTGATATAAAAGTGCACAAAACATGGAAGAACAGATAAGTTCTGGTACTACTGGGCATGCCCTAGGGCACTATGCTAGTCAGCTTTGCATGGCTAGGAAACTGCCTGAGATAGATAAACATGTTAAAGTGAGGAAAGCCTTGCCTTTGTTCATGGTCTCAGGGTTCTCAATCTGTAGTGGACTCTGCCACTTCTGGGTAGGCAGAGGTGTGCCACTTCTGGTTAGGCAGTGGTGGGAGGGGCCTGTGACTGAGGATGCTTCTTACATCATGGTGGACAGTAAATAAAGAAGTTTGCATTTTATAACTAAACCATACACATGTAAATGGATTAAACCATTCATGAGGTCAGAGCTCTATGATCATCCATCACCTCTCCCTAGCCCAACCTGTGAACACTGCTGTAGTGGGGACCAAGCCCTTAACTCGTGAGCTTTGTGAGGGTATTCATGATTGGAATAACAGCTGGAGTGGAATATAGGGAACACAGGACTGCTTTTCAGGCATCCACTGGCGTTGTGGGACATATCCCATATGGTAAGGGGCTCTACTATACTGCAAGAAAAAACATAAGTGCCTAGTATCACTGTTTGGATCTGACTCTGTAGGATCTGAATAATCTCCTACCAAATGGCTACTTATAGGAATCATGCCCTGCTTACTAACATCCTATTATAATATGAGGCCCTATGTCTTTACTTAGAAGGAAAAGGAAAATCCTTTCTTCTGAGACAAGTCATGAGGTCCTGATGATGTATATATTGTGTATGAATACAAGTAATGACTACTCAACACTTGAGAAGAGTTCTTTGCTATTTACAAAAGCCTGCACTTAGAGTCATGGGTACAGAAAGCATCCTAGCCTGTCCTGACAGTTTTCATTCTGATAAAATAATCTATCAAGTGATTTAAGTCTCAAATGAAATAACCAACTTAACTTGATTCAGTTCTGAGGTTCCATTTACTCTCTGCAAAGTCACAATCACAATAGCTGGAAAAGGGAGGAATTCTTGAAGTAAGTTTTTTGACTTTGATATCAGCAAAAATCAATTAGGAAAAATGAATAATTGAAAACTTCATGTTTAGTCATTATTTGTCTAGGTATTTCTCTCTCTCATTGTGTTGAAGCAGAATATTGAGGTTCAACATACATTTGAATAAAAATACATATCTGACCCTGATTGACTTTTCTTTGACATTTGTATAGTAATACTTAAAACAGAAGCCTTGATTTGCAAAACTTTTACTTAAACATAATATGACATAGTTCGAATATGGTCTGTGTATAGCAGCCTCTATTTAAAGAACTATTCCCAAGCTCTGATTAGTTAGAACTGTATAAAGTTTGCTCTTTAAAAAGTAAGAAAGTAGTGGGAATGGAGAACCAAAAGCAGTCAGAACACATAACTGGTCTGCTTCTGAATACTTCCTTATGTCAGTTTCATCTTGCAGATGTCATGACTGAAGTCTGCTGTGTTTACATGGCAAAAGTCATTCCACTTCTCATGGCAGAACTGTGACTTTATAAAAATGGGTTCATTATGCCATTTTCCTAATTGTCTGTCATTGTACTTTGTTATGTACTTCATTGTGATGATGATCCTCCACCATCCCCCACACTGGTTTTCCTCTTCCCAAACAGTCCCTTTTACTTTCATTTTCTAAATTTAAAACTTAAAAAAATTTGTCATTGTCACAATTCCACATGTGAGAGAAAATGTGTGGTAGCTGTTTTCCTGAGTCTGGCTTGTTTCATGTAACATGACCTCTAGTTCCATCCATTTTTCTGCAAACAGCATAGTCAGAACACAATGCAGACAGTAAGTACATTTGCACATTGTTGGTGTTGGTGTTTATGTGATTCCTAACTTGGCTGGAGGAAAAGTCTCAAAACTTTAGGAAGAACCATTAGGAGGTGAAGGACTCCTGCCTGGGGGAGCAAATACTGAGTGCCAGTCTGTGCTACTTCGTGTCTGGCCACTTCAAGTCCCCAAATGAAATAAAAGATGTGGTTTATGAGGATGTAACCTTGCAAATATACACATATATATATATATATATATATATATATATATATATACACATGTGTATATAGATCTCAAATCGGAAATTTTCTTAGAGTTTTGGAGAGAGAATTTGCTTAAAATAGACATAATGTTTTCCGTCTATAGCCATAGTACTTTGATGTGCTTGAACTGTCTGATCTTGGAAGCTGAGCAGGATCAGGAGAGTTACTTTTATGGGGGATAAGGTGTGGTATTTTCTTAACTTTAAATGTATCCAGAAGACTTCAGGAAAAGGCTGTTAAGAATGAAATCAGAAGATGAAAATCCTTTCTACTCTTGTGTTTTCCAGCAATTTGCAATGTATTACATAGGAGAAAGTCTTGTTAACATCAATCTGAGGGTCCAAAATCTAAATGTTTAAGGAAGGACACCACACTAAGATGAGGTAATAGAGACAGTTTCTGTGGAAGCAAAATTGAAGAGTGCCCTCAGAACTCAGTAATCAAGATAAATAACATTTTTCTGTGATTTTATAAAAATTTATGTTAAAAATGTACTGTCACTTTTCTGTTGCTGTGATATAACCACCATGACCAAGGGAACTTAATAAGAAGAAGAGTTTATTTGAGCTTATGATTGATGGTTCCAGGGAATTAGAATCCACTGTGGCAGGAGCCATGGTGGCAGGAGCTGGAGCAGAAAGCTGAGGTTCACATCTTCCAATGAGCACAGGAAGCTGAGAGAGACACACTGGAGACTAAGCCAGCCCCCAGTGATGTACTTCCTCCAGCATGGCCACATCTTCTAAGACCTCCCAGAACAGCACCACCAATTGGGGACAAAATGTCTGAATACTTGAAGCCTATGGGGACAGTGTCATTCAAACCACCACATGTGCATTGAGGGCCTGTGAGATGGCTCAGTAGGTGGTGCTGATCTTGGTTGTCACCTTGACTGGGTCTGGACTCAACTAAAGTCCAAGCCTGAGAATTCCTTTTTAGGATCTACCTTAATCAGATGATTTGAAGTGGGGAGAGCCACTCTGAAAAGTAGAGCACCTTCTGGTGGCGACCCAGACACAGGGCAGAAGGAGCCATTTTGCCTACCTGCCTTCACTCTTTTGGGCAAGCTCATCTATCCTGTTGCTGCGGTGCTCCTTTGCTGATATTAGAACCAGCTTCTTCAGGCTTCCAACACAGACTATATAGACCAACAGCTCTCTAGGAGTCCTCTTGGCCTTCAGCACCAGATTGGGATGGCTGAGACGTCCAGCTTCATGGACTGACCCACTACCAGATTCTGGGCCTCTCAGGTATGAGACAACCCTTGTTGGACAACATAGGTCATATCCTGTGAATCAATCTCTTTTAATATGTGCATATTCATTATGTTCATTATGTTTTGTTTTTTAAAAAACTCTGATAAAGAATGTAGTACTGGAAGTGAACCAGTTGCTGTGAAAACCTGATAATGTTGGGGTTTTTTTTGTTGTTGTTGTTTTTTTGTTGTTGGAGGGTTTTATTTTGAGAAATGCGGAAGACTTTGAAACTTTGGTAGAGTAACAAAATTGAGTGCTATAAGCAGAGCTTAACAGGATGCACAACCAGGATCCAGTAAGATAATAATTCTGAATAATGTGGACAATAGAGACCCTGTTGATGAAGTTTCAAAGGAGAACAAGGTATCCATTAGCCACTGAACTAGAGGCATTTGTGTGATTGTTTTGGCAAGGTATATTGTTTCTTTCTGCTCATGTCAAAAGAGCTTGCTTAAAACTAAATTAAAGGTAATGGACCAATTTCTTTAGCAAAGGAAATTTCACAATAGCATAATGTTGAGTCTGTGGCATGGTTAATACTGATAAGTCTTATGTAGGTTTACAATGAAAAAGAACAAGAGGACCAGAAAGAAATTTAAAAAATGTACAGGGGCTGGAGAGATGGCCTAGCGGTTAAGAGCGCCGACCGCTCTTACAGAGGACCCGGGTTCGATCCCCAGAACCCACATGGCGGCCGAGATCTGTCTGAAACTCCAATTCCAGGAGAACTCCAGTTCCAGGGGAATCCAAGACCCTCTTCTGACCTCCGCGGCATTGCACGACATGGGTGCACAAACCTGCATGCAGACAGTACATTGATACACATACCGAAAATAAATTAAAAAAAAAATTTAAAAAAAATGTACAGTTTGGAGAGAAAAAGAACACTCAAAAACCTAATGTTATACACAAGGAATGTGCTACAAAAAGCTGTAGCTGGGTGTGGTGGCACATGCCTTTGATCCCAGCACTCAGGAGGCAGAGGCAAGTGGATATCTATGATACTGAGGCCAGCCTGGTCTATAAAGCTTGTTCTTGGGGCTACTAGGGAGACCCTGTCTTAACAGCAACAATAACTGGTCCCCACCAGAAAAGAGGCTATAATTGTTATTGAGATTAACACCATCATGGAGAGGCCTCCTATGCTCCTCTGGAACAATGGGACGGGTGTCCCACCCAGCATGTCCAACTTGTGAAAAGAGCCTAAGTGTAGTTTGTCTCTAGAGAGCAAATGTTTCAACATACAAAAGCTGGCTAACTGGTGGAAGGGCCAAGGGTCCATTTCCAGCTGGCAGATGAACTTGGCAATGTTGTCCATGTGGTACTGCCTTTAGGGGCATCAAAGGTTCAAGAGAGGAGAAGTTGTGGATTTTTCTTCCATAGTTTTAGAAGGTCACTGATTCCAGGCAAAGTGTGACAGGGGAGTGTCCACAGAAGAGAAGAAGGCCCCAAAAGGCCATTGTGTGAAGCTGTGTGTGCTGGATAGCTTTAGTGTCAACTTGACACACCTGGGTTGAGGGAGCCTCAATTGGGGAATTGGCTCCATTGGATTGGCCTGTGGCCACATCTCTGGAGTATTGTCTTGATGGTCAAGCAGGTTGTTGTGTACTGTAAAAGAAGGCGGGCTGGGCATGAGCCAGGAGAGCAAGCCAGTGAACAGCATTCCTCCATGGCCTGTGCTTCAGCTCCTGCCTCCAGGTTCCTGCCCTGAGTTCTTGCCTTGGGCTCCCTGAGTGAGAACTGTGACCCAGGAGATGTAAGCTAAATAAACCCTTTCCTCCCCAAGTTGGTGCAGGTCAGAGTGTTTTGTCACAGCAATGGAAGACAAACTAGAACACTGTGAAAATGACGCTTGGTGTTTGATGAAGACCCCAAGATTTTTGATACATCAAAGCCCTGAGACATCTGCCAAGCTACATACATGAAATGAAGCTAGCCCAAGAGAGATGTATGTTTTCAAACCAAAAAGGGATGAAGCACCATCTACAGCTTTAAAACCAATGTCCCAGACACAGGACATGAAGCTACATGGTTTAGTACTTTCTCTTCTGGTTTCAGTTTTACTTTATCCAGTATTTTCTCATTATGCCCTCATTCCTCCTTTTTGGAATGGGAATATACATTTTGTGTCATTGTATATTAGACATATATAATTTGCTATTTGACTATATGAAGGGGGTCACAGTTAAGAGACTGCCTTGAGTTTTAGAAGACTTTGGACTGTTGAATAATTTTGAGACTTAGATATTAAGGGGACTTAAAAGTTATTTATTTTTATGTGTATGAGTGTTTCACTTGGATGTTGTGTACCTATGCATGCAATACCCATAGAAGGCAGCAGGGGGCATTTGATTACCTGGAATTGGAATTACAAATGGTTGTTAGCCATCATTTGGGTGCTGAGAATGAAATTTAGTTTTTCTGCAAGAGTAGCCAGTGTTATCAACTGCTAAGGCATCTCTCCAACCTCACTATGAGGACTTTAAAGCTGGATTAAATTCATTTTACAATATGATATGGCCATGAGCCTATAAAGGCCAGGGAGTAGAATGTGGTAGTTTGAATATTCCCCATAGGCTCAGGTATTTGAACACTTAGTACTCAGTGGATCCTTGCAGATATTATGGAGCTTTTAGAGAGTGTAGGTTTGCTGGAGGAAGTATATCATTGAGGTTGGGCTTGAGTGCTTATAGCTTTACCCTACTTCAAGTTCACTGTCTATTTTCTGCATGTGGTTGAAGATGTGATCTCTCAGCTTCCTGCCCCTGCTGCCATGCCTCCCTGCCATGATGAATTTTTATTCCTCTGTAACCATAAAATACATATTTTCTTTCATACGTCACTTTTGGTCATAGTGTTTTATTATAACACTAAAAGGTAACTACTACAGTAGTCTTGAAATTTCCTCTGCCAAAAAATTAGTCTACTGCATTAGTTTAGTTTCAGGCAAGTTCTGCAGATACAGGGAAAAATCTTCCAGATTTTTTGCCCAAATATCACATAAATGCCTTCTAGTCTAGTTGTTAATGGAGAGACTTTGCTCCACTCTGAAACTTCAAGAACCAGGTCTTTATTTTCCCCATTAATCTCAGCACTGCTCTCTTCAAGCTCCAGATTGAACAGTCAGTTAAGCTCTGTTTATAATAGTCAATTCCTTTTCTAGACCAACGTTTCAAAGCCTTCCACAGTCCCCTGTAAAGCAAAATGGTCAGGTTCTTCACAGCAACAACCTCCTCTATCAGGTACTAATTACTGTATTATTTACGTTTTGTTGCTGTTATAAAATACCATGACCAAGTGACTCCTGGAAGAAAGAGTTTATTTTGGCTTATAGTTCCAGAAGAATGAGTCCATCATGGTGGGGAGGAATGGCCAACAAGTAGAAGTCATGGTGGCAGGTTCAGGAAACTGAGCAAACACATCTTCAACTACATTATATAGAAAGCAGAGAGTGAACGGAAAGTGGGTCCAAGCTATAAGCACTCAAAACTCACTCCTAGTGGCATAGTTCCTCTAGCAAGGGTATACATCATAAAAGCTCCATGAACTCTCCAAAGAGCACCACCACTTGGAGACCAAGTACTCAAATACTTGAACCTATGGGGGACATTTCTCTTTCAAATCACTACTGTGGGTAAAAGTACTTGGCCTGCAAACTTAGGGACCTGACTTTGTTCTCCAGAACCTCCTTAAAAGTAAAAGGAAGAAGCACACACACTCGTTGCCCAGGTGGGTGTCTGGCATGCAGGCTTGCTGCTGCCCACCCTGGGCAGGCATCTTTTGCCCACCAGTAGAACCATAGAGAGGAACTGTGTGTGTGGATAAAAGGACAGCCAAAGGAGTAAATCCCCCACCCCCCAAGCTACTGGTACTGTGGTGGAAAGTATAAGCTGCTGGTGCTATGGTTTACTGTGGTTAGGACGATCCAGCAGTGTCAGTGGTTCTAGGCTGTACAGCCAAAGCTAAGGAAGAAACCAGCAGGAAGCAAACTGAGTAACCAACCAGTCCTAAATATTAACAATTGAGATCAGCAACAGAAGCCAAACAAACAAACAAAGGGGAAAAACAAAACAACAACAAAAAACCACAAACAAATACACATGCCAAAGACACAACAATAAAACAACAATATGGGAAAAGCTCATAATAAATCTCCACCAAACTCAACCAATCCTATAGAAGATCGCAACAATGAGATCTCCCTGGAAGGAAACCAAGACACCAACCTTAGACGAACAATTGTAGACATATTCAAAGACTATAAAGAACAAATCAGAGAACTAAAGGGAGAGAACAAAAAACTCATGAAGGAGCTAGAAGGAAAGAATGAAAAACCCCAGAAAGAACTAAAGGGAGAGACGGGCAAACTCTGAAAAGAACTAGAGGAAGAGAATGACAAACTCCAGGAGGAAATGGAAACACTGAAAAGATCTCAGGCTGAAAGGAAAAAAGAAACTGACCAGAGAAGCAAGGAGCTACAAGGAGAGAAAGAAAAGCTCCAAAAGGAAGTGGAAATACTGAAGAAATCCAGGATAAAATAAAAAAGGAAATTGAACATTCATCCAATCAGCAAGAAAGGATGGGAAAAAGCCCCAGAAGCAGAATGGATGAGGCAGAAAAAAGAATATCAGACCTACAGGATAACACAGCACAGCTAGAAACCTCAAAGTAAAGAGTATGAAAAATTAAAAAAAAAAAAAAACACAAGAGTGGAACAACCAGGAAATATGGGATACCATGAAAAGACCAAACCTCTGCATCAGAGGGATAGAGGAAAGAGAAGAATCCCAGAGAATGCTATTGATCAGATCTTCAACGGAATAATAAAAGAATATTTCCCCAAACTGGAAAAAGACAAGCCCATACAAATACAAGAAGCACATAGAACACCAAATAAACAAGACCAGAAAAAAAAAATTCCCCACATCATATCATAGTTAAAACATTAGATGCTCAAAACAAGGACAAAATACTGAAAGCCACAACAGAAAAACAAAAAGTTACATATAAGGGGAAACCCATCAGAATTACAGCTGACTTCTCAGTGCAAACTATGAAAGCCAAAAAAACATGGACCAAAGTATCCCCAGTGCTAAATGACTTTAGATGCCAACCCAGATTACTATACCCAGCAAAAATGTCAATCACAGTTGAAAGTGAAAGAAAAAGCTTCCATGACATAAACAAAATGAAAGAACACATGTCAAAAAAACCCAACACTTCAGAAGATACTTGAAACAATTCAAAGAATGGAGGAAAGGAACAACTATCCTTAAGCAACCCAAGAGAGAAATTAACAAAAGCATAACAGAGTAAATAAATACTTAGACCAAGAATGCAAATGAAAAATAAGTTGAAAGGAAACAACACACATCTTTCAATAATAACCTTAAATATTAATGGTTTAAACTTCACAATCAAAAGACATACACTGGGAGAATGGATTAGGAAACAGAATCCATCTATATGCTGCCTACAAGAAACCAATCTCACCCTCAAGGGCAGACACCACCTTAGAACAAAAAGATGGAAAAAATATTCCAAGCAAATGCTACCAAAAGCAAACAGGAGTGGCTATTCTAATATCAGACAAAATAGACTTCAGAGTAAAATTAATCAGAAAAGACAAAGAGGGCCATTATATCCTTATCAACAGAACACGAAGATTTCATAATCTTAAATGTTTATGCACCAAATTCTGGTGCACTGAACTTTATAAACACAATCCTTCAGGACCTCAAGACACAGCTTAATCCTAGCATGCTAATAGTGGAGGACTTCAATACCCTACTGAGTCTCTTAGATAGGTCAACTGGACAAAAACTAAACAGAGAGACATCAGAACTGAACAATACAATACACCAAATGATCCTCAAAGACATCTACAGAATATTCCACCCAAACACCAGAGAATATACTTTCTACTCAGTGCCTCATGGAATATTCTCCAAAACTGACCACATACTGGGACATAAAAGCAATGTCAACGAATACAAAAGGATTGACAATGTCAACAAATACAAAAGGATTGACATGAATTCTGTCAGACCACAGTGCAATAAAGCTCAAATTTAACACCAAGGTAAGCCCTACTAACTATAAGATCACATGGAGACTAAACAACACAATCCTGAATAACGAGTGGGTCAGGGAAGAAATAAAGAATGAAATAAAAGCACCCATGGAAATAAATGAAAATGACAATACAACAGAACAAAACCTGTGGGATATATTAAAGTCAGCCCTAAGAGGGAAATTTATAGCCCTAAGTGCCCACAATGAAAAAAAAAACAGAAAGCGAACAAATAAATGATCTAACACTGCAGCTAAAAACACTTGAGAGACAACAACAAATGAACCCTAAACCCAACAGACAGGAAGAAATAACAAAAATCAGAGCAGAAATCAAAGAAATAGAAACAAAGAAAACAATCAAAAACTCAATGAATCCAAAAGCCGGTTCTTTGAAAAGATAAACAAAATAGACAGACCTCTAGCCCACTTAACCAAAAGAAAGAAAGAGCAACTCCAAATCAGTAGCACTCATGATGAAAGGGGAAACATCACAACAGATAAAGAAAAGATCCAGACAATCATACTAGAACACTCCAAAAACCTATACTCTACTAAATTTGAAAACGTAAGAGAAGTGGATGAATATCTGAAATCCTGGGATTCACCAAAGCTTAACCAAGAAGAGATTGACAGCTTAAACAGACCCATAATACTTGAGGAAATTGGTGATATAATAAAAAGTCTCCCAACTAAAAAAAGCACAGGCCCGATTGTTTCACAGCAGAATTCTATAAAATATTTAAAGAGGTCTTACAACCATTACTACTCAAAATTTTCAGAAAGATACAAACAGAGGGAAATATCCCAAACTTCTTCTATGAAGCCAGCATCACTCTAATACCAAAACCAGGCAAAGACACAAACAAGAAAGAGAACTAAGGCCCCATATTATTAATGAACACAGATGCAAAAATTCTCAATAAAATACTTGCAAATCATGTACAGACCCACATCGAAAAGATCATCCATCATGACCAAGTTGGATTCATACCAGAGATGCAGGGATGGTTCAACATATGAAAATCAATAAATATAAAACACATAAATGGACTGAAAGACAAAACCCACATGATCATCTCAATCAATGCAGAAAAAGCTTTTGAGAAAATCCAGCATCCCTTCATGCTTAAAGTCCTACAGGGAATTGGACTGGAGGGATCATTCCTCAATGTAATCAAAGCCATATACAAGAAACCCACAGCCAACATCATCCTATATGGAGAAAAGTTGAAAACATTCCTCTGAAAGGCAGGAACATGGCAAGGCTGTCCACTATCGCCACTCCTCTTCAGTATAGTGCTTGAAATGCTTCCTAGGGCAATAGGCAAAAAAGCAAAATTAAAGGAGTACTAATCGGAAAAGAGGAAGTAAAATTATCCATTTTTGCAGATGATATGATAGTTTACCTAAGAGATGGTAAAAACTCCACCAGAAAGCTCTAAGAAATGATTAAAAGTTTCAGTAAAGTGGTGGGATACAAAATAAACCTAGAAAAATCAGTAGCCTTTCTTTACACCAACAATAAGCAACTGGAGAAGGAATATAAGGAAACCTTCCTGATCACAATAGCCTCAAGAAAAAATAAAATGCCTAGGAGTAAACCTAACCAAAGACACCAAAGACCTCTACAACAAAAATTTTAAAACCCTGAAGGAGATTTAAAATGACATCAAAAGATGGAAAGACCTCCCATGGTCATGGATTAGAAAAATTAATATAGTAAAAATGTCCATTTTACCCAAATTGATATACAGATTCAATGCAATCCCAATCAAAATCCCCATGAGCTTCTTCACAGACTTGGAAAAAAATCCTTAAATTCATATGGAAAAACAAAAGACCCTAAATAGCTAAAGCAACCCTGAGTGAAAAGTGCAATACAGGGGGGATTACTTTACCAGACTTCAAGCTATATTACAGGGCTATAGTCATAAAGACAGCCTGGTACTGGCAAAAAAACCAGACCCATTGACCAATGGAATAAAATTGAAGATCCAAACTTGAGCTCATATAATTTCAGCACTCTCATATTTGACAAGTAGCCAAGAAGATCAATGGAGAAAAAGACATCTTCAGCAAATGGTGTTGGCAAAACTGGATCACCATTTTGTAGAAGAACAAAATTAAACCCCTAACCTCTTGCCCTGACAAAAATAAACTCCAAGTGATCAAAGATCTCAACCTGAAACCTGAAACGCCTGAAGGTGATAGAGAAAAAGTCGGCAGCAACCTACAGACATAGTGTAGGAAAAGACTTTCTAAATCAACAGTTGTTGCACAGGAAATAAGGACAACAGCTGATAAGTGGGACCTCGTCAAACTCAAAAGCTTTTGTACAGCTAAAGAAACAATCAAGGAAGTGAAGAGACAACCCACAGAGTGGGAGGAAATCTTCACCACTGATACATCTGACAGAGCATTAACATCCAGAATATATAAGCTACTTAAAAAAACAAAGAAGAAAACAACCTACTCAAAAGATGTAGTAAAGAGATGAACAGAGACTTCACCAGTAAGGAAGTAAAGAAACATCCTAAACATGTTCAACATCATTAGTAATTAAGGAAATGCAAATTAAAACCACACTAAGGTATCATCTCATGCCAATAAGACTAGCCAAGATCAAGAAAACAAAAGACACCAAATGCTGGAGAGGATGTGGGGAAAGGGGAATACTCATCCACCGCTGTTGGAAATGTAAACTAGTACAACCACTGTGGAAAGCAGTGTGGAGAACCCTTAAAAGACTCAAAATGAGCCTACCACCTGACCTAGCCATTCCACTCCTGGGTTTATACCCATAAGACACATCCTACTGCAAAGATACATGCACATCTATGTTTATTACAGCTCTCTTCACAGTAACCAAGAGCTGGAACCAACCCAAATGCCCCTTGGCTGATGACTGGTTAACAAAAATGTGGTACATCTACATAATGGAATTCTATGCAGTGGTAAAGAAAGATGACATCATGAACTTTTCAGGTAAATGGGTGGAACTAGAAGCCATTATGCTAAATAAAGTAACACAGTCCCAGAAAAAAAAAAGGTGAATGGTGTCCCTCATTTGTGGATGCTAACACCAAGTCCCCAGTTGGCAGGCAAACTGAGCAACTTTATTATTATACTTCATTGTATCTGAAAGCAACTGTGCTATTATAATGTGAATCTCTTAATGGCCTCTAGAATTTACCTACCACTTGTATTCACATATTGTAATTACCATATATGAATGGAAGATATGTATTCATATTCTTAAAAAAATGTAAAGTTATACTTCTTTTTACCTGCATGCAACTTTACTGTTAAAATGTGAATACCTAAATGTGCTTTGGAATTAACCTATAGCTTATTTTTAGATTTTTGTAATGTTGATTTATGTGTGGAGTGTATATATGCATATTTTGGAATAATATAAAATTAAAGGGAACAAAAAAAGAGAGAGAGAAACCTATTCAAAGAACTGACCAAAGCAGTAAACTTGTGCATCGAAAACGTTATAAAAGACTGAGAAAAAGATACAAGACGGGATTTAACATGTATGATGGAATCCATGATCTCTGGCCGGGAGCAGGGGGCCTGAGGGGTGGGCATGGATGGGGGAATGAGTCTAAATTTGATTAAGAAATGTTGTATGAAATGTATGCAATAAAAATTAAACAACAACAACAAGTAAAAGGAAATAACCAACTGCACAAAGTTGTTCTCCAGACACATGCTGTGGCATATGGACCTACAAATACACATCATGGACACACACACACACACACATACACACACACACACACACACACAAATACACATATAAATAATAAAGAGTAATAATAAATGTTTTAAATAAAGGCAGGATCTGACCTTGTACTTACACAAATTGATCTCATTTTCTTATTCTAATTCTGGCCTTGTCATAGCATATACTGCCTTGGTTTAAAAGTTTGATTTTGGGGGGGATGTGTCTTTTTGAGACAGGGTCTCCCTTTATCCCAGCTGGCCTGGAGCTTATTATGTAGACCAGGCTGGCCTTGAAGTCACAGAGATCCACCTGCCTCTGCCTCCTGAGTGCTGGGATTAAAGGCATGTTTCACCATGCCCAGCTTAAAAGTTTGATATTTTATCATAGTTTTTCTTTCATTAAAGTGTAAATTATTGTAGTATACAATTATTTATCATGATTATTTATCTTGAATTTGAGGCACCTCTATCAATTTTGTACCATGATAAATTTCTACCATGACTCCTTTCTTTTGTCCTGAGTAGTGTGTGCCTGGCATACAACAGATGTTGAAAACATGGCTGTTAAGTGAATAGCTGTGTGGCAAATGCATTAGTGAATCAATTAAGTCACTATGAAAGTATCTTCTGTTGCTTTTTCTTTTTAATTTTTTTTTATTCATTTATTTATTTTCTATGTGTATGAATGTACTGTCTGCATGTAGGTTTGTGCACCCATGTCGTGCAATGCCGTGGAGGTCAGAAGAGGGTCTCGGATTCCCCTGGAACTGGAGTTCTCCTGGAATTGGAGTTACAGATGGTTCTCAGCCACCATGTGGGTTCTGGGGATCGAACCCAGGTGCTCTGCAAGAGCAGTCGGTGCTCCCAGCCTCTAGGCCATCTCTCCAGCCCCTTCTGTTGCTCTTTCTAACTACCTCTCCTCAAACTCCATTGAAAGCATTGGAAACTCACCATGTGCTTCTGACTTCTTCATTTTGGCACAGCCATCTTTTTCAATGTTTTTTAATAATATAATACATAATAGAAACTGATTTTTTTTTTCTTTTGCTAAAATCTTCCCATTACAATTAATTGCTGTCAGGTTACTAACAGCACACTTGGGAATTTCCACTCAAAACACAGTGATACCTTAGCATAGTTCCACTTAAATCTCAGGATGATCATCTGTTTAACTACAGCATATGGCTGCTGTCAGCAAGACAATGTTAGGAAGCCTGGCTCCTTACTCCTATTCAAATAAGAGCCTGACAATAATGAAAAGCTAGGAAACAGAGCAAGAAAGGAAAAAGGACAGAGGTACCCAAGGGATGAGTGTTGGTACTCCCATCTTTATCTATGTACGTATGAAGTACATGTCTGAGCGTGTGTGCATGTTTGTGTGTTCACTCACTCAACCACCATCCACAGAGAGAATTTCAGACTTTTAAACATGCTTCCACTCTTGTTTAAATTTCCTGGTTCTCAGATTAGCTTCTATGGAGAATGTGAGTCAGGGAGGGCATTATAACTAAATTGAAAAAACAAAATCAAAACCCAAAACCACCCTCTGTTCTTCCCTAAAGGCCATGGAAGTCTTGTTCACTGTAGATCAAATGCTTGTAAAGTGAGGGACGCCCTGGTGACTTGAAATCCAAATCCCAGCTCTTCCTTTGTTCTGGACTGAGTTGGAGAGTTCTTTCTCCAGCTGAAGATGCGGCCTTCCTCAGTGCCACTGCCACGGTCTCACCAAACCCTCTGAGGTAGAGTTTCTACACAGTAAGGACAAGGTCCCTTTATGATCCGAGGGATAGAGTGGGTTTCTCCTTCAGTGACAGTAGCAGGGCCTGTCCTCTGGCTCTGGACTGCGAAAATGTAGCTTCAAAGCAATTTTCCATTTCTTCTCTCTTTCCTTTGCTGTGAAAGTGAAAGTCTCTCTTTAGCTTGGAGTCAGAGAAGTTTGAGGATTTTGATTAGGAACCAATGGAAGGAAGCAGTCAAATAGCTAGAAAAATGGACAAAGAAAGGAAAGTGCCTGGGGTCGGGGGGCTTCATGCAAAAACACCTTAGGAAATTACATTGCTATGAGCCCAGCAAGGACTTCAGCTGTCTTCATTCTTCTCTCAGCTTATCTTGCTTATTTGGGCTTAGGCAGGAGAAAACATACATTATGGCGTTTATGCTTCCTTCTGTCACAGATAAGTAGAAGGAATGAGTTCAGACCTAAATTGGAAAGTACTTAGAATAGAGAGGTGGTGGGAAAGGGGATCAATCAATTTATCCGTTAGCTAATCGCCTCAACTCAAGGATGAAAAATAGCCAAGTTTCTGAGAACTCTAACATGCAAACTAATTTTTTCACATTATTTTGTGAAGCATGTATGATCAGAGATTAATGTGATGAGCTTCTGTCTACTTACGATTGTGTGACATGGATAAGAACAAAGGCAGTTGGAGATGTCACACACTGGCGATTGAAGGGCCATTCCTCATTGTCAGTCTGCAGGAACAGGGTCGCTTGTTAAACACAGAGGCAAATCTAGGGAATTAATTTAAGTGCATCAGCCTTCCAGTGTGCTGGTTTGGAATTTTACAGCAGTAAAGCTGAAACTGCAAGTAGAACCGCTAGCAAATTGCACTTAATTCCTACATGTAATAGAAAAATCCCCTCCCCTTCCCTCAGACAGATGCATTTTGGGGACTTGGACTTTCCTTTTCTTTTTACCCTTGGGTAAGTGACTTTGGTTTTCCTGTAGGGCTCTCAGTCTTTGGGTTGTTTTGTGTCACCAAGATGTTACAGCTGTTTGGTGAATGACAGGTTTGAGATGAGGCATTTAGTACCCTTCCTTATTAATTTCTCCTGGAATGCAGCTTTAGTTATACTCAGTAGAGTTTATACAGCTGTATGGAAGCACGGTAAGAGGCCTTGGAGGCCAATCGCTCAGCATAATAAATCAGTCAAAAATATTTGCTGGACACTTACTCTGTTGATTAAATAAACAAGGTATCTGAAGTCGGTGCTGGAATATATGACTGTTCTTTAAGAAAGAACTACAACTGAAACACTTCCAATCACATCAGATACTCTAGATGATTACCGAGGTAGTATTCAGACATGGTGACTGTATCATGAAAAGGCTTGTCTAAAACAGCTCTCATGTAGAGTGACAGCACAAAGTCTAAGGAAACCTGCAATCCAGTGTCAGAAGCCCCCCTCTGTCCTTCAAACAGAGGGAACCTGAACAAATAAGTAAACAAAACATCAGAAGAGTTTTTTGGAAATAGAGTTGATATCTTTGGGTGAGTTCAGCTTCCTGATACATGCAAGAAATAGACTCATTTTAACTAACCTAAAACAGATAACAAGAGAAGAAGAGCTTTTAGCTGGAAACCAACAGGCCAGGGCCAGGCCAGAAATTCCAGGAAAATCTATGGGAAAGATTCTAGAGGAAGTGTTTGTGCAGCCTGGGGTCTGAGGGCCACCTTCTGGGACTTGCCTTGCAATTGGAGCATTGCACAGATTCTTATCTGTGGTAATAGCAGTCACCTGCCCTAGTGTCCCCTGCCAGGAATTGAACAGCCAGGTGCTGTTCCCCACAGCTGACAATTTCCATAGATAGGGTCAGTGGCTGTCCTGGTATCAATCAGCTAACAAGTGACAGAGTTGATTCCAACCTGCGTTGTCCTCGACATGCACGCTCATATGCTCATATCCACACTGTGCACTTTATCAGCTTGTAAGAGCTTATCCTACTTGACATGAGGTAGGCGTTTACGGGCAGGCTGCTTAGATTTCTGTATGGGTAAAGTGTGATAAGCATATTTAAGAATACGGCACATTTCTTCTGTGTTCTTCTATACCATGTTTCATTTCTGTGTGGTTATTACTTCGTAAGTTGTTACTACCCACTTTGACACAATTTTCCTATAAAGTATATTCTGATAATACAGGAGTAAGGGTTTTGTTTTAAATATCCATTTATCCTTTTACTCAATAAACATGCATAAAGGATAAATGGATATTTCCAAAAGAACTCTATATGATTTCTCTTTCTAGTTAGTGTTTGGCTAACAGAAAGGGTCAAAAATGATTCAGTTCCTTGTGATTTCCAACTTAATGTTGGGGTAATGTAAAAAGGCCTCTGAAATGGGCCAGATAAATGTATCTTAATTCTTGAATGTTTTCTCAAGCATATCCTAGTGCTTGACAAGTAGCATGGCCAGTAATTATTCCCTGAATGGCCCAATCATCATAATTATCTAAAAATAATGACTATGTATTAACAAATATGTGTATAACATTCAGGCTATGAGAGGAACTCAGGCAAACACAGCATTAGTAGTGGCCATCTTTTGTGTGCTGGGCATTGTGCTGAGTACATTTTTTGATGCAACTTTGCATGAATTTTCCTCTGAACCTCACCAGCACTGTCTTCAGTATTCCATATTTGTGAACATAGATCCAAACTCCCAAAGTAGTTAAGTAAGTTATTTTCCCAAGGTTTCCTAGCTAGAGATAACCTCTGGATTTCAACCCAAGCCAGGAATTTCTATTTCTCAAACTCCCCTTCCATATCTCTTACCCTGCAAACATTCATTTAAAATGATCAATCAAAATCAGAAATATTTTGACATTTTGATTGTTAGCCATAGCCTTTAATGGCTGCATTACTTCTCCAGCCAAAAAAAAATATATATTTTTTTGTTTGACTGATACTATATAAATTCATACTAATTTACCAAATTTTCACTGCTGAGTCCTTCTCCAGGATTTCTATGTTGTCTTTCGTGCACAAATCACAACCAGGATACATTAGACATCTATGACTTCCAATTTCAGCTTCTATTAAGTAAATCTAGAGTTTAAAAATGCATCAAAACTAATTATCAACATAAACTTTTTCTGGGTTTTTATGTTTCCTTTATCTTCTCAATTGATTCATAAATACCTAATTTAAACCTAAATTATCAAAGCTTTTGACTTCATTATTTTTTAAAAACTATTTTATGTCTATGAGTGTGTTGTCTGCATGTATATAAGTGCACCTGTATCATGCAGTGCCCATGGAGGTAAGAAGAGGTTGTCAGGCCCCCTAGAACTGGAGTTACAGTTGGTTGTTAGCTGCCATATAGATGCTGGAACAAACCTGGGTCCTCTGCAAGTGCAGTCAGTGCTCTTAACTGATGAGCCATCTCTCCAGCCCCTTGACCTCATTTTTGTAAAAAATAATTCTTAGTAGATTTGTGCGTGCATGTGTGCATGCACGTGCGTGCTTGCATACGTGTGTGTGCATGGTGTGAGTGTGTGTGCGCGCGTGTGTGGTGAGAATTGAACTCAGGGCCTCATATATACTAGGCAAGCATTGTATCAGTGACCTATAATCCCTGTGGGGTCGCCGCCGGGATTTGTGGCGGGGCCCACTTAATCCTAGGACTACCCATGTGGGAAGACCGCGCAGGAAAGCAAACCACGTGTAGGCAAGTGGAGGTTCGAACACAGAGAGATAGTTTATTCCAACATGTCTGCTTTAAATATCCATCATGACTCAATTCTCAGGGTCCAATGCTAAATCTTTTCGTCACTACACTACACCCCATGGGTGTGGCCAGGGAGGTACCATTGGCCTAGAACCCACCCCATCTAACTAAGTTTTCCCACAAATCCCAGAAGTTGTAATCAAGTCTTTTTTTTTTAATGCATTTTGATTGGTTTCTTAGTAAGATTCAAATATGTGATAACAGAACAAAGTAACTGTTAAAAGCAGAGTAGGGAAGGAGCATGAGCAAGTCGTGAAAAGCAGCCATTTTCCTGGCGAGAGCAGAAATAAGCAGGAGAGTGGCCTAATAATCTGGGTCATCTGAGGTCTTAAAGCTGAGATAATGCCTTTCAAAAGGAATCTAAGCCAAGCGGAGTTTACAGAATTCAACGTGAATGTATTTTCTTTTAAGAAGAACAAATGCAGATTTAGCACTTACTGTGTAGAAGTTATAGTTTTTAGTACCTTATGAATATGAATTTGATTCTTAAAGCACACTTGTTTCTGGTTACATACTATTATCCTCGGATTTTATAAAGGAGGAAACTGAGGGTCCAAGAAATCTGCCTGGCACCAAGTCGTATACCTCCTAAGCAGTGGAGCAAGGATTTGATCCTGACTTGGATTTAACCCAGTGTGTACCATATAAGTTACTATCATCCAGTTAGGAAGGGCACATGTACTCCCCCAACAAACTTGCATATGATGATTATTAGGTCCAGTAGGTGCAACTGTCTCTTGTTATCCCCCCTCAAGCATGCAAGGACTTTTCAGTGAGCAAATTCAAAATCTGTGGTTTACAGAAGCCAGTTTCTATTTTTCTTTCCTTCTGTGAGTGATCATAATGAACAGGGCATTCAATTTTTGTTGTTGATGTTACGCCACTTTTTCTTATCTCTGTCATTTCCTGTATATGTTAACTATTTTTTATGGATTCCAGGCTCTGGAGTTAATGCAGACCATGTGTGGGAGACCAGCAGGCCACAGACCAACAAGCTGGGGGCAGTGGGGGGGGGCAGCATAGAGATTCTCCTCAACAAGTCTTTACGAGTTCTTCCATCCATCGCTTGCCCCTGGAAATATAAAGAGTAATCTCACAACTTCCTGAGACTCTGAGTTCAGGTCACAGGGCACCTCTCATCTCTTAGTCAAACTGAACATTGGAATCCGAGGCAAACATTTTACTTTTGATGACACCAAAATGAGTTCCATGGTCTTTATTTCTAAGCTTATAAGAGAAGGGAACAGATAGAAATCCCCCCAAAATTTCCAGAAAGTCACTTGGAGCAATTACATACTTCATAATTTGTATTGAGGAAGAACATATTGGATTTAAAACCTAACTTTTAATTCTTTTAAGTACATAATATACATATGACACAAGTATCAGCCATATAAAATTTCTGTAAGAAATCTCCTCCTAACTCTGTCCCCAGCTACCTAGCCCTCTCCTGGAGGTATTAATGCTTCTCTGTTACAAAGAACAATTCAAAACACATATTTAAATGATGAGAATTGTATTCATCAATAAGGTGAATAGCTATGAATGATTAGAATAGATATTTGATACCATATTTAAACTGAAATATTGCCTCAAAGGATCAAATTTTCTGGAATCCTCTTAGCAGTCTATTAACTCCCAAGTATAGTTAAAAAAATAAGCATTCTAACAAGAAAAAGGGAATGGTATGGCATTTGAATCAACAGAGATGAGTTTTAATTCCAGAATATGTATTAATATGCTTTTTATCATAGTACATTGATGATATACGAGAGTAATTCTGTAGGAAAACATAATACATTCTCTAATGCTAATTCTAAAATTAATTTTTAGGGCTGGAGAGATGGCCTAGTGGTTAAGAGCACTGACTGACTGCTCTTGCAGAGGACACAGGTTCGATCCCCAGCATCCACATGGTGGCTGAGAACCATCTTTAACTCCAGTTCCAGGGGAATCCAATGCCCTCTTCTGACATCCGCAGCATTGCACAACATGGGTGCACAAACCTACATGCAGACAGTACATTCATACACATAAAAAATAATAAAATTAAAAAACTAAATAAAATTTAAAATAAAATAAAATTTTTAATTTTGTCTTTATTCAATTATAAATATGATAAGGGATCATTTAGAAGTTCACAAAAACCTGGAGAATGTGCCATAAAGTCTTTAAAGAGTAAGGAAGAAACAAGGTGCTCCAGAATGGAGCAATAGTGAAAAGACCCATAGATGAGCCTTCCACTTCCCAAGAAATAATACTCTGGGGACATATGGTGCACTAGAAAGTTATTGTATTATACTTAAAGACAATCATGTAAACAGAAGTCTACAATCACCTCAGCCTCTAGAACTTGTAGACACCAGCCTTTGAGTACAGATGGGGAGGCCTTAGACATGTTTCAATTAAGAATCCATACGGGAAGACTTTTTGAATAATGGTGTTTCCTTATAAATTGAACTTCACCAGTGTTTTAAAATGAAATGTATTTTGTTAATTATTTGCAAGCTTAGAACCTAAAACTTCTTTTATGTATAAGTATGAAAAACAGATGAGAGCTGTTGTCTTGGACTCTGGTCAATTCTGGCTGTTTCCTTTCATGGGCTGACAGTTTGTCCAGGAATAACCTTTCGATCCTACTAATGAAGCACAAGCAATTAGATATATAGGTATTTAAACAGTACTATTTGTTATGGTAGGTTACTTTGGTATAGACACAGATGTTTGGATGGTATGTTAATCCATGAATTACGTTTTCTCTGTAAAATATGACAGGGTCTTACTGTGGTTTATAACATCTCCTAACCACTAGAGGATGTAAGTTTGTGGCATCAGCCATGGGTTATTCCTCCAAGGAGAGAGGTAATAGCCAATTAGATTTGGGATATACAGGCATATGGCTGCCACTGCTGCACAGTATTTCCAGGCAGGTGAGGAAACAGCCAGAATTGACTAGAGTCCAAAACAACAGCTCCAGAAGAAATAGACTGTTTTGCTTCTCATCCACCTGTGCCCCTTTTCTAAGCCTAGGGAACAATCTGCAGAAGAGGGGGGCGTGGTAGAATGTAAGGGCTGCGATTGGGGTGAATGGTGAAACTACAGCAATATAGTCTGGACACTAATTTGATCAACTTGATTGAACATACAAGCCCCCCCCCCAGCTGGATGGTGGGACCCATGGGCTGTGTAGGTTTGGGCACAGCTGCTTGCAAATTGGTTTTACATGAAGGATGCTTATGCTCATAAATTATTACTTATTCTTAAAAATGAAAAAAATAAAGCAGTAATAGAAAAAAAGAAAAGACCAATTAAATAAATAAATAAATAAATACATACATACATACAGATGAGAGAGAAGTTCTAAAGCATGTTTAGACTTGCAATTGTTTCTAATATTTGATTCATGTTCTTGAAAAGTTAAGGATACTGTGGAAGGCATAGGAGAAAAATGCAAACTGGCTCCTCTAACAATTATTTGTGAATATTTTAACACCAATTTCTAAGGAGAGAATATACCTGCAAGCATTTTTAGCTAGTATTGGAATGGTTTGCATATGTTATGAGGATTGTTGTTGCATCTATGTATTATCATTAAGAGAAAGAATGCAAGGACTTGATCCTAATGTTAAGCTGATTGCTCTCAGGTGAATCTCAAGATGCATATTAAGGCAAAAGCTTTGTTTTTTAATAAGCAAATCTGGTTCTGTAACTTATCTTGTCTGTTTCTTTGGTTGGTATCCTCCAAAGGCTGATTCTGCATAGTTCTAGGACAGACTTTGCTGTAGTTTGGACCTGGAATGTCTCCCCAAAGGCCCATATGCCTTCCTCCTGCTGAGTGCCACTGGAAGGAGATAGAGTATAAGAGAGACTCTCAAATGTTGTGTAGTTGGTGAGACTTGTACATGAGGAAAGGGGATCAGAGGAGACAGAGAATGATGAACTTGCAGGGTTTTCCAGACTCGTCTACTGACTGATTATTTTATTCTTGTACATTGCAGTCCAATCATTTGAAAAAGGAATTTCCCAAAGCTAAGTTCAAAGGCAAATATTTCACTTCTTTTCGTGTTATATACTCTTCTTACTTCCTAGCCACTAAACAAGCAGCAGAATGGGGAAAGCACTTGAAGCTTTTTAAGGAATCCATAAATTAGATTTTAAAATATCTCTGAATTTTAATGATTTGATTAGGATAATGAGTCTCGTGCTATGTTTACTACATTCTGAAAATCATATATTATGAATGTTGCTGATTGCCAGGTTTAAAATAATAACCCGTGTCTGAGCTGTATTGCTATGGTGAAATTGATTTTTCTACCACCATCCTTGTCATTATCATCATCATCATCAACATAATTATGTAAAATCACAGTTTGCACATGTTCTATATGACCCCCTTTAATTCTTCTTCAGGTTGAATGGCCATGTCTGTGTCTGTGTTCTAATATTCAGAAGATTATTGTTATGACTCTAACACACTGATCTTAAAACTTAGAATCAGAAACCCAGGACACTGCTAACATATTTATGCAAAAGTATGAGTTATTTGGGATTAAATAAAAAAAAAACAAAGAAATTAAGTTAAATAATAATGACAAAAAACCAAAACTCATAGTTATCGAGCATTTACTATGACCAGCAATCCTGCTGGGTATGGGGGACCAGTCAAACGAGGTTCTAATTTTTCTCTGTCCTCTCTGAAAGTGTGCATCACTGGAAGAGAAGCAAGAAGGGCTCTGACAGTGACAGGTGTGAAGAATCTGTGCAAATATGTAACAGATCACCTTTGCCAGGCTTGACAGGCAAGGCATTGGGGAAGCTTTTATCAAGAAGACCTACAGATTTCATTCTAAAGCCTCTATAAGAGTTGGGGTAGAGGTCGCAGGGGAGACGCCATAACGCGCCAGGCCAGGATCGAAAGGTTATTCCTGGACAAACTGTCAGCCCATGAAAGGAAACAGCCAGAATTGACCAGAGTCCAAGTCAACAGCTCCAGAGAGAGTGGACTGTTTTACCTCTCATCCACCTGTGCCCCTTTTCTAAGCCTAGGGAACAACCTGCGGAAGAGGGGGCGTGGTAGAATGTAAGGGCTGCGATTGGGGTGAATGGTGAAACTACAGCAATGTAGTCTGGACACTCATTTGATCAACTTGATTGAACAAACAACCTGTCACCCCCCACTGGATGGTGGGGCTGTAGGTGTTTGGGCACAACAGCCTGCAGATAGGTTTTGCATGAAGGATGCTTGTACTCATGGATTATCACTTATAGCTAAAAATGAAAAAAAAAAAACTGAGAGAAAGATGCAGGACAGTTATGGCAGAATGCATGATCTGGGATGGGGTGGGGGTGGGGGGGGAAGGGAAAGGGAAATAAGCCTGAACTGAATTGGAAAAAATGTATGAAATGCACAAAGCATCAATAAAAAACTAATTTAAAAAAAAAAAGAGTTGGGGTAGAATGAGATGGTAGTTGTAGAAGTGAATCATTCTGTCAAAGTTACAAGATACAAAAGAGCAGGAGTGCACAGAAATGAAAAACATTCTGTATGAAGAGCTTTATGGCAAAGGAAGGGGAACAAAAGAGATGAGTCTAGGAATCCAAGCAGAGTACAAGGCATGCTTTAGAAGGACCCAGTCAACTTACTAGTGAATTTGGATATTCTTTTTATTTTAAAGCCAAGGTTTTTATTGACACTCTGTGCATTTCATACAAAAGTACGTTACAATCACCAGTTCCATCCACTGGAGGACAAAGTCAGGTCTTGCTAGACCAGGCTTCCCTTTTTGAAGCATGAGCAGACTTTCCTCTTTATAGACCGGACATGGCTGAAGTCCCTTAGTGGATCTCCAATACCTTCCAGGAATACTGGTGACTCACATTTGCAGGACATTTCAAGAGATGCCCCCATGCATAGTCCCCTGGGACTTAGTTGACTTCTGAGGGCAAGGAACAAAGTTATCCTTTAAGATCCTCGGCCAAATTGGTATGAGGATTAAGTATGGTCGTTAAGCACCCAGAAAGGCTAAGTTACACCAGCCTGATACTTTTAACTACTTTATAATATTTTAGAAAATGCTTGGACAAAAGCTCAAGCAGCCTTGTATAAGAAATACTAAGAAGCACTCCCATAAAATAAATTCTGTGGTTAGACATAATGTCATGACAAACCAGTTTTGTCCACATTCCTTTGATCTTATATTACTCTAAAATATACATACATATCCTTCATCCATATACCAAAACTTCTAACTCTGAAAATAAATGGTAGCTTAGTTCTAGAACCTGTTATGGGATTCACAATATAAGAGCACAGTTGTTTGCAGATCACACTAACGTTGCTCGGTTTGCCTTACAACTAGGTAATTGGTGCTAGCATCCACAGATGAGGGATACTATTCATTTTTTTTTTTTCTGGGACTGTGTTTCTTCACTTAACATGATATCTTCTTATTCCAGCCATTTACCTGCAAAGCTCATGATGTCATCTTTCTTTACCCCTGCATAGAACTCCATTGTGTAGATGTACCACATTTTCTCTATCCACTCATCAGTTGAGGGGCACTTGGGTTGGTTCCAGCTCTTTGCTATTGTGAAGAGTGCTGCAATATAAATGGCTGTGCATGTATCTCTTTGATTTGTATGGCAGGATATAGAGCATCTTCAACATTTTCGTAGCTGATTAATATTTTTTTTTGGTCTTTTGAAACAGGGTCTCCCTATAGCCACAGCTGTCCTGAAACTCACTATGTAGAACAGGCTGGCCTTGAACTCATAGAGATCCACCAGCCTCTGCCTCCCAAGTGCTGGGATTAAAGGTGTGCACCACCACGCCTGGCTAATTTTTTACTTTTAACGTCCCTGCCAAACTATGATTTTTATCTCTAGAAATTCAATTTAGTGATTTACATTTTTTAGAAAACAGGTACATGGACAAATTTGTGCAAAGTTGTAGGACTGGGTACTATCCACATACAGCTTTGGAAGTCAGTGGGATTATCCAGAGAGTGTGAGCAGAGAGAGAAGCAATTTTAAATAGCCATCTAAGGGCAAAGTGATGGAAATGAACCCACAAGAGAGACTAAGAAGTAGAAGAAGAGGCTTGAAAAGATTGTAAGGGGACAAAACAAAATCATTTTCTAGAAACACATTAAAGATGACAAAAATTGAAAATTGAATACAAAATGTCAAAGATATAAGGCATTATTTTATTTTACTTTGGAGGTGCACTCATGGTTCAGTCTATCATTCAAATTAAAATTAATCAGACAGACCAGAGGTGGAGGGAAACTGAAGTGCTCTTTCAGTATTGTATTTTGTGTTTTCTTACTTCTAGTATGTGCTAAGATAATATACAGATAAGTAAGAATTCATTATTTCCTAAAGGATTGAGTGAAGACAAGCTTTCTACTTATATAAATTTTAGAATTGGAATACAGTGGCCAGAAATAGATAAGATTAAAGAAAAAAAATGTAAAACCAAACAATCTCACAGAAACTGCTGGTAATATTTTAACATGAATGGAATGCTCTGTTAAAAGAAATCTCATGTCTTTGTCTGCTACTACTATTATAAAATGCCAGCTTACACTCTATGCAGACCTACAGTGTTAGAGTGCTTTCCCTTGCTGCACCTGTCACTCTCATAACAAGTGTATAAACTAGTCAAAAAGCCACTGATAGTATTATTTCTCAGATAAAGAAATTGGGCTCAATATTAAAGATTTAAAAGGCCATCTGAACCTTAACCAAGAGTTATTTACATGTACCACTGTGATGTTATTCTGAGAAGATTCATGTTACTTTGGATTTGATTCCTTTATCCCAATTATGTTTATTAAAACAGGATGTACAAGGACTGAAAGTAAATACATAGATATCAATTATGCTTTAACCCACTTTGTTCTTTATTTTTAGAATACTAAAATCATAATATAAAATAACACCTATAGCCTGCGCCTATTTACATTTATCTTCTTAGGCAGCTTGGCCACTTGCCCCAAGGCAGAAGTAGTCCCTTCTGCCTATAGCTTTTGAAGGAGTGTATTATCTGTGGAAGGCTTGAAACAAGGTTACAGTAAGAAATCGAGTTGTAATTCAGTCTTCCTTTTATCATTTGTAAAGTGCAGCAGCTCTAAATAATGCCAGTTTAAAAATAATCCCTTGTCCTCTCCCATGTACTGCAGATACACACACACACACACACACACACACACCATATATATATATATATATTATATAGTATAATATAGCATATTATATCATTCCTTGTTTTTTGAGACAAGGTCTCCCTGTCCTGGAGTGCACTATGTAGACCATAGTCTCTCACAAAAATCCACTTGCATTTGCATCTCAAGCATTAGGATTAAAGGCATGGACCACTATGCCTGGCATAAGAATAGTGTATTTTGATAAAAAAGAAGAAAATAAATGAACAAAAGAACAAAGAACAGACATTATTAGACAAAAGTAAGCTAAGTTCTAGAATTAAAGGATGAAGAGTGCCAAGCTAAAACATAAGAGACATATCAATAACATCAAAATGCAGGGAATTCAAAGTAGAGTAGAAAAAGTAATATATGTAAACACTAATCAAAAATAAAGGTGTCACTGACTAATAACAGATGAAGTAGACTTTAAAGAAGAAAAGCATTGTAAGAGGGAAAACAATCTCATATAACAAAACTGACTCACCTGGAAAATAAATTCTGATATACAGAGGACTGCCCAAAGCATAATGCATTATAAGGAGTTCTGTAGTAATAATGGGAAATTGTAAACACACCTAATTTCTAGACTTTCAAGTAAGTGAAAGTAATGGTAAGAAGTTGATAACATACAACAACAAATTTACATAATATCCCAGGAAAATCTTTTAGGTAGCACTTGAAATTTACAGGAAAATGTAAAAGGTATAAGTAAAATAAAATAAAAAAAGACTTCAACCAAAATTTAAAATTTAATTATTTCGGGCTGGAGAGATGGCCTAGCAGTTAAGAATGCCAACTGCTCTTGCAGAGGACCTGGGTTCGATCCCCAGCACCCACATGGCAGCTGAGGACCATCTTTAACTCCAGTTCCAGGGGAATCTGATGCCCTCTTCTGACCAGCTCCGCTACATTGCACAACACAGGTGCACAGACCTACATGCAGACAGTACATTCATACACATAATAAAAAAATAAATTAAAAAAATCTAAAAATAAAATAAAATTTAAGTATTTCATGTATATTAGTCTATCATGTTGATTTAGCCAACTCATTCTAATTTTAACAGTTGAAATCACACTGATCACAATAAAAATGAGCTAGGAATCAATTGAAAATCTCTAAAATCTTTGTTTTGTGAAAAACCAGAAGGGCAACTAACCAATAAGTCAAATTAAAATGGGAATTAGAGAATATTTAGAAATAAAAAGAGATAGCATTCCTAACAATAAAATGAAACTAAGAAACGTGAACTTTGTGACAATGACTTTAAATATTTAGAGCAAAAGAGAAAAGATAAGAATTCTATTGGAATTTCAATAGTACTTGTTCTAGTTTTTGTACATTTATTTTTAAAGATAAAAAAAAAAGGGCTGGGGAGATAGCCTAGCGGTTAAGAGCACCAACTGCTCTTGCAGAGGACCTGGGTTCGATCCCCAGCACCCACATTGCAGCTGATAACCGTCTGTAACTCCAATTCCAGGAGAACTCCAGTTCCAGGGGAATCTGAGACCCTCTTCTGGCCTCCGAGGCATTGCACGACACGGGTGCACAAACCTACATGCAGACAGTATATTCATACACATACAAAAATAAATAAAAGTTTAAAAAAGCCAGAAAACATAAGTTGGAGGGCAAATAAATTCAAGTCTTTTCATGTTTAATAGTATATTCTACATTTAAAAAAAAAAAAACAGAGGGAGACGCCATAACGCGCCAGGCCAGTAGGATCGAAAGGTTATTCCTGGACAAACTGTCAGCCCATGAAAGGAAACAGCCAGAATTGACCAGAGTCCAAGTCAACAGCTCCAGAGAGAGTGGACTGTTTTACCTCTCATCCACCTGTGCCCCTTTTCTAAGCTATGGGAATCCAAGCCTGTCGGTAAGAGGGTGGGGCTATGGTTAAAGACAGAAGGCTTGATTAGGTGAATTGGTGAAAACTACAGCAATTTGTAGTCTGACCACTTCATTTGCTAACAACTTGATGAACAAACAACCCTGTCACCACCCACGGATGGTGGGGCTGAGTGTGGTTTGGGCACAAACAGCCTGCAGATAGGTTTTAGTCATGAAGGGATGCTTGTACCTCATGGATTATCACTTAAGCTAAAAATGAAAAAAAAAAACTGAGAGGAAGAAGATGCGAAGTTATCGCGCAGAAATGCATGAATGTGGGATGAGGGTGGGGGGGGGGGGGAGGGCTGAGGAAGGAGAAGGAGAAGGAGCCTGACTGAAATTGGAAAAAAAATGTATGTAATAAAGCACAAAAGCACAATAATAAAATAATTATTAAAAAAAAAAAACAACAAACAGAAAAACGGAACAGGACTGGTGCAACTTAAGCTTTCTGGTGCTTAATGACATACTTAACGTCCATACCATTTTGTCCAAGGGAACTACGGGATAACTTGTTCCTTTGCCATCGAGGTCAAGCAAACTTTAGGGGATATACAAGAGTGCATCCTCTGAAATGTCCTGCAAAATGTGGGTCACCAGAATTCTTCCTGTTCGGAGGTCTTGGAGAGCACTAATGGGACTTCAGCAGTGTCCAGTCTATTAAAGAGGAAAGTCTGCCCATGCTTCAGAAAGTGAAGCCTTGGTCTAGCAAGACCTGATTCTTTGTCCTTGAGGTGATGATGACGAACTGGTAAATGAAAATCTGAAAAGAGCAAGGTCGACTCCCCACCCTCCTCCCCCCAAAACACAGACCCCAAGAGAACCCATGAGGATCAGATCCTCTGACTTGAGAAAACCAAAACCTTTGTTAATGTCGTTCTGGTGCTTCAGCATCCAAAAGGAAAGTACAACCAGAAATACATAATCAGTAAGACCAAGAAAGTGTACTGCAGACATAGAACTTGAGATCTTAGTAAAAAAACAAAAAGAAAAAAGAGAGAGCACTGTTGTTTGGCCTGTGTTCAATTATTACTGGTAAGTGCATCTACTCTGTGGCTGCCACCACTTTTGGCACTCCTCAAAGACATGAGACACAGCTTTTTAACCTTCCAATATGGACTTCCAATTTGGACTCATGTCTCTCCAAGAATCCTCCAAACCTTCAATGCCAGATGGGGACTACTGAGATACCCAGCTTGTGGACTAAACAGCTAAGGGGATTTCAGCCTCGTCAGTGTATAGACTGCCATTGTTGGACTACCTGGGCTGTATCATGGAGGCCAGTACAGGGGGATCAAGACAGGATGTGTGCTTACTAGAGTTCATTTGGGGGACCATGGAAGGGGAAGACCCCAATGTAGAGCAAAAGTGCAGGATTGATGGTTGTTATGGATTGCCAAGGAGGAACCTTTGAGCACTTCCTTAAGGAAAACATGACATCTTTTCGGAAAATAAAAAGTCCTCCAATTCATGCATATATATATATATATATATATATATAAAACTATGTATATATATGTATATATATGTATATATACTGTAGCCATACAATTTGGAGAGAACAACAACAAAGAACTGAAAAAGAAAAAACTCTGGAAAGACTCAGAAAAAGATGCAGGACATGTATGGCAGAGTGCAGGGACTCGGGTGGGGTGGGGGACATGGAAAGGGAAGCGACTCTGGATTTGATTGAGAAATGATGTATGACTTATGGAAGAAATTTAATAATAATAAAAAGAAATAAAAAAAAGAAAGTAAATAATCTCAAAAAAAAAAAGAAAGAAAAAAGTATCCTGGTTTTCAGTACTAAGCTTATGACTGACTCTGTGTACTAGCCTCTCAGTCTGTCCCTTCTGTCTGAAAATAAAATTTGTCTGCTTGGGGTAGGAATCCATATTCTAGAATGTTCATGACTTACTCTGATTCTGAGGGTATAGTTACTCTGAAAATAAGATAAGTAAAGGACGTTACTTTTTTTCTAATGTCCTCCCCAAGAGCTCTATTTCTGACTGGGAAAGTCATACTAGTTACAGAGACCGGAAAGCGTCTTCCTTTTGGGGGCCCTTCCCAGGTACCAGCCCAATAGAGAACTTCACTTTCTCATTCTTAAAATGGGACAAAATAGCCCTCCTTCCACTGATAGGAGAATTTATGGGCTTAATGAGATTATACCAACTGTTTTATTGCTCACAAAACAGACAAAATACTAGCCACTTTGTGTGGAGCATCGTCTGAGGTTTGGTAGTACTATAGACTTTCCAATACCACATTACCTCTTCAATTCTCAACATAGCCCTGAACATAATTATAGTTGCATTCAATATATGAGTTAATAGTGAAAACAGGTTGGGTGATTTATTAAAGTCAAAGAACTACAAAAGGGTAGACTCAGTATCCAACCCCACAGCATACCCAAGAGAAACTGTCATTTTCCTGTCTGCTCATAGCTAACACCACAGCATCATTTCATATCCCTAAGAATGGTGGTTGAGAGTGAGAACCTGGAGCAGGAAAGAATCAAGGAGTCACCTGAACACCTTGATAAAGTCTGTGCTTGCATTTTAGAAACCCGGGCTTCATACACTGCTTTTAGCTTTTAATGAATCAAGTGCAAGGTAAAAAGTGAAAACAAAACAGTTTCAGATTCCAGACTATGACTCACCACCGCACCCCCTTCTGTGTTCAGTTCCGTTCCACTTGTATGATCAAAATGTGAACAAATCACAAATGGCACGAAATGGGAAAAATAAGGCTGCCATTTGCTTTAGGGATAAAGCTGGGACACAACAGGACGTTCTTTTTTTTTAAATACAGGGAGTTTTTCATAGCCAACTTTCCTCCCCAGGCAGTGAGACTCTTCTCATTTCTGTTTGTAACCTTAACACAGCAATATTTTCCCTCTTTACAAAAATCATTCTCTCCGTATAAACAGATTATTTCCTTGCATTAATCTGTAAATTGAATCACTAAAAAGGTAGTCAGACACATCAATTTCTAACCTTTTAAACATCCCGCACAATTGATTTTAATGACTAGAATTGCTCAGAAAAGCAGCACTGCTTCAATTGCAGTATGATTTGGTAGTCAATATTCCTCTTCCAGTAAAAAAAAATGTTCCACAAGCAGAAGAAACCCTGGGCTCCTTGAGGTTGCATCGATCACCAGAAGGCTCCTGAGCAGCTTCTGAGCAAACATTTCTTAGTAAGTTGATCACAGCTTACTCAGGGCTTCACTCTTCTTTATGTCGCTGCCAGACAGTCGAGCTAGCTCCTACCTCCGCACATTTATGGAGAATGTCAGCACCTACTCCAGCACTGACCCCTATATCCAAAGTTGGGAACTGGGTCCTCAACCATTGAACTTTAGACATGGTATCTTCTATGAAGTTTTGATCTCCAAATGTAGGTTCTACTGCCGTTACCAAAGCCATGTTTATTTGATTAGCCTCTGGGCCCAAATATTCAATTGTAGTTTCTGCTTTGATGGCAAGGTCAACCTTCATCCCATCCTCCTGAATGTCTCTAATCAAAGCTCAGGAGTTCTCTGTTGTCTCAAGATGAAAAGCATATTGATTGGCACTTGTCAAGGCCACTGGCTTTTACCCACTGCTCTGGCCTCTGACACCCTCATGTGCATGCCAAAGAAAGGGTCTTGGCTCGGTTGTTTTCAGGACTTTCAACCAAAGGGTAACCAACGGTGATGTTAGGAACAAAATGCAAAAAATTCTTGACCTTTGTGAAAAGCAGGGTGCTGGTCCATCGCATCCAGGTACAGGGAGCCACTTCCTACCCCCAAGTCCAGCATGTGCAGGCACTTGGTCCCCAGGTTGGCCAGGTTGCAGTCGAGGATGGATGGGCTGATCTTGGGAGCCCTGGCTGGACAAGGTGGCACCGGAATTCCGGCACGCAGCATAAGCTCCACCCCCTCCCCCATACAATCTTCTGGACTCTGCTTCCTTAGTACTTTTGGTTGACTTTTTGTTTTAAATCAGTGTACAGATTTTAAGTAGTGCAGTTTGTTGCTGCAGTATGGATGCCAAACTCACTGTGAGCTTCCAGGGTTTCTCCTGTCTCCATCACCCATCTGGCTGTAGGAGCACAGGAATTACAGAGGGCTGGACCGCACCTCCGGGTTTTGAGGATTCAAGCGTAGGGCCCTGCACTTGTATGGCAACTGCTTTACCCACTGAGCCATTGCCCGGCCTGAGATTGATTTCTAATTGGAAGTGCTTTCACAAATAAAACTTCCCAAATTGCTTCTCCAATGATTGTCTCAAACACTTAGGGAATTGAATAACATTAATCTTGGAGGTGGACAGAGAAACATTTCCTAACTCTTTATTAGGTCAAAATAACCTTGACAGAAAGTGTAAAGAAAATTGCTAGCTTCACTCATGAACTTGGGTGCAAAAGTCCTAAGCACAATATTAGTTTAATCTGAAAAGGTATGCAAAACATAAGCCAGAACTTAGGCTTATTCCAGAATCTGTCTATCATCTATCTATCTATCTATCTATCTATCTATCTATCTATCTATCATCTATCTATCTATAACCAATTTACTCACTGTATGAATAAGATTAAAAATCAGATTATCTTAACAGATGCAGAAAGAACACCTTACATAGTAAAGCACAAATTTATGATTTAAAAAATGAATCCTTGGAAAGTGAGCTAGACAAAAACTCTAATCCTATCAGAACTGCCTACGGAAACCTATAATACACATCTACCTATCCCTAAAATGCTAAATCTTTTTTCTTTTTGAGACTGGTAATAATTCAATGTTATTTGGTATAACAACTTCTACCAAGCATAGTATTGGAAGTTCTTTCTAGTCAGCAAGTCGAGAAAGTATTTTATTTGAATTAAAAATAAATACCAATACATTTTTGGAATCAATTCACAAAATCATTAAAATTCATATATGACTTTTACAAGTTTGCCTGATAAAAATGAGATCTCTCTGAGTCAATTGGATTTCTGTGCCCACGATGCAGAAAATAAAATTCAGAAAGGTATACTACTTTTATACTTCTATACATCCAAAGGCTCAAATAGCTAGAAATAATCCTAGAACCATGATGCACCCATCGACATAAAAAAGAATACATGATTAATAGGATAAATATAGGAAACCTAAAATATACTGATAACAGTGTGTTTGTAGTTTGGAAGACCCACTATATCAAAGATGATGTTCTTCATGTTGATTCAATAAAATACTAAATACAATTCAACATAATTTTCTCATTGACTTGTATTGTACCTAAAAACTGCTATTTGGAAAATTGACTCTATTATATGTATGGTGATGCAAACTAAGATTAAGTAAGCCACCCTCAAGCAGAAGAAAATGAGGGGAGAGTACATTTGTTCTCTCAAATGTGAAGTCTTTCTGTAAAACTCAGTGACTTAGGACACTGTGACTTCTGTACAGTGAGAAACATAAGAGAGGAGAGCACTAGAAACCAGAAACAATCCCTGTCACGGTGGTGCATGATTTACAACAGAAAGCAACTTCCAGACCAGGAGAAAGCAGGGCTTCCCAATGAACAGTCGTCGTGGGGTTTGGAGTATTCACAATGATTCCACTAAAACCAGTTAATTCTAGACACACTGGAAACCCACATGTAAAAATTAAAGATCAAGTCTCTGCAATGCAAAGTTTCCTTCATAATCCGGATGGGCAAGAATGTTTGCCATAAAAGAAAAATTGACTGAGAGATATAAAAATTGAGAACTTCTATTCATCAAAAGATGTTCCAAGGGTGAAAAAGGCAAGGTAGAGGGAAAGAAAGGCAGTTTGTAATAATGCATTTGTACAAAATTGGAGAGGCCGTGCTAAAGTAAACTCTCACTCCAAGGACAAAGAACTTTAACTTCCATAAAAATCTGGGTATAGGGGAAAAGAGGGGACAGACTTACTATTGAAGAGCTTCTATTTCTTGATGTGAATAGAGAATAGGTAGTTTATTGCATGATAACTTATTAAGCCATATACTTTGGTTGGAGGGAATATTTCAGTAGGTAGTACATGCTTCATGCTACATAAAGTGTTAAAACGGAAAAAAGAGAGAAGCAAGTGAAACTGGCATAATGCCACAACCAAGCAGAAGTTACTTGCAGACTGATATTCATTTAGGAATACTTCTGTATTCTTGGTTTCCATTGTTGATTTGAAATATTTCGTTCACTCATTTGGGTTTTATGACATTGGAGAAGCCATGGCTATGAATTTTGAAACCCAGACAGATGACAGAATCAAGATCTAAACCATACTTGACAGACTTATAACTCCATTTCCAAACCACCACAAAGAAATGTGTCAGGGGTAAAACACCTGGGTGCAAAGGTTATCTATGTGGTTAAGCAAAGACCTGGCTCATAATGCTAAGGAGAATTTCATAAGACCTAGATGGCAACATTAGTGCTCTATGAATGAGTCTGTCTGGATTTGGGGCTCTGATGAACAAGAGACTCTTGCATTCAAATGGAATTAAAACCACCCACTCAATTGCAGGAATATACAAAAAAGCTTAACCTCAGAAACAATTAGGGATCTTCATACAAAATAGTCTTCAGCAGAGAAATATAAAAAATCAGTGGCTACATAGCTCTTCTCACTTGGTCTAACAGACATTTAAAACTTAGGAGAAAAGCAAGGTCCAAAGCTACCTAATGGCTCTTTATGCAGCACAGCTGCGTATGGGAGGACTCACCGAGAGCAGGGAAATAAACTGAATGGTGGCTAAGAATCTCCTCAGTCACTCAGTCAAGCAAGAAGACTCAGAAGGCAGAACAGAGATGGTGATCTTTGCTACTAAGGTAGCCAGGACTAGAGAAAGACCATCTAATAAAATGTTCATAGCTGTCTACATAATCACCAGCAAATTCTGTTGCCATAGAGATATAAATTACAGAACCCTTCTAGGCTTGCAGACTGTAGATACCTGTGTTATATAAAACCCATTCAACTAAGAAAGGCAAGACTTGATCTCACACAAACAAGATGAGTTAAACTACACCCCTTCAGTAATTCTGTCCAAGGCACTAAATCTTTTTTGGCTAAGTCAGGGGTATTGATGAATCACTAGAAAAAGAGTAGAGGAGAGCTATTCTACAGATATGCCTGATTCTCCACTTGTCTGAATCTCAATCTGGAAAAGCAGAGACTGTGTATGACTTGTTTCCCATTGCATCATATGTTTCTTAGGCCTGGCTGAGGATCCACATTGCCTTTACAAGAGCAACAAGACTACCCCAGACCTGTGAGTCAGGACTCCTCAGGAAGTGTCCAAACCTCTTTGCATGAAGTTCTTTTTAATATTTTAATTATTTTTTTATTTTTTATGTATATGAGTATATTGCCTACATGTGTGTAATTGCACCTGTGTTATGCAGTGCCCTCAGAGGTCAGAAGAGTATGTAGGATCCCTGGAAGTAGATTTATGGATGGTTGTTAGCCACTATGTGGGTGCTAAGAATTGAACCTGGGTCCTCTGCAAAAGTGCCAGTGCTCTTAACTGCTGAGCCATCTCTCCAGCCAGCCCCTGCATGAAATTCTTGATGACTCTGACACACAGCTAAAGTTCAGACCATCTGTTTCTGTTGTTATGTTTCCTACTTGAAAGTCTTAGGGTTGGGCTGGGAAGATCACTCTGTCAATTCAGTGTTTGCCATCTAAGCATGAAAACCTGGGTTTGATCCCCTGACCCTATGTTAAAAAGCCAAGCCTGTTGTTATGCACTTGTAACCCCAGCACTGAGATGGAAGAGACAGAAGGACCCGTGACATTTACTGATCAATACAGTAATATATAGTCTAATCATCTAGTTCTAGGCCAAGTGAGAAAGTTTGTCTTTAAAAACAAGGTAGAGGGGCTGGAGAGATGGCTGAGCAGTTAAGAGCACTGACTGTTGAGCCCAGCAGAACACCTGGGCTCAATTTCCAGCACCCACATAGTGTCAAACACTCTTTCCAAACTCTAGTACCAGGGGATCCAATGGCTTTTTCTGATGTCCATGGACATTGCAGGACATGTGTATAGTTATATACATGGAGGCGATAAACATACATATAAAAATAAAATATTTCAAAACAAAAACAAGGTAGAGAGGCTGGAGAGATGGCTCAGTGATTAACAGCATTTGCTGCTTTTGCAGAAGAACCTGGTTCATTTCCAACACCCACATCAGGCAACCCACAACAGCCTTTACTGCCAGTTCCAGGGAATCAGATACGCTTTCTGCCCTTTGCAGGCACTGTGCACACTTGATACACATACAGACAAGCAGACACATGCATATACACATAAAAAAGGGCAGCCTAGGTGTGATGGCACATACCTTTAATACCAGAACTTGGGAGGCAGAGGCAGGCAGCTCTTTGCCATCACTACATAGTGAGTCTCAGCTAGGTGGGGCTACAGTGAAATCCTGTCTTGAAGGACCAACAAAAAAAAAGGAAGAAAGGGAAAAAGAACAGAAGAAAAGAAAGAAGGGAGGAAAGAAAGAAAGAGAAAAGAAGAAAGGGAGGAGGGAAGGAAGGAAGGAAGAAAGAAACAAAGAAAGAGAAAAAAGAAAAGAAGCCAGAGATGATGGTGTATGTCTTTAATCCCAGTACTTGGGAGGCAGGGGAAATGACCTTTGTGAGGTCCAGACCAGCCTGTTCTACATAGCAAATTCTAGGCCAGACAGGGACACCTAAGGAGACCCTGTCCCAAAACAAACCACAACAAAACAAGGCAGAAATCTCCTTAGGAATAACACCTGAAGTTGACCTCTGAATTCTACATGTGTGTTCTCCTTCACACTGTCACACACACACACACACACACACACACATACACACACACACACACACACACACACACACACACACACACACACACACACACACACCTTCAAACCAGTGAGTATAATATAGTGAGGTAGAGATGAGCTCATAAAGGACACAAAAATTCTTGTTAACAACAGATACTTTAGAATTTGGTATTTAGATAAGCAGCACAGCTGTTTAAAAAATCTCTAGAAATGTTCAGAAAATGCCCTTGTCTTAAGGGTCTCTGGAACCAGTCTCTATATACTAGGGAAGCCATTGAGGAATCTGAGTTCCTTTCTGCGATTGTGGCTTTATGAAGCTTGGTAAAGAACTGCCTCATTTATCCAAAGGTCAGATTCCCAGCAAAGCTAAGCTTGCACACCACAGTTACTCATGTCTTTACTGGGATTTACTGTAAAAACTGACAGTAACTGACAGGAATGGATAATCAAGCTTATCAAGGACTTGATAAACTTGATTGTTGGTTTCTTCTCTAGCCTGCTGCAGATCAGGAGAAAACGAGAAAGAAAGATGGGAAACTTATTGGAAGCCACACATAATGACAGACCCAAGAGTGACCACGGGGGTAAAGCAGAAAAATGGAAAAGGCCAGTACAAAGCCATCAGTATGCAGGACATGTATAAAGGCTGTGGTGGGGTCCCCAAGTCACTGATTTGATTTAGAGTGGCAATCTAGTTACCAGAAGGCAGCTTTCATAGGATAGCAGAATTTTGGAAGAAACCATTATTAAAAATATTTCTATTTACTTCCTTGTTTTTGCTTCCCTTTTTACTTTTACTGAAATATAATATTCATAGGGAAGTGTCATATTGAAACCAAAATGCTCATTGTATTACCAAATAACATGTATGCAGCATACAGATTGAACTGCATCATTTCTTTATCTCTATCCATCCCACTCTCCTATCGTCCTACACAGACTGATACAGTATTTTCTCTTTTAATAGTTTATTTCTCAGTACTCTGGTTCAATTTTATGCTACTGAGTTAATGACTCCCAGGATGTAACAGACTTGTTAAATAAATAACACCGAAGCCAAGGCCATTGCTACATTTGGCTTTAAGAAGTTTTCCTCTATCTGAGAACCTTTATGCTTTCACATTAAAATATGTATCATGGACTCCTTATGACTATTGGTATGCTTATAGATTAATGCACCTCTCCACTCTTACCAGAGAAGTTTCTTTACACAGCAGATGATGATTAACACAGAAACGTACAACTAGTCAATGTACAGAGAATAACAGGCCACAGAGTGCTTATCCCTGAACAGGACACCTATATCAAACTTCTGTCTCCCAAGGCTCAGGGATCATGTGGAAGAGTATGTGTGAGAGTGATGGGGAGAGGGCAGGTTGTAAGAGCCAGAGGTGGTGGATGACCACAAGGAGACAAGAGTCTTCCAGGCAGCTGCACAGTGACTCCTATGAAAACACCAACAATGATAGCACACACACAAGTCCCATTTAAGCTCAAACCAGACAAAATCCCAAGATAGAGATGGGAAGCAGGTAAGAAATCTGAAATCAACTTAAGGAAATCATGATAACTTATGACTGCTGGGAAGGGCAGGGACAGTCTTTTTTAATCAAGGGACTCTTGGTAGGTTAACGAGGCTCCAGTGGATAGACCCACACTGAAGGACATTTGGAGACACTAATTAGACTCAATAGGATATATATATATATATATATATATATATATATATATTACATTAAATGGGGTGGGGGGCAATAAGTGGAGGTGCAGATGGGGGATCTAAATAGTATCAAATTATATTATATGTAAACCACAAATTTTCAGAAAATATTTTTATTAAAATATATTTCAACCAAGATACAAAACAGCAAACTTAAATCTCTAAGTAAGTACTTTATTTACATGATGCAAGAACCTAGAGCGTCAAATTTTATCAGTTTAATTCACATGCACTCCAGATATAAATAACTCTTTGAAAAACAATAAGTTTAATCTGTTTCATTTTCTTTCATTCCTTCAAAAAATTGATTTGAACATTGGTCAGTGTTCTGAAGTCTGTGTTTTCTCTAGAAGGTTCGACCTTAGCATTCTCTTCTGGATATGGACTGGTGTGAAGACCAGCACGGCAGAAAAAGCAGTGGATAACATGAAACAATTAGTACACTGACTCCAGAAAGCAAAGCCATTACCCTTCATGTGGCCTAGAAGTGGAGGCCACAAAGGCCACAGCCTGGGTGCCCCCTGCTCGTCGCTGGCTGCTCTCAGTCTCGGCCTAAAACTTGCCAGTCTTAGTTTAGTGTTGCTATCCCTGCAGCAGTCAAATATTAATAGTATACATATATTTATGAAGACAAACTAAAATCAGTAACAGAAATTGTCTCTCTGAGGCACCAATTAAAACAGATTTATTTACAAAAGAAAAGCACTCCCAGCTGAGAGGCATATTTAGAAATTCTTAAAATTCTTCCAGAGAAGGTTTGAATTAATCATATTCCCTTTTCCCTAGTGGATCTGTCTTCTGTCTGGGAACTATCAGTGACTGTGATAACCTAGGATGCTCTTTTCAGGTTTGTGATTGATCTTTGTAGAGTTCTGTCTTTTTATCTGGCTAAATTCAATGCAGCTCTTAGCAGTAATTACAAATTTTGTTACCAACTTAAAATAGTTTCACAGCATCAGTATCACATGCAACTGGAAATTTTGGCCCTTAAATCTAGATAACAGTAACAACAACAACAACAACAACAACCACAACAAGGTTAGAACCATAGCTTTGGCTAATGCTTACAAAAACCAATGCTTCCTCCAAACATAGTGTAAGGAGGGAACAAACGATCACGAGTATTCAGTATAGAAAAGGGTGATGTTAGCAGGCAACTAGATAATGTTGAAGAAAACAGCCACTCTCCTCATCATGTAAATAAGCAAGTGGAAAAGGACATGCATAGAAACTATTTCATTTTCATTCTCAGCTCAGAGGTCTCATGTGGAAGATGATTAAAAAGAAAATGACTTGTGGGCTGAAGTTAACCCTGCACTGACAGCATGTCTATATCATGTCTAAATTCACACTTCCTCATGATGTGAGAAGTGAACCTAAACATGATGTTTTCAGATGGGTATTTTTATGAATCACCTTAAATCACTCTTATGAAATATTCATGAGAGGCATTTAAGGTAATACCTTTCAAATTTATTTTGAGAAATGATTGACTTCAGCCAAGGATTGAAAATTAATTTTAAGTGCTATTTGTCTTTAGAGTCTCTATGGTAACCTCAGAATTCCCAAACTTCCTCCTGCAATATGTCAGTGGATTGAAATTATCACAAAGATTTCACAAAATTGTTAAATCCAGATTGATATCAATTTGAAAAATAGTCCAATACTTGATCTTCCAAATATGGCAGTCCTTAGTAGGTCGAACATTGGCTGAGTAACTTCAACAAGTAGATTGAAAATGTGGAACAATTTCTTCGGAACTTGTGGACATTTTACCATTTGGACAATAGCATCTCTCTGAGGCCACAGAACCCGAGAGGCTGGGGCACAGTGCTCGGGAAGGTCCCATCATCAGCCTGGGAAAGAATGCCATCTTACTTGTCCTGTTTCTCCAAGTGTCCCTGCCTACACTTTGGATGCTGGTCTAGACGCTGCATGTCATTTTACAGTGCCTCAGTTTTCCCATCTATAAAATGGTGATGTAAACTACCATCTGCCTTCCTCATAGCCCCAAACTTGGGCTTTTGAGACCCAGCTGTTGATTCTAAGGTGAAAAATCAGCCTTGCGATGGAAGGAAAGGAAGCCATGACCCTTCTTTTCTCATCTTTCCTGGTCACCTTTTCCACTATCATGGCTAAAATGGAGGATCAGGGTGAGAGAGAAGAGAAAAGAAGCAGAAGAAAATAAAGGGATCATCCCAGGGGGATGGGTGAGCCTAAGTCACCTGAAAGACAGAGAGGAATGTAATTTTCCTAAGTTCCTATCTCTTGGTGATGGCACGGAGAGAAACCGCAGTGCGCAGCTGTCTCCCTGTTCCTCAGTCTAGATGGAAAGTGAGGGTGGGGTAAAGGAAGGAGAGAACAGAGTGAAGACACTCACAGAGGCCTTCTGCAATGGGAGAGGATGGAGCAAGCCCACACATTCTGGCATCTGCATGCTTTCTTCCACGGGAGGAAGAAGAGGAGGGTTCCCCTGGACAATCCATGTCAAGGAGGACAATAAAACATTATGCAGTGATGGCTGGGTTATTACTTTTCAGCTTGTGACTAAAATGAGACCCCAGTGTGGCAGAATGAAAATTCACATTCTCATCCATGGAAAGATTCTCTACTCCAGACATTTTGTTAGGTCTTTAAAGAATGGCCTAATGTGTTAACATTGAAACTAGATGCATGTAATTTGAGAGTGAGTATAAAATACCACGTGTATTAAATTAATAATGTTTCATTACTCTCCCATCACAGAGTCATTATTTTAAATAACCATATTTCATTTCAGTGGACAGAGTGTAAATGAGTATGTATTTTTATGTAAAGTGGACCTGCATCATTATTTATTCATGAGTTTTAAAAGGATCATTATTTTTGACAGACAGCTCCTGTCAAAAGATTTATGCAGAAGAGCTCATGTTTCCCCACAATAATCATCAATCAATAAACTTTAGAACTTGGTACTTAAAATTCAGTGTTACAGAGAGGCACATTTTGTTCTAATTAAACACATGTTTGCATTTGGAAAATAAACTGCACCTTAGTTCAATTATATATAATCTGAAATATCAATATTGCATGTGCAGGGTGAGTCATGCTTTTTAGTTTGGGAATCTGTCTTGTTACATTTTAAGTGATTGCTTTGTTTCTGTATGCCAGGCTCTTTGTGTGTGTGTGTGTCCCTTTGGGGCAGAAAGGAAAGCTTACAAGATACGGCGTTTAACACGATAATTGGTTATCAGTGATGGCAGTTTTCAAAGCAAGGATGCCATCCTCTCCTGATTTCAGCCTATTTTCAGGGAACTGAGAGGGCATAAACCAGAGATTAGGGACGGGGGTCCAGAAAATCACATGGCTTTTGGTACAGGGCAGGGAAGTCAGTTCAGGAGTAGGGAGAAGATGGGGGCAGATGATAGAACAATAGAACTAACTGAGATGAAAGCCAAGGCTTGTGGAGGATGGTTTTTGAGTCCCCAAGATGGATGGAGCAAAGGAGCAATGAGGTGCCAGTGTGATGCAAAGTCAATGCTCAGAGAACAGGCATCCTGCCTTTACAACCTCACAGGAAGTAGTGATGGAGAGTTGCCTGTCTCCAGTGTCAGCTGCCCCTCAGGGTTAACGTGCCTCTCTCAGATCACCCTGTCTCCAAGTGAGCCCACAAATGATCTGAAATGCTCTTTTGACTATCTGAATCTGAATTAAATACACTTTTCTGCTTGGCAAAGTCCATTTTCATATCTTGATTTCTAGAGTTTATGCTAGCCATTATTTTGATGTATTACTGGACTATCAATGCATACTTTCCCTTCTCTTGGTCTGGAAGTGGAAAAGCTAGATTCATTCATTCTCTCTCTCTCTCTCTCTCTCTCTCTCTCTCTCTCTCTCTCTCCTATCTACAATAAAGCTTGGGGCACAGACAGGAAGGGATACAGAACCATATGCATGGACAGGTGTAACTATTGTCTAGGACATATGTGAATCCTATTACCAGGACCAATGTTTCATCAAGTAACTAACTACACAACTAGGCTGATGGAGAAGATGTCATGTTTTCCCTTGATGAGAAGAGTTAGAGAGAGAGATGGTGTGGTGGTTTGAATGAGTGTCCCCCATAGGCTTTAAGTATTCAGACATTTGTCTCCAGTTGGTGGCACTGTTCTTGGAGGTCTTAGAAGGTGTGGCCGTGCTAGAGGAAGTATGTCACTGGGGGCAGGCTTAGTGAGTTTAACAAGCCTTGTGGTCTCCAGTCGCTCTCTCTGCTTCCTGTGCTCATTGTGAAATGTGACCTTTGGCTTCTCCAGCCCCGGCTGCCATGCCTCCCACCACAATGGACTCTGATTCCCTGGAACCATCAATCGTAAGCTCAAATAAACTCTTCCTTTTATTTTTATTTTTTTTTATTTTATTTATTTCCGTATGTGTATGAATGTACTGTCTGCATGCAAGTCTGTGCACCCATGACATGCAACGCCACGGAGGTCAGAAGAGGGTGTCGGACTCCTCTGGAACTGGAGTTCTCCTGGAATTGGAGTCTCAGACCGCTCTCAGCCGCCATGTGGGTGCTGGGGATCCAACCCGGGTCCTCTGCAAGAGCGGTCGGCGCTCTTAACCGCTAGGCCATCTCTCCAACCCCAAACTCTTCCTTTTATAAGTTCCTTTGGTCATGGTGTTTTATCACAGCAACATAAAAGTGACTAATACAGATGGGGAGGAGGAAAGAGCAGGAGACCAGAGAGGAGGCAGCTCATGGCTGAGTTCCGTGTATCCTCTGACGATCACAGAGATCATGGTGCTTTGGACTTTTCATTAGATTAAAATTTTGATTTAAGGGCCAATGGGACGTCTCATAGGGCAAAGATACTTGGCACCAAGCTCAAGGACATGAGTTCTATCCCTGAAACTATCCAAGTGAAGAAGAAAATCAACTCCCTCAGGCTGTCCTCTGATTTCCATGTGCGAACGCATGTCCACACACATACAATACACACCACACACTGAATGCATGTCCACACACATACAATACACACCACACACACACACACACACACACACACACTCAAAATAAATATAAGAAATAAAAAGTAAATATGGAAAGGTGTAACTTTTGAGCCCTAAACAGAATTCCTCTCTAAGAAATAGTTTAAGAACCCATGAAAGGGTAAGTCCTGTTACTTGGATCTTAAGGCTTCCTGAGCAGGGTGGAAGTTAGTTATAAGGTAGAGGAAGAGACACTGTGTGATGAACTTTTGTACATGGGAGCTAAGCAATTCTGTAGTAACCTCCAAACTCAAGGTAGAAAAGGAAACCCACCAGGGGAGAATGAGAGGTGGGGTGAAAAGGCCTGGCAGCGAAAATACCCTTGCCTTGAAGACTGTCTGAGAGGCCAAGAGCTGCTGTTTACTTTTACAAATTAACCTTTAGAAGCCTGATGGATGAAATGAAGAAAGGACTCTTTGCCACAGGGTGTACTGCACAGGCAACAGTAACGTAAGCATACTGTGAGAAAGATGGGGAAGGAGAAGAGAGAGGGAGAGAGGGAGGGCGACAGGAGCAGGTCACCAGAATTCTGGGACAATTCTGAAACATGGAATTCAAACTGTGGGTACTGAGTACAAAGAGAAAAAGCCAACTTATTTGTAGATGCTTTTCAGCATAAAAAAGTACATTTATCAACTCTATGGTAGAAAAAAAGTCATGTGTTTGGGGCAATTATTATGGTATACAATTAAACTTGCTTTTGGTTTTGTGCTGGATAGTTTAGCTATCAAGCTGACATACCTGGGAAAAGGGAGTTGGGAATTACCTGTATTGATTGACCTGTCAGCATGCTTGTGAGGCATTTTCTTGATTGTTGAGTGATGTGGGAGGGTCCAGCCCACTGTGGGTGGTGGCCCTCACCCCTGGGCAGATGGTTCTGGGTTATATAAGAAATCATGCCAACCAGTCTGGAGAATCAAGCCAGTAAGCAGCACCCCTCCATGGTTTGTACTTCAACTCCTGCCCTGAAGTTCCTGTCCTGCTTGAATTCCTGCCCTAGCTTCCCTTAATAATGGCCTGTGATCAGGATATATAATCTGAATCTTCCCAAAGTTAGTTTTGGTCAGTGTTTTATGACAGCTATTAGAAGGCTAATATTGTGCCTGGTCATCTGGTATTTTTGCTACAAAATGTTATTGAGATGTTTATTTTCATTCATGCTTACTTATAAAATTTTATATAAATGCACATACTTTTATTCTGGATAAATTCCCAGGGGATATATTGAAATTTTAAGAAACATGAAAGAGAAGCAGGTGTGAAAAGAAAGGAAGATGCCCAGCTGAGATGCCAGGGCACCTAGTAACTGCAGGTCAGAGGGAAAGTTCTCTATCTTTGCTGGGAAAGAACAATTGACTGTCTGGATATGTTTAAGGTCCTGTAGTGTCAGGGTTCCTGAGACTCCAGAGAGTTCTCTTTGTCACTTCAGGGACAGTTTCTATACCCTGCTATTAGGTCTGGAAGTTTTATGTTTAAGAGTAACTATAGGCACTTTAAATCATTTATGTAAAATATCTTTGTGCATGTGCACTTGAGAATAGCTTTTCCTTTGAGCTTGGGTTGCCTTCTTGTCTTCCTATAGGAATTGTATTCCTATGCATTTTAGCTAGTTTCAGTGGTTTCAAAGTAGAGTAGGAAGATATAAACATTGCCCAATCATCTGAGTGTTGCAACCATCTGCCAATGGTACCCCCTCATAGACTAGGGGTAGATTCTAAAACCGCCTATAAATTTCTGAAGCTTTTGGTATTGTCTAACATCCTCTGTACCACATATTTACTGCATGTTTATATCTTGTCACATAATTCTGGTGCTCACTTTTATACCTTGAAATGGAACAACCAAACTAGCAATAATTTCTTTTTCTTGTAGGAAGCTTTCTTTTTTTTTTTTTAACATTTTATTTTATTTATTTTTGAATGTGTATGAATGTACTGTCTGCATGCAGGTCTGTGCACCCGTGTCGAGCAATGCCGCGGAGGTCAGAAGAGGGTCTCGGATTCCCCTGGAACTGGAGTTCTCCTGGAATTGGAGTTTCAGACGGTTCTCAGCCGCCATGTGGGTGCTGGGGATAGAACCCGGGTCTTCTGCAAGAGTGGTCGGCGCTCCTAACCATTAGGCCATCTCTCCAGGAAGCTTTCTTTTTATGTCAAACAGGACTACGCGGCCCTGCTAAGGGAAGGTGGAACACAGTGCCCGCTTTGCGGACACTGTGGGAAGCTGACCCCTCTGTGCAGAGGCCAGACGGCTACTTCCCGTAGCCCAGCCTGAGTGGTACTTCCAACTCAGGCCCTTAGCCTGGACCCACGAGACACATGTTCCACTCTTGGCCGTGACGTCCCACCTGCCCAGAGACTGCTGAACCCTGGACAGGAATTTCAGGCTGATGGCTGATGGCCTATCTTCAGCCTATGTCCACTCACAACACCAGCTACCCAGATTGGTGGTCCGCAAGGGGACCTTTTTCCAACCCACTGGCCACCCGAATGAAATGCAGGCCTACCTTAGCCTGTATGCACACAGTAATTAATTAAAAATAATGGCCGGGAATTCAGTGATGACTTATTTATTGCTACAGCCTACTTTTATAAACTAAATGATGGCAGTTCCCAGAGCCAATCATAGGCCCCCCAATTCCACACCACTGCTAGCTAGCTAGCCTGCAATTCAAACTGATTTTCCTACATTTTCTCTTTCTCTTTTCCTTCCTTCCTTCCTTCCTTCCTTCCTTCCTTCCTTCCTTCCTTCCTTCCTTCCTTCTTTCTTTCTTTCTTTCTTTCTTTCTTTCTTTCTTTCTTCTGGAGTACTGATAGTTGAACCCAGGGTCTTGCATATGCTAGGTATATATTCTACCACTAAGCTATAACCCCACCATATTAATTTATTTATTCATTTATTTTAATTTTGAGACAGGTCTCCCTTAGTTGCCTAAGCTGGTATTGAATTATCTCTGTAGTGCAGGCAGGCCTTGAACTTAAATTCTCATGCCTCAGTCTCCCTGAGTAGTGAGATCACAGGTGTGTACCACTATTCCCAGCTAATTCCCTCCACAATTTTACTAGTCAATGATTCAGTTTTAAGAAAAATCTTAGCAACCTCAGAATATTTTATCCCCTTCCTTTCTAAGTTCCTAATATTCAACTTTTCAACTTAGGGAAAGGTTTTATGGCTTTTCTATGGCATGTCCACTCGTAAGCCTTGGGGCCATTATCAAGTAAAATAAAGGTTTTTAGAACATAAGCACTATGAGTCTATGACAGTGAATCTGAAGATTAAGAATTCTAAATGAACTGCTGGTGAGTCACATATACTGTGTGGATACACCAAACAGAGACTGATTCATTCACAGCCCAGGAGAACAGAGCAAAGAAGCCTGAGATTTCAATGTGATACTTAGTAGGGTACACAATTCAATACCCAAGAGTATTTACAGTATGCTTTGGATTTTCTATTCAATAGTTTCAGGTTATACTTGAGTGCAAATAAAAGCAACTGGATTCATATATACACTGTAGATATGGATGCTTTTCTGCTCACTTATTGCTTATATTTAAAGGTAATTCTTTTAAAATTAAACTTTTAAAATTGGAAATATTGCCAGGCATAGTGGTGCATGCTTTTAATCCCAGCACTTGAGAGGCAGAGGCAGGCGGATCTCTGTGAGTTCAAGGCCAGCCTGGTCTACAAAGCAAGTTCCAGGCCAGCTGGGGCTACAGGGAGACCCTGTCTCAAAAATATTTTTTAAAAATTGGAAATATTGAGACAATATGCTCAATGTGAATGTCCATATGAGTTTTTGGTAAATTTTTCCCAAGATACTATACCTTTGTTGTTTTTCTTTTATTTAATTTTTATCGATGCTTTGTGCATTTCATACATCATTTTCCAATTCAGATCAGGCATATTTCCCTTTCCCTTCCCCCCCACCCCCACCCCATCCCAGATCATGCATTCTGCCATAACTGTCCTGCATCTTTCTCTCAGTTTTTTTTTCTTTCATTTTTTAGCTATAAGTGATAATCCATGAGTACAAGCATCCTTCGTGCAACACCAATCTGCAGGCTGTTGTGCCCAACCCCCACAGCCCCACCATCCAGTGGGGGGTGACAGGTTGTTTGTTCAATCAAGTTGACAAATGAGTGTCAACGACATTGCTGTAGTTTCACCATTCACCCCAATCGCAGCCTTTACATTCTACCATGCCCCCTCTTCGGCAGATTGCTCCCTAGGCTTAGAAAAGGGGCACAGGTGGATGAGAAGTAAAACAGTCCACTCTTCTGGAGCTGTTGACTTGGACTCTGGTCAATTCTGGCTGTTTCCTTTCATGGGCTGACAGTTTGTCCAGGAACCTTTCGATCCTACTATGAAGCACAAGCAATTAGATATATAGGTTTTAAGCAGCACAATAGTTATGGTAAGGTTTACTTTGGCATAGACACATATGTTTGGATGATTATTTAATCCATGAATTACATTTCCCCCCTGTGCAGCAGAGGCAGCCCTGTGGCCTGTATATCCCAAATTAATTGGCTATTGGCTCTCTCCTTGGAGGAATAACCTATGGCTGATGCACAAGCTTACATCCTCTACAGGTTAGAGAGGTTATAAGCCACAGTAAGACCTGTCATATTTAACAGGGGGAAAAAATGTAATCATGGATACTTACCTTTGTAACTGCTATCCCAATCCAAAAATGGAACACTTCTAGTATCTTCCAAGCCCCTCCTGGTCACTCTGCTTGATGTTCCTCCAAACTAATCAATATTTTGACTTCTATCACCAGAGTAATTTTTGCCTATTTTTGACCTTTATTTTTTATTTTATTAATTTTGGTCTTTTTTTTTTTTTTGTTTTTTTTTTGTTGTTTTTTTGATACAGGTCTCCTTGTAGCCCCAGCTGTCCTGGAAACTCACTCTGTAGACCAGGCTGGCCTTGAACTCACAAAGATCCGCCTGCCTCTGCCTCCTAAGTGCTAGGATTAAAGGCATGCGCCACCACGCCTGGCCTTTTTTTTTTTTTTTTTTTGAGACAGGGTCTCCCTGTAGCCCCAGCTGTCCTGGAACTTACTATGTAGACCAGGCTGGCTTTGAACTCAGAGAGATACCCTTGCCTCTCCCTCCCGAGTGAGTGCTAGGATTACAGGCATACACCACCACACCCGGCTTGACCTTTATTTAAGTGAGATCATAGGGAATATACTCTTGTATCTTGCTTCTTTGAATCAATTTTGTTTCGTGGATTCATCAGGGTGTTGGATATAAGACACATGTGCCTCTTTTTATTGCTCAGAACCATTCCATTGTATGGCTAAACCATAATTTCATTCCATTAACAATGGCATTTGGGGTGCTTCACATTGTGTGCTATTATCCTAGTGCTACTCGTGCATCTGTGTCTGTTGGGAACACACTGTACCTTTGTCTCAGATATGTACTTCAAAGGTGAATTGCTGGATTGCAGGGTATCTCATTTTCATCATAAGTGGCTGTATTAACTTATACTCCCACAGTGTATGAGAGTTCCAGCTGCTCTTTGGACCATAGGCCCCGTCACTCATTCTTGCTTTCCTCATTCAGGCATGTGTGGGGTGGCAGAGGAGTCTGAGTGCCTTTTCCCTTTTCCTATGAGTATCGCTTTTTAAAAACGCCTCCTGCAAAGACAAATTTGCAGCTAGTTTTTCATTATTTCCTTCTGATTCATAGATGACCTATAAACACAGTATCTAAGTGGCTGCCCTGGATCGAGATTCTACAAAGCAATTGTAGGATAACAGAATGACAACTACCTGTGTTTCGACATTAAAATTTTAGTAGTTTTTCTCGTCCTTAATTGGAACAACTCCAGTTACCTCAAAAGACTATTACTAGATATTCAGCTCAATGTAAGTTCAGTTTATTAACAATAATAATGTTTAGGCATGTAATGTGGTCTCTTTACAAGTGCATGTGATGAGAACATAGGTCAATATTTTCTATAGATGTAATTTAAAGATATCAATTACTGGTTCATCTAATTTGTCCATTAAGTTGAGATTGGCCGATGCAAAGCACCATAATGGATAAGCACTACAGAAAATATCTAAAAGAGAATGGATTTCACTTGATTACTGAAGTTTATTTTATTATTCAGACACTGTTGTATTTATCCCCTTTAGTTTGCAACTCTGAATACATACAGCATTTGAAGAACGTGGATTTTATGCTGCAAGATCACGAATTAGGAAATGAGTCTAGCTAGAAACTGTGTCAAATTGCCTTCCCAAATTACAGCTTCCTCATCAGTAAAAGGGATAAAATATCTTTGTATAGGTTAACTCAAGTCCAGCATTTATAGTACTAAACAGAATTTTACATGTTGTAACTAATCAATAGATTTTCTTTTAAACCACTGAGAAATTAATTCTTGCAGCAGGCAAACTGTGAGAACTACATTATCAAGTCATTTTTTTTGAAAATGTGTCATTTCCCTTGACTTGTTAGCATGGATGAGATCCATTCTCTCCCTTAAACACACATTTCACAGAATGCTGAGAAGGGTACTGCCATTATGCCATCTGTTTTCCAGCATGGTGTTTCTTTAAAAAGTAGAACAATTGGCTCTATAGACAGAGTCCTTGACATCAAAGGAAAGGCTTTCCACAGGAAGAAAAAAGTTAGGAATTTCACGTGGACCTATCCATTTTTGTTTCCTAATTGTTTTTTGTTTTTTGGTTTTTTAGGGGGGTTCTTTTTGGTCTTTTTGAGACAAGGTCTCCCTTTACTCCCAGCTGACCCGGAGCTCGCTATGTAGACCAGGCTGTCCTGAACTCACAGAGTGCTGGAGTGCAGGGATCAAAGCCATGAGCCACTACACCTGGCCCTAATTGTTTTTCAAATCATGAAGTGGAGCTCTGTCCTCCGAGCATGATATGGTCCCTAGAAGCTTGAAGTCTAAGTAGCTATAATTACCTATACAACTCACAGATTGCAGTGACTAACATTCCTTCATAGAAAGGTGGTGACCATTAAACCCTCACCTGAGACTTTAGCCACTATCCCATCCTGCACCAGCTGCGTGTGGAGTTAAGGGGGGACAGTGCACACTATGTAGGAGGTGAAAGGTTGACTGAACTTGGGAATCCGATGATTCAACTTTTCAGCCATGCTGGGCTGGAGCTTTTTTTTTTTTTAATTTTATTTATTTCTGTATGTGTATGAATGTACTGTCTAAATGCAGGTTTGTGCACCCGTGTCCTGCAATGCCACGGAGGACAGAAGAGGGTGTCGGGTTTGCCTGGAACTGGAGTTCTCCTGGAATTGGAGTTTCCGAAGGTTCTCAGCCACCATGAGAGTGCTGGGGATCTAATCCGGGTCCTCTGTAAGAGCAGTAGGCGCTCTTAACCGCTAGGCCATCTCTCCAGCCCAGGCTGGAGCTTTTTGATGGTATAGGTGCCCCAGTCTTTGTGTGCCTAAAGGTTACTCTTCACCAATGCTCTGTAAGTAATTCCCCCAAACTCACTGGTTCACCAAGTCAGATTTGATCCATTAGCATCCTAGCTGGTGTGAATAAGCATTTTGTGTGTGTCTCAAAATTCTTATATTTTTTTCAGTATATAGCCCTGTTTGCTTAAGCCGTTTCATTGTTTTTTTTTATTTTGCTTTTTATCCATTATAATATAATTTACACTCAGTAAAATGCAGAGACTTTAAAAGATAATTTCATATACCTATATAAAATGGATTCAGTCAAGAAATAGAACATTTCTGTGACTTGAGAAAAGTCCTCTGTGTCTTCGGAGTCAGCGCCATGGCAAGCTCTCACTCTTATCTGTTACTTCACTTTTTGCAATGTGTGTGTGTGTGTGTGTGTTTTAAAAAAATGTTAAAAGTCATGCTATACGTAAGGATATTCAGGGAGCATTAACCCCCTACATTCAGAAAGAGTTTGAAGTGCACATCTGGTGGACCCAGATGTGTGCTCTCTGCTTTATCAGAAAGCTTATTTGTCTTCACAGATGAATAATGAGGTTCTCTCCTGTATACATTTACTCCTCAAGAGATTTCTCTTTTTCCTGTCAATTGTAAAGTGAACATATACTTTAAATATTTTGATCAATATTAATTTGCATTCTTTGAGAGCAGAAGGGAGAATGGACACAATTTGGAGAAGCAAAAAAAAAACAAAACAAAACCCTTTTTGTCATGTTTTCCTCTATTCTAAAGGTTTGAGAGCCTTATTTTCTACAACTAAAAATCTTTGTAAGATTGTCGCTTTTTAAAAAAAACATATGTTACCCAGCTCTTCCATTATCTCTTGGAAATTTCCTTTTGCAGGGAATTTAATGGTTTCAACTTAGCTCTCAGGAAGGAGAGGATGCAGTATTATGATTTGGAACTCACATATCCCCAAAGTCCCACATACTGACCTGTGACAGTATTGGGAAGCAGTGAAACTTTTAGAAGGTTGGTCAGTGGGGCCTTTCCTTCGAAGAGCATATTGGGAACTTGGCTCCTTCCGGTGTCTCTTTCTTTGCTTCCCATTTGTACTAAGGTAAGCAGCTTGACTCCATCACGTGGTCCTTGCTGCGATCTTCTACTAAAGCAACAGAGTCAAGTGACCATAAAGCCTCTGAAACTAAGAGCCAAAATAAACATTCCTTCCCCATGAGCTAATACATCTCATTTGTTTCTTGTTTTATTACCATGATGCAAATCTGAGTATGACGGAAGGAAGTTGCTGAGAGAGACTTAATATTGGGGGTGAAGAGAGCAGAGAAAATAGTCCCAAGTTCTGCTGGAGCAACCACTGACCTTCGTGGCAAATCCACAGTGAGCAAGGACAGGCGGTTTCCTTCCATCCCCTGCTGTGCATTCCGAAACCTGGACTTATTCCTCAAGAGCTGTTCTTGACAGGCTCTCAGCCAGAGTAAGCTTCCTGAGGGAATTGGTCAGTCTTACCAAACTGTCTATGAACAGTTCCTAACTGTTCTTTGGGGGGAAAGAATATTCTAAACTTTCATACTTTTTCTTTGCCTGGATGTTAAATTTTTGTTAGTCTACAGATTTATGAAATGTCTGCTTTATTCAAAAAGAGCAGATACAGTTATTTTTGACAAGAACAAACATCGAGAAAGGTTATCTTACCATGACCTTTTGGACAACCAAAAACTTCAAATGAATTTGAATCGAGTGTCAGAAGATATGTTGGTATCACATATTTGTGAAGGTATAGTAGATATCTCTCATTAATGCAGAAAAGATGTGTAATAATACATATAATGACATTGGTGAGACAGTAATGGGGATGATAAAACGTCAGGAATGATTTCATTAATACCGATGGATGTAGCAGTTATTCTTTAATATCTCAAATGGCAAACATAAGAATGCACATCCAGTGGCCAGGGAGAATAAGTCACTGTAACCCACCACTCTACTTTTCATTTAGATTATGAAGCTTTCAATACCAAAATAACTCTGAGTGTGTATGGTGTGTGTGTGTGTGTGTGTGTGTGTGTGTGCACGCACGCGTGCATGTGGCCAGCAGCCTTTCTATCTCTGCTCCCTCATGCTGGGGTTAGAGGCATGTGCATCTATGCCCAGGTTTTAAATGGCTGCTGGAGATTTGAACTCGGGTCCTCCTGCTTGCAGAGCAAGTAATCTTACCCACTGAGTCATCTCCCCAGTTCCCGAAACAGTTTTAACCTAGGAACTGTTGGCAGAGAAACAAACCAGTATCCCTCATCCAATGGACTGTGCAAAGCTTCAATAGATCCAACAGGAGGTGATCTGTGGTTAATGGAATCACATATTTTATGAAATGCACGTTTGCATGTTTCCTGAAAAAAACAATGACATGAGAGGAGACATTCTCTCATTTAATTACATCCAAGATCATAAGAAAAAGCTATGTGAGCTACTTTTATACTGCATTTAAAATCATAGTGTCACTCTGCTGTTGAAGAAAAAAATCTTGTTTGCAACCCCAAATTACCTCTGTCTCATTCAAACCAGTAAAAACATTTATTAAAGGCAATTGCCCCCTGGAGCATGCCAAAAGGAGAGAGCTACAGTACCACTTAGGAGAAAAGACAGCTTTCAGAAATATATGTGTGATTACACAACTCCACACTGCACCAAAACACTCCCACTCCCTGCAATTCTTTGAGCTGTGGGAAAGAGCAGAAGCGGCGTACTGGCCAGCCTGTGCAGTTTCAGGAGGGGAAGGATCTGCCAGGCTGTTTGCACTAATGGCCTTCAAGAAGAGAATTCTTGAACATGGCATGTTGAAAGTAGATTTGATCCAAACATGCTGTGGCTCTCAGAATGTCAAGCCCTTTGGAAATGCAAGGCATTCAAGACAGCCCCACCTGATCAAAAATGGCACCGGCATCAATTAACGCCAACAACTGCAATTAGGAAACCACAGACGGCAGGGACATGAGAGGCTCTAATTTCCCTTTGCCCGGATATCTGTTCTTGGTGACACCTGTCATGTTTCATTGATGTGAATACTTTCGGAGGCTAGTCACCATCTTCTTGAAAATTGCATTTCTGACCGAAGCTCCCTAGGCGCAGTGTCAATTTATCTTAATTTGCAATGGCTCCCTAGCTAGTCCCTGAGCACTCCCAGACCCGGAGCCTTTACATTTGAAGATGGGTGCAAAGAAATAGCTAATTGCAGCCATGTACTTGAATACAGACTTTGGGGAAAATAAAGTTAGTTGTTATATGGGGGAATCAGTGTCATAGTCACTGAGACCAACTGTGCCAACTGCACGTGGAAAATGCCTTCTCATTGCCATTCAGGAAATTAGAACCAAAGGAATCAGCCTTACACTTTGCAAATGTAATGTAGGAGATTGAGAAGCAGTTACCATAATATCATACCCATGCTGAGAATGTTATATGGAAAATTTGAACAAAGAAGAATGATCTTTTACTATGTGTCTATCAAGTTTCAAAGTGGTTCCTATCCATGGTTGTAAACCTGTCATGTTCCATGAGGCGGGAGGGTGGGACTGAATTAAAATACCCATTCTTAGATAGACATGTAGACAACACAGTCTTTTGACATTAAATACTGTCCTGCAACTAAAACATAGAGTACACATACCCGTAAATCTTCCAGCTCTTTAATCCCAGAGGCTAATTGCTTCCATATCACTTTCTTGTGAGATACATTTCTTTGATAACATAATTTTCTCTAAAAGAGCTTGAAAATACTAGGATTTTAGCCAAGTGCAAATTCAAGCTTATTCCTGGTATCAGCTTTGGAATGATAAATTTGGGAACTATGCGATGGATTGATGGAACACTGTCTTGTTTTCTTCCTTGTTATTATTGCAAATTTTTTGATAAAATAATTTTCTAGGCCTTTAGGTTATACTTAAATGAATGGACGTGTCTTTTGCTACCTAGGATGCATATTGAGAACATAGTTTTACCCATCTTTTTGGTTTCTTCCTTACCTAATAGAATCGAGCTTACGTGAAATCTTGATGGATGATCCTAGGTAGTTAATCAAATCTTATCTTTCTATTAATCTAATTTTATTGCCATAGATGAAGTCTTAGCAGTTTTTCTTCAGTAGTAATCAGATTTCATTTTTAATCCAAGAAAGTTGAATTGGGTTTTAACTTCTACACATTTTCCTTTTTCTGCCGACATTGATCTGGAGAAGACTCATGCTTTGTAAACACTTCTCCTATATTGACATTTGTCTACTTGCTTCTCTTTGTGGGCTGTATACCTGTCCTAACTAAGATTAATATGTGGGAGAGGTAGGAGAAAGCCTCCTGGTTAGGACGTAATGACAGGGTAGAGAGGCGCAAAAAATTTAAGACCTTGAGGTTAATCAGTAAAGTTCCTCATTTGTAAAATGATGAGCATATTCACAGGATTTCATAGGACTGAAGTGGTGATTGGTGATTAGGTAAGACAGTTGTTTGACTCAGACTAGACATTGAAGAATGATTGTACACTCATGGAGTTCTAATGTCTGAAAGTTGATGTTAGTGCTAATAGATGATAGTTCATAAGGTTTTGATGAGAAAATGATGAATGTTTTGACAAGTTATATAGTATCCTCTTCTTACCTGGAGGACCCATGGTCTGGGAGAGCAGGGTTACAGTCTAGTGTGTACATGAGAAAAACAGAAGGCTGATGGCTGGATACTAAGAGCATGTATCACGGTGGAGATGCAGTCAGGGAGCCATGTCTGCTTATCAGCTTGGGGTGCCAGGGAGAAGCTCTTGGAGGCTCACTTACTCCCACAAAATTGAGAGGGGCTCCTGTGAGATCCACATCTAACAATGAGTGAATTTCATTGGTGAAAAAAAAAATAATAAGGTCATAAATCAAAGATCATTCATTCCAAGTGTCAAGCTTGCTCAGTATAGTCAGAAAAGGTGTCTTTTCTGGTTTATAAGTTCTGGTGCTAGTTTGTTTACGCTTTTTGCTTTTCACTTTTTTAAAAGTTCTTCTGCCTAGGAAAATAACAGCTTGGCATATATATTTATACTTAAAAATTAAGATTAAGGAAAAGTAAAATTATGCTTCCTTGGTGCTCCAGATACCTGTGGCAAATGGCTAACAGTACATGGTACAGATTTAAAATACTTTTCTGGTCCCAAAGGCACACCATTAAGACCAGGAGGCGCAGTGTGCAGTGGGAGAAGTACTGGCCATGGATACACCAAGGTCAGGGTGGGGTCCGGGCTCTACTGTCAACTTGCAGCCAGCCTTGTGTTGCATATTTAACCTCTGAGCTTTACTGCTGTTGCCTCTTAAGTGGAGGTTAATAATGCTCATTTTTTTCAAGTTACAGTGAATACCAAAGATATGAAAACCTCTAATGAAGTGTCTGAACTGAGAAATGCCAAAATGACATTTGTTTAATAGCAATAACAACAATAACACTAAATCCTAAAACTAAGAAAATAAGTCGTTAAAGCTACCAACTAGTAGAAAGTTGAGTACTGTTAGCATTGCTGAGCTCCACGGGTGGCACTTTGAGAGATGTCACTGGCCGGTACTGGTTTGCTGCACTGAGGCAACCTGTTAAACAGCTTGTATTTCTACATACCTATTCATAAACATACCTTTGCAACTAGATTTGAAAATTAATAAAGAAATGGAAGATATTAGGTGACTTTTTTCCCCACAGGGGGAAAAAAATGAATGTAAAGGTTGAATCTTCATTTAAATGCATGGCAAACTCTAAGCATAAATGCTCTTTTCATATCAAAAACACATTCCTCTGCACAGTTATTAATTTAAGATTAACTTTTCTCCTACTTAATATGCAAAACTTACAGAGACAAAAGGTGGCCCATAGGCAGAAGGAGGAAAAAGAAGCAGAATTGCTCATTACAATGATAATGAAATGATGCTTTCTAGAAAACAGTGTTTTCTTTTGTTTTACATTCTGTGATAGGAAACTGTGAAAACTGATGCTCTATTCAATTTATCTTTTCCTTCCACTTCTAATGCATTCCTGACAGCCATTTTAAAAGTCCTCACATTGAAAAGGAATATTTTCCAAATTTTAAGGGAGCAGCTTGTATAGGTTTCATTGCATAACAGAGCTGGGTGGGTGTGCTGGGGCACAGGGGGCCCTCTGCGAAGTGAGTCTGGATTACTTCTGATTTCGTCTGCCGGATCATCCGACGGTGGCACCATCACAGCTAACTCGGTCTCTCCTAATCTGCACACAGCTTCTTTTTGCAAAGGATGTCAAATTTCTCTGCTCTTAAAAGGTCTCCTGTTTTCTTTTCCATAAACCTATGGAGTGCTCTGCACTGCACAGTTCTGGTCTCCAGTTTGGGATCTCAATGGCTCTGTTGGGAGCAATTCAAGTTCCATCTGCTCTGAACTGCAGAGAAGCCTTTTGGTCAAGCTAAGGTCCTGTACAGGCACATTACTGACTGGCATGTTGTCAGCATTAGGCTCGAAAAGCATATTTGTCCTGCTGATGATAGTGACAGTTTATGAATGAGTGGATTTTGATATTGGTTAATTAGAAGGAATTTGATTGCAGCATCTGTCGCCCAGCAGCAAACGATTTCTTCGGTGTGTTGTTCAGACAGTTTTCCTTATGGCAAAGAAACTGACTAATATAAAGGGCCATCAACACTCCAGAGATAGAAAAAAAAAAAACACACTTTAAAAAAATTCTGAAAACATAAGGCTTGTCTATATGGTGCCATCTCATTAAAACTGCCCCTAATTACTTATAATAACAGAAAAGCTGACCATTTTTCAGTTCTTACAATATACTAGCTACTGTTCTCAATGTTAGAGTTTACTCAATGTAAGGACAAGCTTTCTAACATTCTGGATACTCCTAAATAGAGTAAATTATCTTAATATAACTATTGAAATTTGAAGAAGATAGTACAAAAATCACTTTAAATTTCATGAAATAGGGGCTGGAGAGATGGCTCAGCAGTTAAGAGCACCGACTGCTCTTTCGGAGGACCTGGGTTCGATTCCCAGCACCCACATGGCAGCTAAGAACCGTCTTTGACTCCACCAGTTCCAAAGGAATCCAATGCTCTTTGCATGACACGGGTGCACCAATTTACAGGCAGACAGTATACTCATACACATAAAATAATAAATAAAAAATAAATATTAAAGAAGCAAAAATATTTTTAAAAAATTCATGAAACAGAAGATGGATGATATTTAGAAGTATTCTTTTGGCTTTCTAGTCAGCTTAGGTAGGTACTAAGAAAGCAGGTAGGTGTTTAGATCAAAATACAGATAGCTCCTGCTATTAAGTTTTAAATTTTAGCAAAACCCTTTCCGTACAGAGGGTACCTGCTTCTTGGTGTGTTTCCTCCCCCACCAGCCCAGCCCTGTTATGTAATTGATTTTTTTGATAGGGCATATGCCAAAGCCTGGCAGGACCCTAATAGTAATATACAAAATAGATTCAAACAGCACTAGCAGCCGTTGGTAAGAAGAAAAGCTTTTGGTACAGTTCTTGGAAAGTCTCCACCAGAGCAGAAGCACTTTCCTTGGCTTTTGGTCTAGTCTCCCTTCTCTTATTAGGGATCTGAGACCCCAACCACACAGCATGTGTGGAGCCCTTAGTGATGTGCTGTTTCAACCACATAGTGCAGCTCTTTCCTGCTCGAACTCCACAGCCAGCCCAACTTGCCTTCAGATCCTGGCTCTGCCTAACTTCCATCATATTTCCTCAGCTTTCCATGCCTCCATTTTAGCAGCTGCACAATGAAGGTTCTTGTAATGGTGCTGTTAAGGCAGTTGTGCAAATTAAATGTCTTATGCACATAAAAGACTTCGAACAGTGCCTGACGCTTGGCTTTTCGGATTATCAACTCAACTTCTTATTTATTTCCGGCACCTGACCCTATTTCTCCTGCTTTCTGTCTTTGTTTGGCCTCTGCGTTTCACCAGGGACAGCAGTGGAAGGCATAGCTGGAGCTGTTTTATAAGCATAGTAGCCAAAACCTTTTGGGAATTGGAGTACAGATGCAGCTGTTATTTTCTGTCTTCTGAGCTATTTCCCTTGGAACCATAATAATTCTGTTGACTCATTTCTTTCCTAAGTCACCTTTTAATGTTCAACAGATATTGAAGAGATGAGTACATTATGATTTGGGTATAGTCACCCAAGTTTAAGTATAAACACCCATGTTTAAGTCCATGTGTATATAAGAGAGAGAGAAAGAGAGAGAGAGAGAGAGAGAGAAATGAAAAGTAGGAGAAAGAAGAAAAAAAGTTATTGCAAGGAAATGTAAACACACAAAAAGTAAGAAACTCAGGTGGATAAAATGCTGAGTCCAGAAGAAAGATAAACATTCTCAGAATTGGAAAGTTGATATATACCAGAGATCTTATTGATAATAGTTCTGACTGGATTTGTGAGCAAGAGAAAATCAATATCTCTCAATGCCAGTACAACAAGTAAGATATTAAGGGATGTGTGCTAAATATCAAAATATTTGTAACCTAATTTCTCCACGAAGGGAAACCATGCTAGTGACATGCTCATTGTAGTAGGTTATTAGGATTTTTTTCCCTTGTCACATTGACAAAATACCAGGCAGAAACAACCTAAATGAGGAAAGATCAGGGGATTTCAATCCATCTAGGAGGAGAAGACGTGGGGCAGGAGAGGCTCGGAATGAGTTGATAGGAAAAATGAGATGGCTGGTTACATGACGGGCAGAGTCAGGAACAGGAACAGGAAGTTCAGGCCGAATCGAGGATGTAACATACAGGGCCCACTCCAAATGACACACTTTTCATCGCTGGGCCATATGTCCCAAAGGTTCTACAAACACCCAATACAGCACCACCATCTGAGTGCTCCAAACGTGCCTTGTGAGGGACAATCTACACTTTCACCATAACCCCCACTAACAGTAAATTCATGGACTTTGACTCTTCTGCGAAGCTTACCCACCCTCCTTTTGTTCCCTAAATTGCAATGTTCACGCATTCTGTAAGTGTCCGCAACATCCTGGGGACATGTTCTTCTGCAGCACAGTGCCTCTGCTGCTGTGTTATGGCTGTCTGCTTGTACTCCTGTCTGCCCACTAGATGAAGAGGGAAGCATCTTGAGAGCTGTCTACGGCCCTTTCCCCTTAGGGATAATCTGTTCTGTGTGCAGAATGAATGGGATGGGCCTCAGTGTCTACTCTCCAGCTTTCTCTTTGTGTACTCACTGTAGACAATGGACCTTTCAAGTTAAGGTCATCATTTGTATTATCAATTATAGTTAATGTTTCTGGAAAGTGTTTCCAGGAGCCATTAAGATAACACCCTTTAAAGCCTACCCAATCAAAACTGTCCTGAGGAAACACTTCATATGAATTTTGCTCCCACACAGACTTTAGGGTTAATAGCCAAAGTAAGTCCTTGGTTCTGAATGCATATCTAATGCTGTTAAACAGAATAGGCTGGCCTGCATAAATAAGGCATTGTGCTAGTCTTCTGTTTCTCCAGCTACATTGAGAGCTGATAGTTCAATATAGCAATCTTTATCTTTTTCATGTCCTCTTGAGTAGACTTGGCCTCTTGTGAGCCCTTTGATCATTCCTCTCTTCCACCCCCAACAGGGGGTGCACACTAAAAGGTTTCTTCCACAATGGCCACCCCACCCCCAGCTGCTTTTTCACTGGCTCACATCAAATCTACTTCTACTATACAGATGCCCAGACAATTGGAGACAGAGAGGCATCCTGTGGCTGGTGGGCAGGCCCCAGAGAATGAGATGGCAGCATCCACAGAGGGCACTGTCCCTCTGCTTCTCATGCAAACCTCTTTACAATGGACCTTTGTTTATTAGCGTAGAAGAGACTTTACAAGACAGCTTTTAATAGATGCAGATCCTCAGGGTGAACTCCTTTTTCAGGACAGCTTGGCTGGAGCTGCTGAGCTGCTTCTGGAAGCAGGCTGAGGATATGATGATTTCCCATCACAACTGTGTGAAGAGACAGAGAGCTCGACCACAGGACTGCTTTATAAGGCCTAAACTGATGCCAAGACAGTTCTTTTAAAATCATGTTTTAGTTATTATTTTATATTTTTGTATATGAGTGTATTGCACCCTTGTCATGCAACATCATCAGAGGTCAGAAGAGGACGTTGGATCCCCCAGAACTAGAGTGAAAGATAGTGGTTAGTTGCCAGTGTGGGGATTCTGGGAGTTGAACCTGAGTCCTCTGCAAAATCAGTCAGTACTCTTAACTGCTGGGCTATCTTTCTAGCCCTAAGTCAGAAGTTCTTAATGTTCTCTTTTCCATCAAAAAGAATCAGCATGGTATAGCCAGAATAGAATAGAGAGGAAGAAAGCAGAATAGGAATGTCTTTAACAACTGAGTGATAATTGGAAAGAACAGGGTGGGTAGCACTGTAAATTGCATGGTAGTGGATTAGCAGTATCAAAGCAATAATGCTAATTGTTAGCCTGGGACTGATAAGACAGACTAGAGGATAGCATTTGGAATGCTATGTGCTCCATATAGAACACACAACAAAACTGGCCCAAAAGTCTTCATAATCAATACTAGAGACAAGAGCATATAGGATATCATTGACAGTAACCAAGACCAAATGAAGTGCAGGGGAACTGCAGAGGTTGGCATACCCAATTTCTTAAGCTATAAAATGGGAGTAATATTCAAAGAACTTATCTAATTAGGTGGCTACACAATTTCAAGCATATTAACAAATTGTAGCTGGCACTGATGTACACATGGATGTTTGATGAATAAATGACTCTTCCAAAAGTTCCTTGATGTTTGATTATACTTTCTCTGGGAATAAAAAGCCTGTCTAATCAGAAAGATGACTTTTACTTTAGTGAGGATTATTATTATTCTACTTTGATACTAGAAACATGTCACAAAACACACAAACTAAGGAATCTATCCTCATCATCTGAGTGGGGAACCAGATGATGCAAATATAAAAGGTTGAATATTCCAAAGAAGGAATCATTTAAAAGCACATGTTAATCCATGTTCCAAGATTAGTTTCTCAGTGGGCACTTAGAGGGTAATGGGGACAGGAAATGCTAGGGGAAGCCTTTTGTTTCTGTCATCACACCAGGCCTGCTCAAGGAAGTTCCTGGAAGGGTGATAGCTCTTCCTCAAGCAGTTGGTTTTCTATCCAAGAGCAATTTAGATGATGGGAGAAATAGAATGCATGCTGATAAGCCACACAGGTGCCCTTGTTTCCGCATCCCTTTTTACTAAAGAACACAGGTTGTCTTCGTCACTCATCTAACCATAGCCAGCGAGGTATGCATGTATTTCTTAGTAGTAGCACATTTTATATCGATTTATCCCACCAGTCTGTGAGCACAGAGATAGGCTTGCTACTCATCTTCACAAGGTTTTCCACACTCCATCCAAGAAGTAGACTGACTCATGACTGCAGGCCTCACTCTCCACATCCCCAGAAAACAAAACAAAACAAACAACAAACACCCAGTGCATTTCTGTTTAGAAACTAAACCAGCTAAAAATCTGTGACTACTAGAAAAAAGGAAACAAAACATCAATAGTGCACAACCTAAGACATTGTTTGTCCACAATTGTCTCAGACATTCATATTGTCGAAACAGTGTTCATAATAGCCATGTGATAAAGCAGACCACTAGAGAACTCCACTGTCTTGCTGTAGTAATGTTGTGACTGTATCCTTTTATCCTCTGCCCCCTCTCTATCAGCCCTAAACTGCTTCTTTTTTTTTCTCCTTCTCTCCATTCACATTTGTACACCAACTTAAAAAAATTCTGCAAAGTTATTATAAAAGGCAAGAACTCAATCCATGTTGCCTACCTATTAGTTTCTACCATCTTGATCTTTGAACATTTATTTATCTTACATCTAAGAAAAAGAAAGTCTGGGTTAGTATTTCCTTTTTTAAGTGTAGCTTAAAGCATTCAAGGTTTTCCTTAAGGCTTTGACTGCTGTATCATTGAAACCTGTGTGGATCTGGAAGATTCAGTGTCATGAATATCCCCATGACATCATGACAGGAGTCTCCAGTACACACCAAAATGAAGACAAATGTCCTGTTATGGCTTAACAGAGTAGAAAGGGTGTGTTTTGGCCATTATAACCTTAGCTGGATAAAACAAAAATGTTCCTTGTAGGGTAAAGGCCACACACCCTACTGTAGCCATTTTAGTCTACTCTGTGCCCACCTCTTAGGATATGATAAAGACAGTTGTTCACACCTGCATTCCCAGCACTTGGGAGGCTGAGCAGGATTACCAGGAGTTTGAGACCAGTCTAAGTTATAGCTTGAGATTCTATCTGAAAATAAAAAGAGGCTTTTGAATTTACATTTGTCATACCGGAAGCAATTAAATTTGGGCCAATAAAGTAATATAAGGTAGAATAGTGTTAACCAAGCCAAAATGAAATTAAATAACTATGACCTAAAATGCACAGTAATGAATCATCAAAGCTCAGTACTAGATGCTCTGACATGAGCATTTGGCGTGGGTTCAACAGAGCGAGGTTTCTTATGCTCCTTCTCATATAGCTACTCCATGAAAGAGTTCCACTGTTAAGATAAAACCATGAAATTCTATATCTATATCTTAGAGATTTATAATGCACATTAGCTAAAAATTTCCATAGAGATGATCATAGAGTTTAAGAAAATTGAGAAGTAAGTCATAAAATATAATCGCCAGTTTCAAGTGCACAACAGAGAGCTCTATACTATAGTCACAAGGTTGTGCAGTCCCTACTACTAAATCTGGAATGCTTTTAGCAGCCCTCAAAGAGACTCAGTGCCCTTTAACAATCACTCCCCGTTCGTCCTTTTCTAGCTCTTGGCAACTATTAATCTACTTCCTAACCCCATTTGTTTATTTATCTATTCCAGAAATTTAACAAAATTAATTATGTATTTGAAGTTCGCTCATGTTGCAACATATATTATATATATTTACATTACTTTTGTGGCTAAATAATATTCTGTTGTATAATTATACCACATTTCATTTCACTTATCTATAAATTTATGATGTAATAGACATTTAGCTTTCCTTCACTTTGAGGCTACTATGAATAATGCTGATAGGAATTTCCATAAAAATGTTTCTGTGAATACAAATTTTCATTTCTCTTGAGTATATAGTATCTCTGTGTAAGGTTTAAGAAACTGAAAACCATTTTCTCTAGGAGCTGTATCATTCTACAAACCACCATTAGTGTCTGAAGGTCTCAACTTCACTACCTCCTCACTGACACTCATTTTTAAGTCACCTTAGTGGATGTGGAATGGTATTTCAGTATGTTTTTGATCTGCTTTATTGAAGGTTCACAGTACTGAGCATTGTTTCCTGAGCTTATTGACTGTTTGTATATGTTCCTAAAGAGATGCTTATTCAATCTCTTTTTTGATTCTTTAAAGCTGGTTAATTTATTTTTCTTTTTTATTTGACTTATATGTTTTGTAAATGGTTTACTTTGTAAAATATAATATTTTATTAAGTAACTGAGAGTTTCATGCAGGCATACAATATATTTTAATCATTTTTATCCCTCTTCTTAACCCTTCCTAGATCCATTTTCTCCTCTATAGCTCCTTCTTCTTCTCTTCCTCCTCCTCCTCCTCCTCCTCCTCCTCCTCCTTCTTCTTCTTTTTCTTCTTCTTCTTTTCTTCTTCTTCTTCTTCTTCTTCTTCTTCTTCTTCTTCTTTTCTTCTTCTTCTTCTTCTTCTTCTTCTTCTTCTGTCTTTTGAGACAGGATCTCCCTTTAGTCCAAGCTCACCTGGAGTTCACAATGTAGACCAGGCTGGCCTTGAACTAACAGAGATCCACTTGCCTCTGCCTCTTGAGTGCTGGGATTAAAGGCATGTACCACCACACCCGGGACTCCACAGCCCCTTCTAACTTCATGTCTTGTTTTAAAAACCTACTGACCCTGTCTGGAAAAGACCAAAAAAAAAAAAAAAAAAAACAAAAAACAAAAAAAAACCAAAAACAAAAACAAAAAAACTAATGACTCCAATTTGAGTGCTGGGAGTGAAACTTGGGTCCTCTGGAAGAACATAATGTGCTCTTTAACTGCTGAATCAGTAAGATTTCTTTACATATTAGTAGTGCAGCTTTATGCAATATGTGGTCTACTGTTGTTTTCTTCTATTCTGAACGTTGTCTTTTTACATTCTTATTAACATGGTCTTACAATTTTTTTTTAATGTTCATTGGAATTTAACTCCAAATATGCCACCTATAGACATCTTTTAAATATCTTGCTACACACTGAGATAATCCATTGTTAGGTTTCCCATTCCTTGTATTAATCCTAAATGTCCTAAAACTGAATTAATAAACAGAAATAGGAGACAGAAATGGCCATATTTCAATATGGCTAAAGATTTGAATAGTTAAAGTGATAGATGAGGTGATCTGTACTTACAATAGCTCACATTTAGAAATCACCCTAGACTATCTTTAATAAAATTTCATTAGCTCACAACACTGAAAGGATAGATTGATATCATTATGTAGATAGATAGTCATTATGTAGATCTTTAGGAGAGAAAAGTTGAATCAAACTTCTCTGCAGTAGAGCATAAATAAGCCCATGCCTTTCTTAACCTAGATATTTCAGTGAAAATAAGGTGAAAAATGTCAAAGGCATCAAAAGATGAAGGAAGAAAAATCTTCCAAAACACAGAATTGGACTCTTGACCATCTTTCTCTGTATAAACCACCCACCTCTGCCTGCAAATGAGATGAGGATGCTCCAGGACAGATAACTCAGAAGTGGTTCCTTGAAACCAGTGGAAAGTACAGATGTGAGGAAGGGAGTGATAGGCGATGCACACATGGTATTTCTCAACTTCTCAATGAGTGTACCAGGTATCTTGGTGACATTATTTCCATCTTACAATGGAAAATTCTAATAGAGAGGTAGTGTTTACCAAGGCCAAATAGAGAGAAGGTGTGGGTGAAATCATATACCATTTGAAAATCAAGAACATAAACAATTTTGTCTTATCATTCAGACTGTTTTTTAGGAGACCACTCAATCTGATGAATAAACTGTTGCCCACTACCAGACATTTAAGAGGATTTTAAGGCGGGAACTGACCAACTTGCTTTCAGTGCTCACATATCCACAGGAATGAGGATTACTGATCCCCAGGAGCTCATTCTCTCAGTCCCCAGAGTAGGATTTGCTTAAAATGATTTCTAAAAGACTTAACAAATACTGGATAGATGTTACATGTCAGTCTTCCTCTCATCCCCTCAATTTAGGATCATATTGTCTTAATAAATGTGTTACCAAAGCTTAATGCAGCATCTGATCCTTTGTAGAATTTTCTTTTTTTAAATTTATTTATTTATATTTTTTTTATCAAATCTAGACCCGTGTTCCCCCCATCCCCCCACCCCACCAGAGCTCATGCATTCTGCCAAACATGCTATTCATCTCTTTCTTAGTCTTTCTCAATATTCTCCATGGGGAAATTGACTGTTTTGAGCAGAAGTTCACTGTTTCAGTCAGTTCTTTGATGCAGTCCTTTCTGTTGTTGTTGTTGTTGTTGTTGTTGTTTCCAATATGCATCACTCCCAACTGCTTTGGACAAAAGCTCAAGGGGCTGTGCACAAGAAATACAACTAGGTAATTGGCACTAGCATCCACAGATGAGGGATACCATTTGTTGTTTGTTTTTCTGGGACTGTGTTACTTCACTCAGCATGATGTCCTCTAGCTCCAGCCATTTTCCTGCAAAGCTCATGATATCGTCTTTCTTTACTGCCACATAGAACTCCATTGTGTAGATGTACCACATTTTCTCTATCCACTCATCAGTTAAGGGACATTTGGGTTGGTTCCAGCTTCTTGCTATTGTGAAGAGAGCTGAAATAAACATGACCATGCATGTATCTCTGTGGTGGGGTGAGCCTTTAGAGTACATGCCTAGGAGTGGTATGGCTGGGTAGGGTGGCAAGTTCATTCCAAGTCTTACAAGGGTCTCCACACTGCTTTCCATAGTGGCTGCACAAGTTTACATTCCCACCATCAGTGGATGAGTGTTCCCCTTTCCCCACAGCCTCTCCAGCACTTGGTATCATTGGTTTTCTTGATCCTAGCCAGTCTTATTGGAGTAAGATGATATCTTAAAGTGGTTTTGATTTGCATTTCCTTAATGATTAGTGATGTTGAACACTTCTTAAGGTGTTTCTCAGCCATCTCTAATTCCTCACTTGTGAAGTCTCTGTTCAGGTCTTTGCTCCATCTATTGAGTGGGTCATTTGTTTTCTTTCTTCTTTGTTTTTTGAGTAGTTTATATATTCTGGAAATCAATGCTTTGTCAGATGTTTCTGCAGTGAAGGTTTCCTCCCACTCTGTGGGATTTCTCTTCACTTCCTTGATTGTTTCTTTTAATGTACAGAAGCTTTTGAGTTTAATGAGGTCCCATTTGTCAAGTGTCGACCTTAATTCTTGCACAGCTGCTGTCTGATTTAGGAATTCTTTTCCTATGCCTATGTCTTGTAGTCTGCTGCCAACTTTTTCTTCTATTGTCTTCAGAGTTTGGGGTTTCACGTTGAGGTCTTTGTAGAATTTTCTAAATGTTTTGGTGAAATAATTAAAAACCGACTCCAAAAAATATTGGGGGCCTGAAGGGACAATCCCAGCACTCGGAGGCAGAGGCAGGTAGATCTCCGTGAGTTCAAGCCAGGCCTGGTTTACACAGCAAGATCCAGGCCTGCCAAGGCTCTAGGGAGAATCTGTCTTAAAAGGACCCCTCCCCCAGGAAAAAAATGATGATAATCAGAGGGAAGAGGAAGGCAGGGAGACTGGGGGACCTTGGGAAGTGGGTTCAAAATTTCCACTGGACATCAGGAAATGGTCTAAATTCCTGTTGTGAAAAATAGCTCATTATAGCTAGTTATAACATTTTGCATACTTGAAAATTTACATTTGAATGTTCCGTCATAAAATGGTAACTATGTGAGGCAAAGCGGATGTTAATTAGCTTTATTTAGCCATTCATTTATTTAGCCATATGTACATATGTAATGTGTACATATATCAAGACATTGTGTTACATATAAACATCAAGACATTGTGTTACATATAAATATGTTTTTGTCAGTTAAAAAATAAGTATTCTCAGTGCTGGGGATGTAGCTCCTTGGTAAAATGCTTGACTAGAATGGGTGAGCTCCTAGTTTCGATCCCCAGAACAAAATAAAATAAAAACCTTCGCTTTACAGATAAAGAAATGGGGTTGTGAGAGTCAGGTCCTTTAGTCACTTATCTTAAAGACTGTTAAAATGTCTTCCTCATACAACACAGACACAGACACAGACAGACAGACAGACACACGCACACACACACACACACACACACACACACACACACACACTAGTCTATATCACTGCCCTGTAGTCAACCCAAAACTTAATGTTACAGGAGTTTTCTAGTTAAGAAGCAATGTCAAATTCTTCCCAAAAGTCATAATTGTATCATACTCTTTTTACCACAGAACTTTTTCTGCTTAAGGATGCCAAGTATAACTGACAAGCACATATCTTACAACTGTACTATGGCTTTAGGATCTCATACTATTTTCTACAAAGCATTACACTGTGGGACTTAAAAAGAGAAGTCAAGGCCGGGTGTGGTGATGCATGCTTTAATCCTAGCACCTGGGAGGCAGAGGCAGGCGGATCTTTGTGAGTTCAAGGCCAGCCTAGTCTATAGAGTGGGGTTACAGGAAGACCCTATCTCAAAAAGACCAGAGAGAGAGAGAGAGAGAGAGAGAGAGAGAGAGAAAGAGAGAGAGAGAAGTCAAGCCTTGTAAAGAAGCAACGATATTAAATCCTTGTAAACTCTAGTCATTTAATGTACTGTTTAGGAATTTGTTCTTATTCTTTCTTCATGGAAACTCCCCCCCAACCCCCTGCAAAAAAATGAGTTAATATAAATTCCTGTCTAGTTAGATTAAAATAGTGCTTTACTGAAGTGCCAGGTATTTCAATGGAAACTGCATTTCTATAATATTCAGGGAGATCCTGCTCAAACTTAAGGGAAAGTGTATTTGCATCAATACAGCCTTTTTTGCTTGTTCTGAGAGTCAGTTTAAATTCTTCTAAGGTTGCCAAACACATCTTCGGGACAATGGAGTCTCATGGGCTTAGAAGGGCGTGCTAAGGCACTCAAATGGAGTTACGTACTGCATGAAGTGCAAGAGCCTGAGGTAGGAAAGTGTTTGTCATGTCCAAGAAAGTGGTAGAGGTGTTAAGACAGACTTAAAAGGTGTAGTGGAGCATAGTGGCAGCGGGCTGGGGAGAGGTAGGGCCAGTCTGCATCTTGGTGGAGATTTCACATATTCATCCTTTAGCTGTATATTCTATTCTGTTGCAACTTCCTCTGGTCCAGCTGGAGAAGTTCGGGTCACGACTGAAGAGTGGGGGTGAGAGACATGTGGGGCGGTGGGCATAAGCTGAAACTGTAGAGGGGGTGTCTCACAAACACCAGGGACGTCTTATAAACGTTGGAGGTCACAGGCCATGTGGGCGCCAGTTGTTGCAACCTCCTCTGGTCCAGGTGGAGAAGTTCAGGTCATGACCAAAGAATGGGGGTGAAAGAGATTATAGAGTCAATACACAGACACCTGGAGTCAGGTGAAAACCAAGCATGGGGCTGGAGAGATGGCTCAGCAGTTAAGAGCACCAATTGCTCTTGCAGAGGACCCAGGTTCGATTCCCAAGACCCACATGGCAGCTAAGAACCATCTTTAACTCCAGTTCCAGGGGAATCCAATGCCCTCTTCTGACCTCTGCAGCATTGCATTGCATGACATGGGTACACTAACCTACATGCAGACAGTACACTCATACACATTAAAAAAAAAGCAAGCAAATTGAGCTGCTGCAGACTTGTTTATTCAGGGGAATATAGATAGATAGATAGATAGATAGATAGATAGATAGATAGATAGATAGATATAGATATAGAGATAGAGATAGAGATAGAGATAGAGATAGAGATAGAGATAGAGATAGAGATAGATATATATGATCTGCTCCTTCTGTGAACATGCCAGGTGCTGATATTTCAAATTCTCATTGGCCCAGATCACTGACTTAGCTGTTGTCATGGTTAACTTCTGAGAAGAGGTTAAACTTTTTCGGCAGCCAAAACAGTAAGCACGCAGGTGTGCAGGTGCATAATACTCTACACTACTTCAGTCTGTTTTGCTTTTATTTCCAAAGTACAGCTCAACTATTTCCACAATAATTCTGTGTAAGAAACTACTCCAAAACTCACTGGCTTTAAACAAATGATTTCCTCTCAAGCATCTTTAACTTGACTGGGAACTAGTTGGTCTGGGCTGGCTTTGACTCCATATACAGGTTGGAGCCAGAGCTGTCCCAGGAGCCCATCATTGTTCTTGGCTGACTAGAGTAGTTTTTCTTAAGCACAGCAAGACTACGAAATGAGAAAGCTCAACAAGCAGTGTTGGAAGGCTCTCCATGAGCCATACCTATTAAAGAAAGTCTCATTAGAGTAATTCAGATGGTCCTCCATTTAGCAAACATCACAGAAGTGTGCTGTCTATAGCAGAGGAAAATACAAGGTTATATGAGTTAATAACTAAAAGTACAGGTGGAGAGAGTGATTGAGAAATTTGGCCTAAACTACTAATCCATCACACCCACCATGGTGAGATTGGGTGATAATCACCTTATGCTGTGTCATCACCATGTCATCTTCCTGTTAGTGGTTAACATGGCCTCTCTTGACCCTGACATGTCATCTGGTCCTTGTTCTCTTGGGCTACATGAGTTCTCCTATCCCAAAGAGTAAGAATACTAAACCCGCTTCATTTACTTAGGGAAAACATCTGCAGGGCTGTTTTTGTTTTGTTAAATTGTCATCTGGATGTTTGGCATTGGGTCAAAAGTTTTGCTCTGAGAAGTCTTAAAAGTGAATGCAGTTAGTGTATTACTTCCTTTCCATGTTCTGATAATACTCTGGAGTCTCACTCAAATGCTACTCAAGATGTGTGTGCTGGGAACCATGTCATAAGGAAAAGAGTGGGATAAATTCTGCCTGGTGTTCATTTACAACACTACATGGCTCACATGCCTAAGCCACTAGGCCTAAGCCAATAGGCTTAATTCAAGCCACCCCAGGCATCGTTTCATTACATCGCAATAACATTCTGATGTGTAGAAGACCATTCCTGGCCTTGGGTTTAACCACCACTGTAGCTATCTAATTATCCCTGGGACCTAGAAGCAATAATTTGTCATTTTCATTAAACTACATATTTGAATGTCAAGTGTCCTCATTTTTATACCACAATTTTGCTCTCTAATTGTTAATACCTTCATATTTCTTGGGGACATTTAACTTTAATAACAGTGTGTGTTGAGATATAGCCCTTATGAATGCTGCTAGTGTTTCCTGATATTACTCCCTACAAAGATTCCAGAATGGTTATGAAGTCAGAGTTCAATATTTCAAGTAAAATAAAGCAAAATACATCCAGGTGTGTCACATACTTAATGAATAGAAATAGAATAATAGAAAGAAAAAGCCCATACACTTTGGTTGTTCTTGAGCTGGATTTTCTGCATCAGCCAAGTTCATGTAGGATTAGAATGCTAAAGTAGAAGACACTACTTGCATAATAGTGAGGAATAAAAGGGTTACCTGCAGCTGAAGGGACAAGGTATGAGGAACTAGGACTTAATAAAAAAAAATGGTTGAATGTTCATTGTCGAATAAAGATGGATCAAGTCAAATAGAGGAAAGCAAATGGCTTCCATATAAGCACTAAAGGAAGCGACTAGCAAAAACACTAGGGTGACTAGGTTGGCTTATCATAAGTCAGCTTGAGGCGCTCATAGGTTTAGATCAGTGGACCACCTTCCACTAGATCATATACTAATGGGGGAATGACTATATCCTCTCTGGATCCTTTTAATCTCTGGTCTCTGGAACATTGTCTGACTATGAATGGGTACTCAACACATACTTGATGAACAAGTGAATAAATGCACACAAATGAACATATGGATGCCCATCTGTGAACAGAAAGGCCTGGCATTTTGGGATGGAGTCAGAAGCAGGGTCTGTCCCTGCCGGAATGATGGAGAAGGTCATGAGCACTGAGGCAGATTGTCCTCTAGTAGAGGGTCACAGGAGGCATGCTCTCAGGAGACGTACTTAGGTCTTGTGATTATGTCAACCCATTTGCAGATATGAGGGAAAGGTAAGAATTTACATAGCAGAATGCAATTCTAGCTGATGAAATATTGGCAGCCGATTACTGTTGGGTGAGGAAGAACTATCCTTCTTTATTTTTTATTTTTTATTTTCTTGGTCTTTTTTTTTTTTTTTTTGAGACATGGTCTCCCTGTAGCTCCAGCTGTCCTGGAACTCGCACTGTAGACCAGGCTGGCCTTGAATGAGGGACTTCAGATAGGCTGACTGGAGCTCAATGGATGAATTTGTACTGAGGAATGGCCGGGGAGATTAATTTGGCACAATAGGCTCTAACACAAATGACAATGTGTGAACTCAGTGCTGGGGTTGGGGGGTGCTGTGGGAGGGTGCCAGTGGCAAAGGGGGTATAAAGGTAATTAAAATGGATTGAGAGGCTCTGTATGAAATACACAAAAATTCAATAAAAATGTATCCATAAAAGGAAAATAGAATCTATATTTCTGTTGCCTCCAAGAAACACACTTCATCATTAAGGGTAAATACCGCCTTAGGATAAAATGAGGGGAAAAGTATTTTAAGCAAATAGAATTAATAAATAAGCACGTGTGCTATTCTGATATCTGAAAAAATAGAGTTCCATGCAAAACTACTGAAATGAGATAAGGAAATCATGTTGATTTAAAGGGAAAAATCCACCAAGAGAATATTATAATTCTACATCTTTATCTACTTTCATAAAAGGAATACTATGAAATCTGAAACCACAGGTAGACCCTGATCTGGATAGCAGTTGTCATCTTGACACATCTAGGTGAAGGGGCAGGTGTCACCCCTGGGCAGGTGGTCCTGGGTTGTCTAAAAAATAGGCTAGCCAGGTGTGGTGGTAACACATACCTTTAGCACTAGGGAGACAGAGGACATTGGTGAAAGTGCAGCTTCAGTTGTAGTGAAACCCCCAGGATTTAAAGGGTCATGGAGAAAGTCTGAGGGTCGGTACCCTGAAGGACCAGAAGGGCCCATATGTGAAGGCACAGCCTCAGTTTCAGTAGAGACCCCTGTAGATTGGTGATACCTGGACTGTGGGATGACCACCAAGCGCAACAGCTGTAGAGTAAAGCCAGGGCTGTTTGTATGATATTTTGAATTAGAATCTGTGATTTTGGTCAGCTCGGGCTTAAAAATAAGCTGTGATTAATTAGATCAGCACTACTGAAGTATAAACTGCTTTACTGGGACAATTGATGCAGGTTAGCTGGGGCTGAAAAGTCAGCTGCGATTAAGAAGAGAACAGCATGATTGACGTGACGTCTTCTGGAAAGTATTTCTTCATACAAAAGCTGTGGGCCAGAAGGAGCATAAGGCTCAGTCTCAAGGTAGAACCAGGACTTGGTAATGTATAAGAGTCACATGGTACTGGCTTTGAAGGCAGGAAGAGATCCTGGAGAACTGCTGAGGATTGGTGCTGTGAGAGGCCAGGAAAGGCTGTTGGTGAAGGTGCAGCCTCAGTTGTAGTGAAAACCCTCAGGATTGAAAAGGATCATGGAGAGAATCTGAAGGTTAGCACCCTGAGAGGTCAGGAGAGTCCATTGGTGTAGGTGCAGCCTCATTTTCAGTAGAGACTCCGACACACTGATGACTCCAGGACCATGGGACGACCACCAAGGACAGCAGCAGGTGTCCAGTGTAGCCATCCTGAGTCTATGAGACGAGCTGTGTGTGCTGTGGATGGGAGACACAAAGAAGTGGAGCCACCCATGCCCTTGAGAGCCCAGAAGCCTGTGAGTGAATCCCAGATGTCCAGCACTGACTTATGTTTCTGGACTTTGGTTTTACTTAAGTGTGCCTTGTTCTTCCCTTTGAAATAAGATCCTATATAACTTATTTTGGATTTTCCCTTTGGAGCCCAGAAGATCATGAGTGAATTCCAGATGTTCATTGGACTTTGATTTTACTTAAGTGTGCCCCATTTCTGAAATAAGACGGTGTGTAACTTCTTTTGGATTTTACAGGAGCTCACAGTTGAGAGACTTTGGATTATTTTAAAGAAACACTGAGGGTTTGTTCTTTTGGGGGGGGGTCTTTTGAGACAGGGTCTCCCTATAGTCCCAGCTGGTATAGAACTCACTCTATAGACCAGGCTGGCCTTGAACTCACTGAGATCTGCCTGCCTCTGCCTCCCAAGTGCTGGGATTAAAGGTGTGTGCCACCACACCAGTGAGACGCTGAGTTTTTAAAGTGTTGAATTTTTAAGGACTGTGGGACTTTTAAAGTTGTACTATTTTATTGTAATAGTAACATGGTATCTTTGGGATGAGGAAAAAAAAAGTCTGTGTGATGTAAAAAAATCCATCTGAATAATGCTTAAAATCTAGATAAATATGGAGTCCCATGCCTACTTTTGGTACTGGTACATGTTCAAATGAAAGCAGTTCACCAAAGTGAAGGACATATTTCTAATACTTACTTACAAATCCTTAAAAATACTGCACATAGTATAAAAATGTACATATTTTTCATTTAAAAAATCCATTTTCCCATCAAAATAAACATTCTATCCTACAAAAAAAAGTGAAGCATCAAATTTAAAAATCTGGGAAAAGACAACAAAGAAAATGTTAATATAAAAGAAAGTAGAAATAAGGAGCTGAGAGATGTCTCAGCAGTTAACAGCGCTGGCTGCTCTTTCAGAGGACCCAGGTTTGATTCCCAGCACCCTCATGGCAGCTAATAACCATCCATAACTCCAGTTTCCAGGGATCAGATGTCCTCTTCTGATCTCTGTGAGCATTGCAAAACACTGGTGCACTTACATATATGCAGACAATACACTCATACACATAAAATAAAAGCAATAAATAAATGTAAAAAGTAGAAATAAATAAATTATAAAGTAGGAATGTAAAGATAAAACTATTGAATCCAAGACTTGATTCCTTGATAGGCAAAAATTAATACAGAAAACACCACGACAGGGGACTGAAGGGCTAGAAGGAGAGAGATAGAAAGGGATGGGAGAGACAGACTGGGATGAACAGAGAGATACAGAGAGACAGAGAGGATACGCGCGCGCGCGCGCGCGCACACACACACACACACACACACACACACACACACCCCACAGGGGTGAGAGACAGAGAGGGAGGAAGACACAGAGAGATCTTCTGACTAGTGAAACTGAAGTGTGGATGGAGAGAAGAAAACACAAAAGCTTGAAATAAGCTACAAGAGAGAAAATAGGAACAAGCACAAAAACATTTATTTTGTTCAACTTTGAGAAATAATTTGAAATCTGAGATGAGAGAAAGAAGTTTCCAGAACATATTTTGGAGACCATACAAACTTTAAAAAAAACAAAAACAAAGCAAAACACGTGAAAACACTGATCCAGACATTTACATAGCCAATTGATAACATCTGAAAGAACCAGGAAGTTTCCATTTCATTTAAAATGTTTCTTAGTTTTGAAGAAAGAAGGAAAGTTTATATATTTGTTTTGTAAAGTCGCTATTATCAAAACCTTACAAGGTAGCACAGTTCAAGACAATGAAACCAAAATATCACCTATGTTATTAATCCAGAGTGAAGTCTAGTCAAATAAACAGTTACATCTTCAAGAATGTTGTAGCACAATTCACAGCCAGAATGGGGGAATGTTAAAACACAGACATCTACTGACATGAGACATGTGCTAATAGATACAAGGGAAGCAGTTCTTTGAACATTTTCATATATACCCAAAAGGCATTTAATGAAATTTTTCTAATGTAGACATGGATTGATAATCTCTTATCATAACACTGAATCTTCATGGGCTTAATGGTATTGCACTGGAATTCTTCCACTAAGGTCAGATACAAGTAAACAACAGCTAGCATGACGGGTACTGGTTATACTTTCCTGCAGGTGTGGTGAATATCCTTAGCCAGCAAAGAATAGTAGGAATCCCAAAGGTTAGAAGTGATGACGCTGAAGTTTCCTTATTTGCAGATTATATTAACATTGGAAAGTGAAAAGGGTCAACCATAGCAGTGTTGAAACACTGCAAAGAAAGTGATTCAGAAGGATCACTGAAGGAGATTAACTCGAAACTTTACTTCTTGCTGTAATGGATAAGAAGGATGAAATTTTACAATCTCATCTATTAAAAAAGTAAAGCACCTAGAAATACATGCCTTTGGTTTATGGACTAAAAAGGCAAATGTGCTGTCAGGCCTAAAATCCTTGATAGATTTGAAGAACTGGCTGTTCACAATGATCATGGTCAGCTCCACACAGAGAGATGCACCTCGTGGTTCTCCCTGTGCCCTCCCTGGAAAGCCTTTCTACACATTTTCCTTAACTGTTCTCATCAAAATTTAATCATGCAGACACACTATATATATTTGTTCATGGTCTATCCCTTAAACACAGAGTAATTCTTTCCACTTAAGGGCAGATTTTGTTTCTTTAGAGGTACTATAAATCTGTGAAGTGTGCTTAAAATAATCTCTTTTAATTCAAATGTTCCTTTAATTCAAAACTTCAATACCAGTAAAAATACCAAGAATCATGTGTTGATATTACTCAGCTTTACAAGACTGGGCAGACAAGTTTGAAACATAAGAATATTGAGTAGTACTGGTCTCTCGGGTATTAGTCATAGCATAGAAGAAGTGAAATAACTGTTTTGTAATTTAGTTTCCACAATAAATATTTCATAAGTAAGGTCAACATAAGTGTAAATTTTTATTTTAAAAAGTGAATTACTAAGAAAAAGATTTGTGATAATTGACTAAACTAGAAGGTAAGACTGGGGTGCAGGTCTGCACCTTCACTCCAGAATAAACCAGATGGCTCAAAGATTTTTAACACAAAATGAGATACCACACAAGTAACAGAAGATACATGCCGGGCATGGTGGCGCATGCCTTTAATCCTAGCACTCAGGAGGCAGAGGCAGGTGGATCTTTGTGAGTTCAAGGCCAACCTGATCTACAGAGTGAGTTCCAGGACAGCTGGGGCTACAGGGAGACCCTGTCTCAAATAGACCAAAAATAAAGATACAGATAATGTTCAACAATGTTAATTGCAGCATTCAAGAATTTTTATTAATTAATTAATTTATTTTTGTGTGTATGAATGTTATACCTGCATGTATGTAAGTGCACCTATGTCATGAAATGCCTGTGGAGGTCAGAAGACGTTGGATCCCTGGAACTGGAGTTATGGACAGTTGTTAGCTGCCATGTGGGTGCTGGGAATCGAACCCAGGTCTTCTGCAAGAATAGCCAGTGCTCTTAACCATTGAGCTATCTCTCTAGCCTCCATTGCAACATTTTATAGTAGCAAAGTAGCTAGACATCTAACAATAAAAGACTTGTTCTACATTTCTGATACATTCATAAAATGCCATGTACCTATCCATGAATAATGGTTTTATAGACATGTGAAGGGGAAAAAGAAAATTTTATGACAACATACTATACAAGATGATTAATTTTATGTGTTAAGTACACTAGACTATGGCATTCCATTTTGCAAGCACTAATTTCCATGTTGTGATGGAGTATTATAAAAGTGAGTGGCATTAGTGATCAGCTGACTTGTTTTGTTTTGTTTTGTTTTCGGTCTTTTTGAGACAGGGTCTCCCTGTAGCCCCAGCTGTCCTGGAACTCACTCTGTAGACCAGGCTGGCCTTGAACTCACAAAGATCCGCCTGCCTCTGCCTCTGCCTCTGCCTCTTGAGTGCTAGGATTAAAGGTGTGCGCCACCACACCCAGCTCAGCTGACTTTTGTAAAGAGAATTATGCTCCATGATTTGGAGCTCAGCCATTCAGCTGACAGTCCTAAAAGCAAGGTGATTTCCTGGAAAAGAAGGAATTCTCATTCTGTGTCAGGATGAGAACACCCATTCTTAGCTTACTTCCAGCCTGCTGATCTGCTCCATGAATTTCAGGCTTTCCAGCCACTACAGTAACATGAGCCAGTTACTTAAAATGCATCGCTACCATTGTCTTTCTCAGTACACAAGTAGTCACAGGCACATACATCCAAGCAGCTGTTTCTTAGAGCACCCAGTGATGTGCTGTTATTGCACTGTTTATGAACACCTGTTAGAGTTGCTATGACTATTCGAGGTGACTGTCTCCAGGAGGATGTTTGGAGGCAGAGCCTGAGGCCTCCTCCAGAGCTGAGGAATTGGGGTCTGCATTTTGACTAGCAGTGGATGAAATTTCAGAGGCTCAAACAAAGAGAACAAGCCTGGGAGATACAGGTTCAGATGGAAGGTGGCAAATCCCTCAGCCTGCACCCAGGTGCCAGCTGGACTTCCCTCTCCCAACCCTTCGCAGCTTGACAAGGTCAACACACACAACTATTTCCCATCCCTTATATTAATGGCCTTTCCTTTAGCAATTTTCTTTCTCCCATTTGGGAGAAAATCTTAACAGTCCAAATTAATTCCTTGCTTCCTGTAATTATCCCTACTCACAAACCTTTAAATTGCACAGGGACAGTGGGGGTGGGGAGGTTTGGATAGGGAGGGCATCTAAACACCATCAAATTATATTGTATGAAAACTTGCAAAAATTAAAAAAAAATTTCAAAAAAAACAACTCAAACACAACACAAAATGGTAAAGCAATCACCCCAAACTCACATGCTTTTTACTCAGAAGCTAATCTTCTATACACAATTGCTGAGGAAAATCCAGAAGGCCAAGTGCTTACACACCCAAAGCTCCAGGAAGTTATGTGGGTTAGGCTTACATTGATGATGTGTCGCTTAGCACATGCACTTATTCTCTGTATTCGACCATGGAATTCTGTAATCGTCTCCATCTGTTACAAAGAGAGGCTTCTTTAATGAGATGTGAAGGGCACAACTCATATGTAAATACGAGAATGAGTATTTAGAATAAAGTAAAAAAATTACACTGGTCTAGGGATGTGGCAAAAGTAGCTTTTTCTTTAGGATCTATGACATCTCTAGGCAGGTGTATTTAGCTGTCTTTATAGTACCACACATGAGTGGAACTTACCTCCAATAAGATAGCTGTTAATTACCCCCAAGAAAAAAGTGCCCTCAGCTGAAGAATGGATGATGAAAATATGGTACATTTACACAACAGTGTTCTATTCAGCTGCAAACAAAATCCTGAAATTTGCAGGTAAATGGATGGAACTAGAAACTGTGATATTAAATGAAGTAACACAGACTCAGAAGAACAAGCCGCATATGTACTCTCTCATCTGTGGATCTTAGCTCCAAATCCCTAGTTGTGATGTAACTGAAGGAGCCTGGAAAATGGAAAGGAACCTCTGGGGATAAAGGGAAAAGGAGCTTTAGGGAAGGAGATATTAGGGGACAGGTGTTATTAAAGGGGAAATGGAGAAAGGGGGGTCCTTTAACTGGGGAGGACCAGCTTTCTCTTGAAAGCTATACAGGGAGTAAATAATGCTTAGTTAATATGAAAAACCAGAGAGAAATGTACTAAGTCAAAGTCCTACTGAAAAATACACATAAAATAAATATACGAGTACATGTGTATAGCTGAAGGCTATATAACAAAAAAGCCAGACAGGAGAAACCTCCCTTTGAAATGTTGGTCAGGGTAGTTCAAGAGACTACCAAAGTAACACAGGATATTGCCACAATCCATTCTCAGAATGTGAAAGACAGACCCTATTACTGAAGACAGAACACACTTTGGAGATAATACTTGGAGAAATCAAGTTGGAACTGACCTGGAAGCTCTTCTCTGAAGAGTTGCCCTCATGGTATCAGAGGACACTATACAAGCTGCCAAGGGAGAAGACTAATCAGTGGTCCTGCCCAGCTCTGAACCCCAATAAACAGTGGGTGGCCCAGAAACTATCTCTATTGGTGCAGTAGTGGTTTGGTTTTGAAAGAAGTTCTTACTCTGTAGCCCAGCCTGGACTACAACTCACTATGTAGCCCAGGCTGGCCTGAAATTGCAGCAGTACATCTGCCTGCTGGGAGTACAGACATGACCCACCATGTCTGACTTGTTTTCAGTTTTGCTTTTATTGTTGTTTTCCCATGTTGTGCTTTAGATAGAAGTTTTAAAAGAAAAAAATACTGAAGTTTTAATTTAATGAAAGAATTCATCTCTTGATACAGGGGATTTTGAAATTTTAACTTGGGAAACTTAGCTTTTTAAAAAGTATATCAAAATTGACTGGAGAGGTCAGAGAAAGATAAATTGATCTGGCTAGAGGGTAAATTACCCAACCAAGGCTCACCTAGTTTAAAGAAAAGCTGTAAATTAAGCAGAAAAAGAAAGAAATATAGAAAATAGACTTGGAGAAAAATTTAGGACCAAAAACTTTGTTCACACTGTTACAAGCTATGGGGGTTTTTTTTTTTTAATTTTTTATTTATTTCTGTATGTGTATCAATGTACTGTCTGCATGCAGGTTTTGTGCACCCGTGTCATGCAAATGCTGCGGTGGTCAGAAGAGGGTGTCAGATTCCCCTGGAACTGGAGTTCTCCTGGAACTGGAGTTTCAGACGGTTTTCGGCCGCCATGTGGGTGCCGGGGATCGAACCCGGGTCCTCTGTAAGAGTGGTCGGCGCTCTTAACCGCTAGCCCATCTCTCCAGCCCCAAGCTATGGGTCTTGTAATGTTTCTAAAGATTAAATGAATCTGAAGCTGCCACACCTCAGTATTACCTTAGAGTCTGTCCTCTATCAACTACAAGGATATTCCAACAACTCAGCATGCAAATGGTGCCACATTCTGCTGTGACTGGGAAAAATAAGTTCCTTTCTGTTTCCAGCCTTCCCTGCTACTGAGCTCACATTGATGCTCAGACACATTCTGTCATGCATTGCCTTCTCTGTGCAAATAACCATGGCTGAGTCCAAGATGGACTTTCCTGGCACTTCCCAGGGCTTCCTCAGATTATTATAACATACCTCCAGTAGGGAAAAATCACAGCTCAAAACAATATGTTTTCTGCTGGATGAGCATCATTTTTCAGACCATGATAAAGTTGAAAAAAATACATGTAATAGAATTCTATTCAGTTTTAAAGAAAGACAATCTGTAATTTGCAACAGCATGGATGAACTTTGAGTAATGCACTTTTTAATTTGAGCTTTGCAGAAAGAGTAGATGTGAAATGTTCTCACAACAATTATGTGAGGTAATAAATATATACTTAGTTAGATTTAACCATTCCACAGTGTTCTATATATCTCAACATCATGTTTCATCCTGCATTTGTAATTTGTATTTGTTAACAATAAAAAAGAACATCATACACAGATGCCTGTCTCAGACAACTCTCCCCCGTGAAAGGTGGAGAAGGCAAACTGACCACCAGGGAAACAGTCCCTAAATTGGGAGGGTGGGTTCAGTGGTGTATTAGTTACTTCTCTCACTGTTGTGACAAAATGAAGGAAGGAAGGGTATACTGTAGCTCCCAGTTTGAGGATGGAGTTCAAATGAAGGCTTGGTGCCAGGAGCTTGAGGCACGAACTTGCATGGCATCCGTAGTCAGGAAGCAGAGGGAGAAAGGAGCGCTGGTACTCACTGCACTTTCTCCTTTTTATTCTTCCCGTGACATCAGCCTGGGGGTGTGCAGCTCACCTCAGCATGGTCTTCCCAGTTCAGTGCAACCTTTCTGCAAACACCCTCCTAGGCACACCCAAGCATACATTACCTTGTGAAGTCTAAATAAAGCCAGTCAAATTGACCACGCAAATTAACCCTCTTGGGTAGATAGCAGTCTTTACCAACTCCCCTTTCTGCTTCCTTTCTCCAAATTATTTAATACTATGTACAAGGCTTTATTCTGAGCCAATTTTATAATTTCTGTAAATTAGATGTCAGTCTGATGTCTAAGGTTATTTGCTTAAAGTCACTAACATGGTGAGTTATTGTCATGCCTCATTCTAATATCATAACACATATGATAATTTTAAGCTAAGAAAAATAAAATTCCACTTAGCATGTTATCTAAGGGTATTTGGAAATACTTCAATATACTTTAGAATGATTCTGACCCAAATGATCAAGTTTAATGTAGTGTTTTACAGTGTGGGTCTCCTAAAATCAAGGATAAATAGCTCAAGAGTTAGGACTATTAATGACTTATGATTTTAAGAAGGATCTGGAAGGAGAGTTAAAGAAAATAGAGAAGCCCAGGACACTAAAATAAAGTTGGTTGCTGTTCAGGCCATTGATATCCAAACTGGCTTCCATGGAGCCAGGGATCCCACAACCATACTGCAGTTTATCATAGAGAGGAAGGCAGTTGTGACAGGCAGCAAATAAATCATATTTACCCCCTTTTAATAGCAAGCTTGCTGTTGTATTCTAAATGTTGAAAATATGTCTAAAATTATCTTTCATAAAAACAATTATTAAAATACAAAAATTTTAAAGCACAATTGGAACGTCTTTGGGTATGCCATAGGAGAATAGTGGATTCTCTGCACTGTGCAATAACCCAGGAATTCATATTCTCTTTAATATTTGAGCCTGGGTCTTTTTATGTGGCCCTGGGTTACCTAGAACTCACTCTGTAGCTTATGCTGGCCCTGAATTTATGCTACCTTGTGTATTTTCCTCCCAGGGGCTGGGATTACACGCACTACCTACCATATCTGGCTTAGAATTTTGAAGGACCAGTCATTTTAGTCCAGTGATAAGTCATTGTTGTGTACCTTGCTGTAGGATCTTTGCTCTCACATGTTAACATCAGAGACAACTGGACCTTAATAGAGCAATATTCTTGCATGATAATGTAAACAGAAGTTTGGTGGAGCATCCCTGTGCCAAAGCTTAGAGTGGATCTGGCTCTTTGTGGTTGTGGAAATGAAAATGTTCTAACAATTTAAAATGGGCATCAGCAGAGTCTCACCTGCCCTTCCTCTGTCTATAGTTAGAAGCACATTGCAGAGTCATGTTTGTCACACTGGCCTAGACTAGACCAATGGGATTAGATTGCCTATGGGCCTAAAGTGCTTACAAAATGTTGCCACAGTGGGCAGGAAGCCTTCTGTTGAGCGGCCAACAATTCGCAGGTGTTGAATGGCTAAGCTATTGCGTAGGGTCGCTTATGAGTGTTAAATGAATTTTGTCTTTGTATTTTCTCAACTTAGGTTCTTCAGAACATACCCTCATAGGAATTCAGAAAGTACTTGTGTACCCTGAGGAATTGTGACCTCATGGTTCTAAGTAACTTCCAACTGTTTTCCACAATGGTAGCGGTAACTTGGATCTCTAATAACAATGTGCAGAGGTTTCATTTTCTGAGAGTGTGTACTAACACTTGTTTTTTATGTTTTTTGAACAGTCATCCTAATAGATGTGACATTGTATTTGCTTTGTCCTGAGTCACCTGTATGTCTTCTTTAGAGAAATGTGGTTTCAGGTTTCTTGCCCAATTTTAGTTGTCATTTTAATTTTCTTGTTAATTAATTGTGTTCCTTATATATTTTGTGTGTTAATCCCTCAACAAACTAATGACTTACAAAATTTTCTATCATTCTTAAAAAGTGTGTGTGTGTGTGTGTGTGTGTGCGTGCGCGCGCGCACACCACAGCACATGTGGTGCTGTCCTGTGGCAGTCACAAGACAATCTCAGGTTGGAACTGATCAAACAGGTTCTGCCTTGTTCCAAGAGAGGGTCTCTTGTGTCTGTGCATGTATCTCTGTGGTAGGATGAGTCTTGTGGGTATATACCGAGGAGTGGTATGACTGGGTCAGGTGTTAGGCTCATTTTGAGTCTTTTAAGAGTTCTCCACACTTCTTTCCATAGTGGTTATATGAGTGTTCATTCCCACCAGCAGTGGATGAGTGTTCCCCTTTCCCCACAACCTCTCCAGCATTTGGTATTATTTGTTTTCTTGATCTTAGCCTTATCGGAATGAGACGATATCTTAAAGTGGTTTTAATTTGCATTTCCTTAATTATTAGTGATGTAGAACACTTTTTAAGATGTTTCTCAGCCATCTCTATTTCCTCACTTATGAAGTCTCTGTTCAGCTCTTTACTCCATCTTTTGAGTGAGTCATTTGTTTTCTTAGTTGTTCTTTGAGTAGCTTATATTTTCTGGATGTTAATGCTCTGTCAGATGTATCAGTGGTGAAGGTTTCCTCCCACTCTGTGTGTTTTCTCTTCACTTCCCTGATTATTTTTTTTGCTGTACAGAAGCTTTTAAGTTTAATGAGGTCTCACTTGTCAATTGTTTAATGAGGTCTCACTTGTCAGTTGTTGACCATATTTCCTGTGCACCTGTTGTCTGATTTAGAAGGTCTTCTCCTATGTCCATGTCTTGTAGGTTGCTGCTGGGCATGCCCCTATAGCTGGTGCACAGGCTTCTGGGGATTCTCTTGTCTCAGCCTTCCATTTTGCTTCAAGAGTTGGAATTATGGATCTATGATCCTGCATTTGGCCCTGTGTGGGTTCTGGAGGTCCACATTTGGGCCTTCACAGTAGTGAGTCATCTCCTCAGCCATTTCTTCCATTCCTGAAATTCTCCCTCCACTCTCTTTTGCTACCTTTGAGGGGCATACCTATTTTAATTCTGTGTGGGCTGATTTATTTGTCTTTCTTTTGGTTATTTGTGCTTTAGGGGTCAATCTTTGAAAAGACAATCAAGAGTTGTTCTTGCAGGGCATGGTGGTGCACACTTACAATCTCAGCATTTGGAGGCTCAGGCAGCAGTGCAGTGTGCTTGAGGCCAGCCTAGGTTACATGGTGAGTCCAGTAGGCCTGGGTTGCAGAGTGAGATTATGTCTCAAAAAGGTAAAAACCTTTCTTGTCATATGCTTTCTCCTATGTTTAATCTGTTGATCCACTATGAGTTGTTACAATGACCTTACATACATAAAGAATATTATCATAATTTCATTCTTTAGAATATAAATATCACATTTTCTCAGTACTATTTATTGAAAGAACTGTCTTTTCCCTTTTTTATTTTGCTGCTTGGAATTATGTATCCAGTACATACATGAGATTAGTAAGTACAAGTCAGTACCAAGTTAATTTTGGTTTGGATTCATTAAATTTAAAAAAGACTGCTAAATCATAAATAATAAGAAAATTATGAAAACATCCCATTATAGAATTCCAAATATGTGCCTCCAGTAAATAGGGGTATTTCTTTTGAAAATGAAGCCTTTAAATCAAATATCTACTTCCTCCAAAGTACTTCACAAAAGAGGAATAAAGACAAAAATAATAATGAGAAAAAATTGCACTTCAAATGGATTTTATCTTTGGTACAGTCTCTAATAGTTCAAATTAAGCAAAGACTGAAATACAAATACTGATTTTGGTGTTGGCTGCATTTCCAGGGCCTTTGAAATGTTTGGAAAGCAGTCTGCACATTTCATTTCCTTTTTGTTTGGACAGCACACTGCTGCCAGCCTTCCTTTGATTTGCACATCTGGAATCGCTAAAGCACACAGCTGGGAAGAACCGCCAATGATATTTTGTTTTCTTGACTAAGAATCAGAACCTTGACCTCAACAGAGGGTAATTATCTGGGCAAGCTAATGCTGAAATCTGTAGAAGGCACAAAGGCAAAGGCTCAGGTACCCTCAATCCTGAGGCTTGGAATTGAGTTTAGCTGTGCTTCTGTGAGTTTTATGAGATGCTGTTGCAGATACCACACTGCTTTTGCCAAACCTCCTGAGTCCCCAGTCTGCTCACACATGGGCTAATGCTGCTCAGAGTCTTTTCCTCAAAGGCAAGAGGTGAGAGAAATGAGCCTGGCCTATTCTTTTACTAGCGATTCACTTCACTGCACATATAGGACAGTCAAATCAATAGAAAAGTCAGAAGGCTATCACTATGTACCTAAAAAAAATGGCTTGAAAGAAGATGGAGACTCAGCAAAGCCAAGGGATGACAAGGAGTCTTAAAAAGCAAAGAGGAAAATAGTGGTACATGTGTTGTTTTAATATCTTAAAGCTTCCTTTAACAAGAAAAACTTTAATGACAATTATAGGAAAGTTAATTGCTCAAGCAGCATTCCTTTTCTAGTATTTAAATTTTTTATTATATTTTATATATTTGAGTGTTTTGCCTGAATGTGTATGAGCATCTGTGTCATGCAATACCTGAGGAAGCCAGAAGAGGGTGTTGTATCCCCTTGAACTGGAGTTACAGACAGTTGTCAGCTGCCATGTGGGTCCTCTGCAAGAACAGCCAGTGTTCTTAACCACTGAGCCATCTTTCTGGCCCCCTTTTCTATAATTTAAGCCAGGTGGGAGAGTAAATTGGTACAAACACTTTGGGAAAAAAAAATCAACAAAGCTCACCAAACATCCATTAATAGTCAATAAATTTTGGTGAAATAATAGTCAATAATATTTAATTCGAAATTAGAATGAGGTTACACATAATACAGACAAATCTTATCCACACCATGTGAAGGGAAAGAAGCTTAGACACAAGTAAGAATGTCTGCACAGTCTCATTTATATGAAATTCAAAAGTGATTTTAACTAAGCAATGCAATTGGAAATCAGGTCATTGTCAACCTAGAGTGAGAACATTGACCATAATGAATATAGTAAGCCTGCAAGATACTGGAAATGTTATCCATTTGTATCCCACTATTCATGCACAAAAGATATATGCACTAAAATTCTTCAGTGGGTACACAAATTTGTGTTCTTTTTAGTGTAAGGCATAGATGAATTAAAAATAAAAATTACAGTGATAAACTATAATAATATATAAACAAAGTGAGAAATTGCTGCCAAAAACCAATGTGAAATAGCCAAGAAACCATTATTATATGTGAAGAAATTCCTACTCTGGGAAGAATTCCTAAATGAATTATATAAGTATTTTCCATATCCAAGGATCTAAATGAATGAAGTCACGTAAAGCAGACAATGTAGAGACAATTATTTAAATTGCATGAATATTGTTTTTTAATTATTGGCCCTTTTGTTTAAAAAAACTGTCTTCCTAGATCAAGGGATGTTTCCGTTAATATGCATAATGGGTATATATTATTTGACAGTATTCTGAGTTTTTATTAGATACAACAAAACTGAAATTGTTCATGGGATGATACAGTGATTTTACAATAAGACTAATATCATTTACATGATTGTTCAGTAGTCAGATAGGATTAGTTAAAATAATGAGAACAATTATGGTGTCTGGCTCTGAAAAGACTTATTCCTGAGACTGATTCCAAAGAGAAGCTGCTAAGCTCTATTTATCTCTGCTAGTCTTGTGATTAAATGTTTATGACTCCGCAAAGCTAGTAAGTGGGCAGAGTCAGGAAAATGTTGGCTTTGAGAACCCAAACAAGTCCAAATCCAGAAATGAAGCAACTTCATATATATTTCAGCAATTCCAATAGAAATTCTCCAGTGGATAAGCTTATTCCCAGGAATTATCACCACCTTCATTACTGTGGGTTAGGAAAACAGCCCTAAAAGCTCCATCTCCAGTTTCAAATCAGCCCCGGTCTCTTGGGACAGTACCAATTTCCTTCACCTTCAGGAGGCCTGGAGTCAGTTACTTCGAGTTGTCAAATCAAGTATTTTATTTAATGAACCAAATATACATTTTCCTGGCCTTTTTTTGAGATAAGGTCTCTCTGAGTCCCAGGTGTGCTGGAACTCACTAGGTAGACCAGGCTGTCCTATCAGAGAGATATGCCGCCTCCTGAATATTGAGATTAAAGGCATAAACTATCACCATAGCCTGCCAAAAATATGCATTCTTGACTCTTAAATTCTTCACATCTGTCCCTCTCTTCTCATTCTTGTACTGGAAAAAAACACAGAGCCAGTAGTCAATGCTTCCCACGGGAACACCTTCATGTAGGGGAATGTTGAAAGTTGTCTGATTTGTCACTTTTCTTGTATGTGAAATGATGATGTGATGACTACCTTGCAAGCCAGATTGCTGGGGAATGTTTAAGGGACATTCTTAGCCAAAGATCCAGGGAGATTCCTTTCTTTGATGTCTTGGGTTAATTAATTGGCTCATTGAGGAGAATTTTCAGACTATAAGATGAGCCTGTGAGAACTTCCTACACCTCTTTTCAGTTTCTGCTCTAGATATTTTTAGATCTTATTCACAGATGTCCTGCATTAGATTCTTGTGGATCTTCCTCTTGGGGAAGCTTCTTTGAATTTTCTAAAACAAGTTAAAGCTATAATGAGGCAAACACAACACCTAGGCTTCTGAACTCTTCCATCGGGTAGACGGCAGGTCTCCCTTTTTGTACCTGAGAGACTCACAGGGACCATGTTGAATTCTGTCTTTTATGCATTACAGAGGGTCTTGAGATGAGGGCTTTCCCTTTTGAATAGAGGGATAACAAAAAATAAATATTTACTTTTATTCTGACAGAATAAGATATAAACATTTTGATGAATATCTTTTATGCAACTTACATAAACATTTCTATTGTTTAAGAATAAAGCGACATAGTGTACTTAATATGATTTCATTGGGGGCTGCTTACATTTTCCACTTTCTAAGACACAAACCAGTGCAGAGTCCACTACTTATAAGTATTATTCTGACTGATAATAGATATTTGCCCTGTAATTGAGTTTTCTTAATTTCTAAATCTGTGGTTTCTCCTTCTTTTACTAGCTTGTTAAACAAGGTTAGGTAAGGTGTATATTTTTTCTATTTGTTCTAAATTAACGCTGCCCACAAACTGAAGTCTGTACCACTATCTTCCTCTTTTCACAACCAGTGGTGACAGCCCCTGTGATCATAAACATCAAATAAACTTCAAACCAAAATGCAGTATACCACTTCTGAGGCATAGCCATCTTCCTTCCTGAGAGAGCACAATAAATTTTGAGCTTCCTATTTTTATAGCCTCTAATGGGCACTTAGAGATCTAGTTGCTTTAATTAAAGAAACATACTTCTGATTGCTAGCCCTGATGCTACAATTGCACTTGTTTTTATATCTGCGGCAGTGGGTTGATATGGCAACCAATGGCCCTTAAAGCAATTTTATTTATTTATTTATTTGGTTTTTTTGTTTGTTTGTTTGTTATTTGGGGTTGTTGCTTGTCTAATTCTTCTGTAAGAATTTTTGTTGCAGACAACAAATGCAATAAAATTCTGGGCCTCTGAGGCTGATCCAATAAAATAAACCAGCTATGCGCTCCATATCCATCCAGGATATTCTTGCACATTAGCATGCAAGTGTAATAATATTGGCGCGAAGGAGCTGGCACTTCTCCAGGCAGCACCTGCACATTATGGCTCTTCAAGTGGAGCATAGGTAAAGTTGGGGTGCTGTGCATAGGCTCGTGCCACAAATCTGAGTCTTTCAGCTCATTCCTTAGCTATTACTAATTCTTCCTGTATGAACTTGATCGTTGAAACTCATGATACATTTGCATATTTTTCATTGAAAATTTTCTTTATTGAATTTTTGCAGTTTTCACCAACATAATTTGACGGTGCTTATATCCTCTCCCCTATCTGCACCCTCTTATTTATTGCCCCATCCAATTTAATGGTCAATTTATGCCCAATTTAGTGCCCTGTAGTGTCTAATTTGTGTCCCCCAATAGCTTTCAGTGTGAGTCCATCCACTGGAGTCTAGTAAATCTACCAAGAGTGCCATGCTTGAAAGAGACTGTCTTTGCCTCCCAGTAGCCATATGAGGTCACAGTGTCCTTAGGGGGGGTTGGATCCTCTGAGCTGTGTCCTCATACCTAGGCTGGGATTTTTTTTTCTGGTATGAGCTTGCATAGGACCTGTGCATGATATCACCATTGCTGTGAGTTCATATGAGTAATTGGCCAACTGTCTGGCTCCTACAGTCTTTCTGCCCCCTCTTCAGTGATCCCTGACCTTTGGGAGCAGAAATTTGCTATGTTTCCCAGTCAGAGATGAGCACTCTGCAGCCTCTTGTTCTCTGCATGCTGGCCAGTTGTGGGTTTCTGTGTTAATCACCTCTGTTACATATGGAAACTTCTCTAGTGAGAGTTGAGAGATACATTAATATGTGGGTATAACAATATGTCATTAAAAGTCAGTTTAATATGGTAACTATTTAGTAGAAAACTAGTATTAGTTTCTCCTCTATGTCCTGTGTCCTGTCTAGTCTCAGATTCCTAAGCCTGATATTAATGTCAGGTATGGGCTCCATCCTAGGAAGCAGACTGTGATGGTTAATCCTGGGTGTCAACTTGACTGGACTAAGGAACAAATAAAAGAAAAAGGATCTTCGGATTGGACTTCCTCAACCCGATGGCCCACCCCAAATGTGGGCGTTTCCTTCTGCCAGCAGGCAGTATAAAAGGCCATGGCAGAGGAAGCTGGTCCCTTTTTTTCCTGCGGCTTGCCTCTCTCTCACTGGTGAGTTTGTCTTGCTGCTGTGATCAACCCTTCGGATCCCAGCGTGTACTGAGACCAGCAGATCTCCTGGAATCCATTGGGCCTTCAGCACCAGATTGGGACTACTGAGACATCCAGCATTGCAGACTGAGCAGCTCCCTGGATTCTCAGCCTATCCAGTGCGGCGCGGCTATTGTTGGACTCCTTGAGCTCTGTCACATGAGCAAATCAATAAATTGTATATAGCTATATATTTGTCCTGTTGATTCTGCTTCTTCAGAGAACCCTGACTAATACACAGACCTTATATCTGATTAAAAGAGTGGTTGATTACTCCTTTAGTATTTGTACTATATGATACTATATTGTGGAACTATTGTTCCAGTGGGCATATTTTGCTAGACCAGTTGTTATTGTAGTTTACAAGATTCACAGCTGGGTAAAGTTAATGATTTTTTTTTCCTTCCAGGGGCATGCATATCACCTTCCAGCACTATGAATGCTAGCCAGTGGAGGTGAGGCTCTAAAATCAGCACCAGCCTGATTTCTCCATGTTTGTTCTACAACTCATGTATGTAATACCTTAAAAAATAGGGCCTTAAAAATAAAAATAAATAAAATTAAATAAGGCCTTACCATCCTGTTCTGGTGGCTAACCAAGAGCAGGGATCCCTCTGGCCAACAGATTCTAGAAAAAAAGTCTGTTCCTGCCATTGAATTTTTTTTCATTAGCCTTATGATATTTACCAAGAGCAATCACCCTCTATTATAGGATGACTCCTTTTAATCTTATTTTATGCTGTATATGTTTATACTTTAAGTAGCTTCTATAGCAGTTGGTTTCCATATTTATTAAAGGCCTTTAGTGTTACTTATCCTCCCCATTTGTCCTCATCTGCTCTGCCCTTCGTTCCCCACCTTTTTTATCTCTTCCTAGTCTAATGTTCCCCTTGTCTCCTTCATATCACTACATTCTACCACCCTTCCCAGGAAGCCTCCCCCCACCAATCCATGGTCATTTATTAGTTTCTTGACCTCTCTGAATTTTCAAATTGAACTATGTATAGCTAAAATTTCAAAGCTATGAGAGAGAACATGAATATGGATTACCTTACTTAGGATGATTGCTTCCAGCTCCAGCCTGCAAATTCATTTTTAGGAACTGAATAATATTCCATTGTATCTATGTACCTCAACTTCATTATTCATTCATCAATTGATGGACATCTAGTTTGTTTCTAATTTCTGGTGATTACAAAGAAGGCAGCAAAGTACATGGATAAACAGGTACTTGTCATAGAGTCCTTGGTGAATAAGCCCATGAGTGGCATGGCTAGGTCATATGGTAGATCAATTTCCAACTTTTTGAGGAATTGCTACAATGATTCCCACAGTGGCTGTACCAGTCTGCCTTCCCACTCCTCATCAGCATTTGTTTCCTTTATGGATCTTTTCCATTCTGAGAGGGGTAAGATGAAATCTCAAAGTCATTTTGATCTGATTTCCCTCAAATGATGGTGAAAGTTTAAAACTGTATTTCTCAGCCATTCCAATTTCAACTCTTCCTGTTTTCCTCCTTGCCCCACTTTTAAATTGGGTTGTTTTTTGTTTGTTTTTTTTAAAAGATTTTTAAAATTTTATTTATTTTGTATGTGTATGAATGTACTGTCTGCATGTAGGTTTATGCACCCGTGTCATGCAATGCCACGGAGGTCAGAATAGGGTCTTAGATTGCCCTGGAACTGGAGTTCTCCTGGAATTGGAGTTACAGACAGTTCTTAGCTGCCTTGTGGGTGCTGGGGATCGAACCTGGGTCCTCTGCAAGAGCAGTCGGTGCTCTTAACTGCTAGGCTATCTTTCCAGCCCCTTGGGTTGTTTGTTTTTTATGACATTTAATTTTTTTTAATTCTTTGGATATTCTACATATCTTCTGTCATAAATTTTGTTCCTGTTCGTAGGTTGTCTTCTCACTTGAATGATGGTCTACTTTGCTATACAGGAGCTTTTTAGATTCATGTTCATCCTTTTTATCAATTGTTGGACCTAATCTTTGTGCTGTAAGAGTCCTGTTCACAAAGTCTTTCCCTGTGCCTACAATTTCCAATGTATCCCTTTTTTCTTGTCTATCAAATTAAGAATATTGGGGCTTGTGTTGAGGTTCTTGATCCATTCGGGATTGAGTTCTATGCATGGTGAGAGATAGGGATCTAGTTCCATTCCTCTGCATGGCTTTATATAGTTTGACCGGCACCATTTGTTGAACATGCTGTCTTTTCTCCAATATGCATTTTCTGCTCCTTTGTCAAAAATCAAGTGGCTGTAATTATGTGGATTTAAATTTGTATCCTCCTTTACATTCCATTGATCAATTTGTGTTTTTATTCCAGTAACATGCTATTTTTACAATGCAGCTCTGTAGTGTAATTTGAGATCAGGGGTGGTAATGTCTCCAGCAGTTCTTTTATTATTCAGGATTATATTGGCTATCTTTGGATTTTTGGGTTTTCATATGAAATTTGAGATTTGTTTTCAGTTTCTGTGAATTGTTTTGGAATTTTAATGGGTATTGCATTGAACATGTAAATTGCTCTTGGTAGGAAGGCCATTTTCACAGTATTAATCCTACCAATACATGGGTGTGGGAGCTCTTTCCATCTTTCTTAGTATGTTTGTTGTTAGCGTACAGGAAGGTTACTGATTTGGGGACACTAATTTTTTTTTTTTTTTTGGTCTTTTTGAGACGGTCTCCCTGTAGTCCCAGCTGTCCTGGAACTCACTCTGTAGACCACGCTGGCTTGAACTCACAAAGATCCGCCTGCCTCTGCCTCCCAAGTGCTAGGATTAAAGGGGTGCGCCACCACGCCCGGCACAGGGACACTAATTTTATATCCTGCTGCTAGGCTGAATAAATTTATGATTTCTAGGAGTTTCTGGAAAGTTTTTTAGGATCTTTTATGTATAGAATCATATTGTCTGCAAGTAAAGATACTTTGACTTCTTCCTTTCCAGTCTGTATCCTTTTTATCTTCGTTTTATAAGCTAAGACTTCAAGTATTATATTAAACAGGGATGGAGAGAGTGCAAATTCTTTTCTTGTCTTGATTTTAGGGGGAATGCTTTCAGGTTTTCTGCATTTAGTATGATGTTGACTGTGGGCTTGTGATATATTGCTTTTATTATGTTGAGATATGTACCCTCTATGCCTAGGTTCTCCACAATTTTTCTCCTGAATGGATGCTGGATTTTGTCAAAGGCCTTTTCTGCATCTGTATTAGTCACTTTAACGTTGCTGAGATAAAACACCATGACCAAGGAACTTATAAAAGGAAGAGTTTATTTGAGCTTACGATTGACGGTTCCAGGGAATTAGAGTCCATTGTGGTGGGAGGCATGGTGGCTGGAGCTGGAGAAGCAAACCGAGGGTCACATCTCACAATGAGCACAGGAAGTCAAGAGAGAGTGACTGGAGACCATGAGGCTTGTTAAACTCACTAAGCCTGCCCCCAGTGACATACTTCCTCTAGCATGGCCACACCTTCTAAGGCCTCCAAAAACAGTGCCACCAACTGGAGACAAATGTCTGAATACTTAAAGCCTATGGGGGACACTCATTCAAACCACCACATTCCACTCCCTGGCCCCCATAGGCTCCTCACCATATAAAATGCAAAATGCATTTAGTCCAACCTTAAAAGTCCCAATAGTCTTTACCCAGTTTCAATGCCATTCAAAAGTCTACAGTCCAAAGTCCTCTTCTGAGACTGGCCAATCTCCAAACTGTAAGCTCCTGTAAAATCAAAAGACAAATTACAAACTCCCAATGTACAGTGGAACTGAATACACATTCCCATTCCAAAGGGAGGAATAGAGGCATAGTGGGAGGAAATACTGGACCAAAACAAGACCGAAAACCAGCAGGGCAAAAACAAGTCCAGTAGCTCCATGTGTACTTCTGGGACTTGACTTCAAAGGGCTTAGATGGCTCAGCTCTTCCAGCTTTGCTTGCAACATCAATCTCTTTCTTAGGCTGGTAAAACTCCCTGTATGCAGCTCTTTGGCAAATATCTCACAGGTCTGGCTTCTCGAATGTCTTCTTGGGTCTCCGCTGCCAACCAGCCTTTTACATTCACAGCTTCATGCAATGGCCTATCAGGGCCTTCTTATTCAGGGACCCCCTACTGCACTCTGCTGGCCTCTGATGCTCTCTGAAATGGTGGAGGAAGAACTGAATGACCCCTTCACTCTTGCAAACTTCATGCCTCTAAAGCCAGCACCACGTGAATGAAATTGCCAATCTGGCTGCAAGTTCAGGATGGATCTCTCCTACTTTAACCACATTTGCAATTTTTCTCTGTCTCGGATAGTTGGAGGATTAGCTGGGTGTGTGTCTTTCCTTCCTGAAAGTACTGATTCTTTGTTTACTTGTAAATCTCCAGGCCTCTCCTTAATCATTTAGTCCCCTTATGAAAGGGAGCCTCTCTTTCACATGCCTTGGCTCCACCTTTAATCTTCCTAGTGCAGTTTTCAGATCCAAACTGTACATCTGCATTTCCTTCTGCCCCATTTGTTTTTTCATGTAGATCTGTATATATTCACCATTAAAGCCACGCCACTATTTAGGTTGTCTTGAAATATCCTCTGCCCAAGACATTAGTCCATTGCTTTTCAACTTAGCATCAGGCAAGCATTTGGGCTGCAAGCAAACTGCTGCCAGACTCTTTATCAAAATATCCCAGTTGCTGCCTAAGTCTTTATTTTCCTCTGGAACTACATTTTTTGCAGCAATACTTTCTTCCAGGCTTCTACAAGAATGGCCCCTTAAGCTCTGCTTACAGTAGTCAACAGTTTTTCTAGCCCAAAGTTCCAAAGTCTTCCACATTTCTCCAAACATCCACATGGTCAGGTTCTTCACAGCCAGCAGCCCACTCTCTGGTACCAAATAACTGTATTAGTCACTTTAATGTTGCTGAGATAAAACACCATGACCAAGGAACTTATAAAAGGAAGAGTTTATTTGAGCTTACGATTGACGGTTCCAGGGAATTAGAGTCCATTGTGGCGGGAGGCATGGCGGCTGGAGCTGGAGAAGCAAACCGAGGGTCACATCTCACAATGAGCACAGGAAGTCAAGAGAGAATGACTGGAGACCACGAGGCTTGTTAAACTCACTAAGCCTGTCCCCAGTGACATAGTTCCTCTAGCACAGCCACACCTTCTAAGACCTCCAAAAACAGTGCCACCAACTGGAGACAAATGTCTGAACACTTAAAGCCTATAGGGGACACTCATTCAAACCACCACAGCATCTAATGAGATGATAATGAGGTTACTATCCTTTAGTTTATGGGGTGGGTTATATTTATTGATTTATATATGTTGAACCAACCCTGCATCTCTGGGAGGAAGCCAACTTGATTATGGTGGATAATCCTGATGTGTTCCTGCATTCTATTTGCAAGTATTTTATTGAGAAATTTTGTATCTCTGTTCATCAGAGAATTGGTCTATAAGTTTCCTTTTTGTTAAGTCTTTGCCTGGTTTGGGTATTAGAGTGATACTGGCTTCATAAAAGGAAGTTGGAAGTGGTCCTTCATTTTATATTTTATCAAATAATTTGATGTGTATTGGTTTTAGTTCTCCTTTGAAAGTATGGTAGAATTCTGTGCTATAGCCATGTGTTCCTGGATTCGTTTTAGTTTGGTATCATGACTCTTCTAGTGGAGCATTGGTAAAGTTGGGATGCTGCAGGTAAATAGGATCATGTCATAAACTTGAAGGCACTTTCTTTTTAGTCTTTCGAATTCATTCCTTAGCCATTACCAATTCTTCTAGTACGAACTCGACACTTGAAAGCTGTGACTCGTATTGGAAAAAAATTCTAATCTTGATTCTCTTGCAAAACTCACCATGGTTATTTCCATGACCATCTGTAACTCATTCATGACCTTCATGTGTTGTGTAGTATGGCTTGCTGGATGGCTCAGCTTTCACTATCAGTGGATGTTAAAGAGTGAGTGCTTTGTGACATCCAGCCAAAGACTTCTTCAGTAGCCTCCCTGGCTCCCTGCCACTGGGGTAGGCTGGATGGGATTCTTCCCTACAGGAGGTGAACAGGGAGCCACTGTTTCTTCCACATGAATGGCTTCTGAGCAATTAGGTTGCGCTTTAATTACTGAAGAGCCACTTTATAAATGCTGAAAAGAAACTTGGGCTTTTTACTTGCTTCACATTTCTTGGTCTTCAAAGAGCTCAACATACTAAGTCTTTGATTTCTGATGCAAAAATACAAGTGCTCTAAATCTTGAAGTTTTATATAAGAAGCATTTATTTGAAGTTTTCACTACAAAATATCAACAAATATTTTCAAATTTTTGATATCTGCACTGAAACATTTTAGGCAAAATTGGGTATTTCTGAACACTTTTACCCTATTTTTACATTTTTATACAGTATTGTTTTTAATTGTTTCGTATTTTTATCCAGTATTTGTACATTTAAAAATGTAATTGGTGTTTATAATCCATAGAAAAGTTACTCCCTTATTTAATAGACTATATTCTAATATGACCTCATCCTACTAGAGAAGATATCCAGGCACAAGGGGATTTTGCATGAGCATCTATTGAAAGTCCCTGGCTCATGCCATGTGTAGCCTTATTCACAAAGAACTACCAAGGCAGATTCAGTTTGCTGGAGACTGCTGCTTCCTATTGATGAAAAGAATCTTGTATTCTAGCTTCCTAACGGTGAAGAAGGTCAGGGTGATTCTGGTGTTGCTATGTGGTAATTTTAGTCTCTGAAATAATAGAGTTCATAAGAAATAGAAGAATTATGGGGAGGAAATTAAGAAAATAATAACTGTCAACCTTGGAACTTGGTCCCAAATGGATGGTATGAGCGAAATGCAGCCTAGATGGACCTGCAGAGAACGTCCCAAAGCCTCATGTTACATATGTGCCTGAGAACAATGATGGGGAGAACTCCTTACTGACTTGAGTGATCCATTCAAGAAGGCTGAGGAAATGCAGTGACTGGCATAGTATCTAGAGCTATTATACTTATTTAGTGAATCATGCCCTATGCAAATTCTTGTGCTTTTTGTAGTCATCTGATGGAAATTCTCCCCAAAGAATATCTATGCTTCTTCTTTTAGAGATGCTAACTTCCTAAATAAGAATTCTCAGGGAGAGTCCCTAAATTAATGATGTATCTCCATCCCAACTTATATTCAATGAAAGAGAGAGCTTCAAATACTCCTGTCTTTGAACTGGTTCTAGCTACCAGGCTAAGCAATGGTGATGCCTCAATTAAGTGTCAGCCACTTGTTTAATCCTGCCATAAAAACATAGCATATGCAAAGGTCAGGAAATGCCTCCTCTTCCTTTTCTCCCAGCAAGTGAAGGGATGGCGTAAGTCCTGCTCTCTATGTGAGTTTATATATGTAAAAGCACTTTGCTGGATAGAGTGTGGACATGTTATTCTAGTGGATTTCATTCCACTTGGTTAAAAAATTCATGATGCTATTCAATAAATTTAAGCCGGGGGCTCAAGGGGGGCATAGTCAGTAAAGGGCTTGATCGCCCTCAAGCATGAGGGGTCGCGTCTGTTCCACTCTCAGAACCCATGAAAAAAGCGGAGCATAGGGCTGTGGAGATGACACCATGAGTAAGCTGCTTGCTGCATAAGTGTGAGAACCTGAGTTCAAATCCTCAGAACTCACATAAAGCTGGGTATAGATGTACACATCTGTAATCTTAGTCTACCAATGGTAAGATGGGACTGTAGACAGGAGTGTCCCTAGACACTTGTAGGCCTTCAAGCCTATTTTATACTTTCCCATATAATACACATACAGCACATATACACACATAATATAGCACATATACACACATAATATACATATAGCACATATACACACACAAAAACAGAGTGCAGTGGCTCACTGGGGAGGTAGAGACAGGCAGATCCCTGAGGCTCCCTAGCCAGCCAGCCTAGTCTAATCCATGAATAACAGACCAAATTGAGAGACCCTGTCTCAAGGTGGTGGGGGTGGGGGGTGGCAGGAGAGATGATGGTTTAGTGGTTAAAAGCATTGGCTGCTCTTGGAGAGGACCCAAGTCGGAGTAAGCACCCACATGGCACCTTACAACCATCTGTAACTCCAGTTCCTAGGGGATCCAACTCCCTCCTCTGACCTCCATGGGTATTGCATGACATGGGTGTACTGACATGCATGTGAGCAATACATTAAGGCTTATAAAATAAAAATAATAAATAAAATATAAAAAATATGGTGTGGAAAGGTCTCCTATATTAAACTTCACTCACACAGGGCTCAGGGACCATTGCGGAATAGGGGGCAAAAAGATTGTAGGAGCCATTGGAGGAGGTGAACGACCATATCAAAACAGTCTTACAGGCACCTGGGACCCTGCTCATATTAGTCTATAGCATGGTGTCGGCATGTATAAGACCCATGCACACTAAAGCATACAAAAACCCAGCACAGAACTGTGAAAATGGGCAGCAGGCCCCAATCTTAGCTGAAGAATTATTGGCAGCTGATTATTCTGGGTAAAGAAGAGCTAATCTTCCTAAAGGGAGGAATTCTGGATAGGCTGGCTAGAATTCAGTGGATGAACTTGCACTGAGGGATGTTTGGGGACACTGACTTGACTGGATAAGCCTTAACATCAATGACAGAATGCATGAAATCCAGTGGGAGATATGGAGAGGGCCACTGGGGAAGGAGGAAGCAAGATGATTAAGATGTTCTGCATGAATTCAATTAAAAATTCAAAAAAATTATTACGTTAGGGTACTTTGGTATAGACACAGATGTTTGGATGGTATGCTAATCCATGAATTATATTTTTTTTCTGTAAAAGATGACAAGGTCTTACTGTGGCTTATAACTTCTCCTAACCACTAGAGGATATAAGCTTGTGGCATCAGCCATGAATAATTCCTCCAAGGAGCTAATAGCCAATTAGATTTGGGATATACAGACATGTGGCTGCCACTACTGCACAGTATTTCCAGGAAGGTGAGGTGTAGCTGATGCTGATGGAGGATTCTTGCTTGACTCAAGGAGACCAATATTTGCTTTATTGGTTTAGTGGCCTTTGGTAACACTCTCTGGCATTCCAGAGACCAACTGTACACTTGCAAGTGTGGTCTCAATACATCTTTCCCATGCTTGCATCAGGTCTTCGACAGCAGGGCCTTACTGCCTCTCTTCTTGCAGGTATCCCAGTTTACAGGCAAGAAGTCTTTACTTTGGGGTGGGGGCTTGGATCCCCTGGCCAACATCTCCTTGGCAGAATAATCCATTGCTGATATCAGAGCTCTCCTGTATTAATATATTTTGTTTAAATGCACATCTTAAAAAGACTTCAGTATTATATTTGGCTCTGAATAGAGAATAATCTTTTTCACATTTCCCATGTCTATTAGTCAATTAAAGAAAGCAGTTATACCGGTTTTATAAGAGATTACCTGTATAACAGTTGGCTCTAATTTACAGTTAGGGAATGACTTCATTACCATCATGTTTTCTTTGTTCTATAAAAAGGAGGTAAGAAAGTCTCTCATTTTAAAACTTTGCAGCACCTAGAAGGTAAGGTTCATTAGGACTCATTATAAACAGTTGTTACAAATAGGATCCACAGAGATGTTTGATGTCTGTAGCAGTCTGAAGCTTTTCTTCCTTTTAATGTTTAGATGGGCCAACTTCTCTGCTGGTATTTCTTGGTACATCCTGCACAATGCAAAGCTGTATCTTTTCTTTCTCAGCCATTAAGTTGGTGACGTTTTGACCTGTGGGAACATACAAATCTTTTCCCATAGTTAGTAAGATTTAAATTGAAAATTTGACAAAAAGGTTTAATATATAACTGTATCTCCCCTTTTTTATTTAGGTTTTTATTTTTTGACCCATGAGTTTCAAAAAGGCAGCTGTAGCACACATACCTATAGGCAGGAATCAAGGTGTAAATTTCATTAAATTTACCAAAGCTGTTTTGGGTGACTGTATGCTGTTAATTTGGGAAGCAAACTTAATTCCTTAAGTTAAATTATCCTACAGGTAAAAGAGAATGTTACAAGATGATACTGTATAACATAAAGATTATAGAGAACATTTGTATATGTTAATCCCAAGGTTATTGTTATACAGATTTTAAGTAAAACAAATGTGGACAATTTATATTTCCATTTAACTTAGATGTATTACCATTTTTATTAAAACTTTTAAACCAATGTTGTTTAATATAGACATTTTTACTTTTACTGAGTCCTAAAATACCATGTGGTTTGTAGATAGAGTTTGGGCAAAATTGGATACTTGTTAATAATTAGTACTGTTTAAATAACTATATATCTAATTGCTTGTGCTTCATTAGTAGGATTGAAAGGTTATTCCTGGACAAACTGTCAACCCATGAAACAAAACAGTCAGCACTGGTCAGAGTCCAAAACAACATCTACAGAGAAAGTAGACTGTTTTGCTTCTCATCCACCTGTGCCCTTTTTCTAAGCCCAGGGAACAAGCTGTGGAAGAGGGGGTGTGGTAGAATGTAAGGGCTGCAATTGGGGTGAACGGTAAAACTACAGCAACATAGACTGGACACTTATTTGATCAACATGATTGTATATACAAGCCCCTCCAGCTGGACGGTGGGAGCCTTGGGCTGTGTGGGTTTGGGCATAGCTGGTTGCAAATTGTTTTTACATGAAGGATGCTTGTACTCATAACATTACTTATTGTTAAAAAAATGAAAAAAAATTAGAAAAAAATTCTAAAAAAAAAAAAAAGCTCCTGAGAAACAGCTGAGATTGACCTCTGGCCTCCACATGTATGCTCACACCCATGCATATGTACCACATACATACATGGATATGTGCACGAGTGTGCATGAACACATGTACATATACACACATACACAAAATTCAGGCCAGAACATAATATTAACCTAGGAAAAAAAGTCAAGGTTTAATTTTAGGTAAGAAAATCCAGGTTACAAAATAGTATAGAGAAAGAGTATACAGAAAATACACAGACATCGGGCTGGAGAGATGGCCTAGCAGTTAAGGGCACTGACCGCTCTTACAGAGGACCCGGGTTCAATCCCCAGCACCCATGTGGCGGCCGAGAGCTGTCTGAAGCTCCAATTCCAGGAGAACTCCAGTTCCAGGGGAATCCAACACCCTCTTCTGACCTCCGTGACATTGCACGACATGGGTGCACAGACTTGCATGCAGGCAGTACATTCATACACATACAGAAATAAATAAAATAAAATTTTTTTAAAAAAAAAAGAAAATACACAGACATACATACATGCACTGAAAATCAAGCATTTAAAAAGGGTTATGAAAGATTAAGCATGTTAACAGTATATGGATTATGGATTCTCTCAAAATGTCTCATCTGTGTTGAATTGTAAGTTTCCCACACTGAATGTCTGTCATTTTGAAGGAAAGCAACAACTGTTAGAAAGGATCAGCCTAGCCAAAACCACCAGTCAAACAGGCCAGTGGAACTGTCAGCTCTAAACATCTGGCCTTGCCGAGATTCTCAGGGTCCATCTAACTGTTTGATAAAGAAACTTAGCTGCATTTGTTCCTAGGAACATAGTCTTCTATATGGTCCAAACAGAGAGTATATACATAGGAATAGAGGAGATTGTTAACTTATCTTTCTTTTTTTTGGGGGGGGGGGTTGAAACAGGGTCTCCCTGTAGCCCCAACTGGCCTGGAACTCGCTCTGTAGACCAGGCTGGCCTTGAACTCACAGAGATCTATCTGTCTCTGTCTCTCAAGTGCTGGGATTAAAAATGTGTACCACCATGGGGCTAGAGGTATAACCTAGTGCAGTCAGTGTTCTTAACTTCTGAGCCCTCTCTCTAGCCCTGTGTTTTTTATTTTTGAAACCCCACTGTGTCCAATTTGTGCTTCCCCTATCCTCATGGCTGTGGGGCATCCACTGGGCATGGTCAACCTACCAGGGAACACACGCTTAAAGAAAATTGACTCCACCTCCCCCAGAAGCCATCAGCTGTGGAATAACACTTTAAAAGCAAGGCATTCAAAATGCTGGACTCTGTTAGATTGATGCCATTGTGTTTTCAGAGGAGTTTCTCCAAAATAAAAGGATAGTGAAAGGATATTTTAAATGCAAGATTTTAGACACCATGTCCTTAACCAAATGATCATTGACCTCTTGACACATGTGGATGGGGCCTTAATGTCCGCTGTCCTGTTCTTAACTTGTAGCTGTAGACCTCTCTCACCTATCCAGTCCAGTTCTCCTGATTCTAATTGTTGAAGTCCATTTCTTGTTAATACCTAGCACTTGCCAACTTCTAATACAGGATGCAGTGTGTTGACCTATTATGTCTTTTGTGGTCTCCTTGCATTAGCCTCTAAGCCCAATGAAGTCAGGGCTCTTGTGAAGTTCATTCACCAAACAGGGCCTGGCTGGAAGCCTGTGTAGCCAACCTCAGGCACTCATGAAATACTTTGTGAATGACACAATCGCCTTGTATATACCATGTGTTCAAATGAGACTATGTATGAGCTTATAGTTGTAAACCATTATTTTTCAACCCCAAAATGTGTAGGCATTCTAATCCTGGTGTTTCGAAGGTTTAGCTTGCCTGGGCTGCTGTTGGATGTCTAGGCTCAGAACAAAACTCCTTAAATTACTTCCTGCTTTAAACTGTGGCTTTCCTTCCTCCCAGGGGCTGTGTATACTTACAGGAGATTTAGGGAAGTGCTTTCTTTCTTTGAGATAACCAGGAGGCTAGTTTTTATGACAGTGGGATAACTTGTATTTATGAGATATTGGGATATTATTTTGTGTTTTGTTTTATTGCTGTCAAAGAAACAAGCCAAATAAGATGCCTTTGTGGTTTTTTATTCATTTTATCTCCCTCTCCTGATTTCAAGAAGGAAAGCAGTCATCTTGTCCTCGACCCCTTTCCCCTAGAGCTGCTTCGTAAGGCAAATCTGCTGGCAAACAACATTTTTCCAGAATGTGGGAAGCCCTAAGCTCACAGTGGGGTTTACACCAGATGCTTCCCAGGTGGGATAGAGGGTGGGGGTAGGGATGGTGTTGGCAGAGGTAGAGGAATGCCTCTGACTGGAAGACTGGAATAGCTGTATAGAGAAGATGCAAATGATTAAGACTCTGTGGCCTTTGCAAGGCTGGAGCACTGGAGCACTGACTAGGCCTTGAGCTGGAAGCCATTGAAGAGGCAGAAGAGTGAGACATTCTTTCATTTTAAGGAAACTGCTCCATTGCTTTGTCTAGGATAATCAGCAAGGGAGCAGAGTGCTGCAGGGCAAGCTGCTGGAGGCTACTGCAACGATTGGGGAAGAGATAATGCTGTCTTGGTGGGTATGGTGTATTGGTGGGTATGGCAGTGCATCTCTGTAGCTGCTGGAGGCTACTGCAATGACTGAGGAAGAGATTAATGCTGTCTTGATGGGTATGGTGTCTTGGTGGGTATGGTAGTGTATCTCTGTAGCCCCAGCAGTTGGGAGGCTGAGGCAGGAGAATCATGAGTTATATCGTTGGCCAAGCCAGCTGGGCTACATAGCAAGGCCTTGTCTCAAAGAAATAACAAAGCTGACAGAAAGATAGTAGTTGTTCAAACTGAGTGGTGCTACGGGGATGATAAGGGCCGCCAGTATTGGAGAAGTTGAGTTTTCATTAGTACTCATTTTAATTAAAAAAAAAAATAGAGGCACAAGTAGATGATTAATAAATAGTCCTGGGCTGGAGAGATGGCCTAGTGGTTAAGAGCACCGACTGCTCTTGCAGAGGACCAGGGTTCAATCCCCAGCACCCACATGGCGGCTGAGAACCATCTGTAACTCCAGTTCTGGGGGAATCTGACACCCTCTTCTGACCTCTGTGGCACTGCATGACACGGGTGCACAAACCTACATGCAGGCAGTACATTCATACACATAAAAAATAAATAATAAAAAAATTTAAAAAATAATAGTCCTATTTGTTCATTTACTTATTTTCTTTAAAGTTGAGATTTAAAAATTTAGCTAATACAATAGTGGATTTTGTTATGACATTTATTTACTATTTTTTATATTAAATCATTTTAACTATACATAAACATAAAAATTGTACAGATTTATGGGGGTATCAAGTGATAATCTGATGTACATAATATAATCTCTCAACATTTATTGTTTCTTCTTGGTTAAAACTTTTAAAATCCTTCTCTCTAGCTTTTTGATGTATATTGCGCATATTAATTTTATTTTTGATTGACAAATAATAATTATATACACTTGGAGGTAAACAAAGTGATATTTTGATTATGTGTAGAATGTAGCATGATTAAACCAAGCTAATTAACATACCCATCACCTTGCATAGCTATCATTTTTTTAATTTTATTTATTTATTTATTATTTATTTATTTATTTATTTATTTATTTATTTATTTATTTATTTATGTGTATGAGTGTACTGTCTGCATGTAGGTTTGCGCACCCGTGTCGTGCAATGCCGCAGAGGTCAGAAGAGGGTGTCTGATTCCCTGGAGCTGAAGCCATCATGTGGGTGCTAGGGATCGAACTCGGGTCCTCTGCAAGAGTGGTTGGCGCTCTTAACCACTAGGCCATCTCTCTAGCCCCTCATAGCTATCATATTTTTATTGTAAGGTATTTAAGTTTTACCTAGTTATTTTGAAATACATGATAATCTATCACCATAGTAATATTACTTAAATAAGACTTAGGAAGTGGGTATTTTGACCCATTTTTCTCTCTCTTGGCTGGACCTCTGCACCGTTTTCCAGGGTGGATTTGGATCTTATGCAGTCTATACATGTAGACATAGCAAAACTAGCAGTCCTAGTGCACTCAGACATGGAGCTGGAAACCCTGATCTCCGTAGCTCTTGCCCTAACCAAGGAGCTAATATGGTCAGGGCACACAGAGATCCGCACCCCCCTTTCCTAGGAAGTTCCTCCAGCTACGAGCAGGTGTAGCTCAGTCTGCTAAGGGAAGGGGAGCAGTGCTGCCTGTGGAAGGTCAGCTGGCTGTTTTCATAGCCCAACCTGAGTGCCTACTGTCCCTCTCAGGCCCTTAGCCTGGGAAGTGGAACTGCTGGCCTCTGGATAGGAATTTCAGCCTGGTGCCTGTTTGGCTCTCCCCGGGCTACACAGCCAGCAACTGACTCTCCACAGCTGGTGACTTGATTAGTCTCCGTCCAGCCCCACACTAATACACCAGGATAGTGGGCGGATAGATCCCAGTCCAGTCCATTAACACCCAACACTAGAAGTTCAGGCCTGCTGCGGCCTGTATACAAAAGTAATGGATCTGGGACTCATGCTTTGATGGTAATGAAGAATCTACTTTATTGTATGTTGCAGGTCACTTTTATAGGCAGAATGATATCATTTCTCAGGACCAATCCCAGACCCCTGCATCAGGCCCCTTGTATACATCATAGGCTACCCCCCCCCAGCATCATGGGGTCATGAGCTGCTGTCTCATGGGGAGGGGTCTGGGGAGCCTGATGACTTCCACTTTATGTCCCCGGGAGATGCTAGCTGAAAAGCTAGACCCTAACTCAAACTGGGTCTTCCCACGCCCTTTCACTATTTGGCAACCTCGCATGAAACCCTTGGTGTTTCTTTACCTTTGTTGTTGCAACAGTATTAAGTGCATGTAAGATGGGCTTAGAGAATAATGCAAAGTATGCCAAGACTTCCAATAACACAGCAAACTCTTTTCCTCTGGGACTCATATAATAGCTCCCCAAAAGTCACTTTCAATATGTCCACCTTGATGGTCTTTTTTTAATTGAAAGTTAATTAAAATCTTCTGAATTTGCTCAATTTTCCACAAGAGATCAGTTTGCCTTCTGGGCACAGAATCGTACAGTCTAATAATCTTCCAAGGGGTAAAGAAACACCATAAAGTAGAGCTCCAATAGGAATCAGATGGAGATAACCACCTCTCCAATAATAATTTTTAAACCCCTCTTGATGCAAGGCACAGGTCTCCTTAGCAGGAGAACAGTCATGTGAGTAACATGCCAATTATAAGGCAATTGGATTGTTTTTCTAGCAGGCTTGCTTTATTAGGAATCCCCTAATGTGTTACATATTCTGCTACAAAGTGTGACAGTTTATAGTGTGTTCTGGGGATTTCAGAAAAGGGAAAGATCTTGCAAATTATTATCTGTGACAGAATTATAATTTTACAAATGATTAATCTCAATCATCCGTCTCTTTTCTCTCTTGGGTTAAGCGAGAAAATTATATCCTTCAAAATTAGCTGTCAGAATGTGAGCCTGTGGTTTTGGAGTATTTGTACATGAGGAAAACGCAAAGAAGATCTTTATTAATGAGCTGGATTAAATAAATAAAAAGGTTACTGTTGGAGACATGCTGCTTTGCTGGGGCAATATGTCTCATGATTTCCCAGTAGTCAGTGATATTTACCAAGGTGAGTCAGGATGAGATGTGACTGTTACCAGTTTCCAGGAATACCCTACCATCTAAATATGAAATTCTCCCTTTGCCCCATCTGGACTGGTTAGAAATTATAATGCATTTTATTGTTCATTGTTCACTAAGATGACAGTGAATATGAATATATATATATATATATATATATATAATTGGAAAAGTCAATTTGAAATGAAGAAAACTGGACAGTATTCTCAGATAAGTTTCTAGATGAGAGGACAGCAGTTTTAGATAGAGGAAATAATTTTAAACGAACATTATAAAATATCAAGAATCATATAAACAAATGATGCAAACCTGAAATGCAGCCATTTCCCAGCTCTTACTTTGAAGCCTCAGAACAATAAACCCTAAGGTGCATTGCATTGATGAAGTATGAACCTCTTTGTCTTGTTATATATTGGGTCATTTTATGTGTCATCCCCCCAACAGCTAAATCCAAGCTCAATTCCTAAGACACAGAGGGCAGTATATTAAAACCCAACAAAAATATAGACATTTAAAAGAGAAGAGAAGGGAGTACTGAAAAAGCAAATGACTAAAAGAAGATGATTCATAAATTGTGTTGTTTAGCATCCAAACCATTTATGTTGATACACGTTTTAATTTGGAAGAAAGTGTGAGACCTTCTACATTTTCTTTTTTTAATTTTTTTAATTATTTTTTATGTGTATGAATGTACCGTCTGCATTAGGTCTGGCACCCGTGTTGTGCAATCGCGCGGAGGTCAGAAGAGGGTTGTCGGATTCCCCTGGAACTGGATTCTCTGGTTGGAGTTCAGACTTTCTTCAGGCCGCATGTGGGTGTGGGTATCGAACCCGGGTCCTCTGCAAGAGCGGTCCGAGCTCTTAACCACTAGGCCATCTCTCCAGCCCCAAGGCCTTCTACATTTTCAAGCTCCACAATAGGGAGAAGCAACAGAGCAAAACAGAAACAGCAGAGCTATTGTGAGCCTAACGATTCCAGCCGCTGCCTCTTAAACAACCATGTTACTGTATATCTTAAACTCTGGGATCCCTGTGTTTTTGTAAAAACAAAAAAAAACAAAACAAAAAACAACAAAAACAAAAAAAAAAAAAAACCAAAAACCTAAAAAAAAAAATAAAAAAAAAGTAAAATAGTTTTAAGACTGAATGTTTGGATTCTACCATATATCTTATAATTTTAAACTCTCTGGAACTTCCAGAATCCAGTGTTCTTTAAAATTGCACAAGTAACCCTGAGAGTGGCCATTACTGAGGGTTCCTGGCTGGGGGGGGGGGGGGTGTCCCTGGCTAGAGACTTGCTGTGAGTATTCTGAGGAAACACAGCAGGTTAGCTGAAGGAATGAAAGACCCTGCACTAGTTACCTGACAAGAAAGGAACTGGAGAGCATGGCTGTTGGTTGAGACGCGGACCACTCCGTTGGCCGACGGACCTGGGTTCGATTCCCCAGCACCCACCTGGCGGCTCAACAGAAAGTCTGAAACCTCCAATTCCAGGAGGAACTCCATGTCCAGGGGAAATCCGAGATACCCTCTTTCTGACCTCCGTGGCAGGCACGATAAGGTGCACAGAACTTGCATGCAACAGTACATTCATAACATACAGAAATAAAATAAATTTTAATTTAAAACATAAATAATTAAATTAAAAAAAAAAAAAAAGAAAGGGAAACTGGTAATAAAGATGCACATTGTAGGATGGAAACTGTCAGCAAAGAAGGCCACTCCAAAGGCTTTCCACAGGTTCTTTCATCGTCTCTAGCCATGTGTATGCATGAGTGTTCTCCCTTCCTCCCTCCCCTTTTTTTCCCTCTTTTCTTTCTTACTTCCTTCTTGTTTTTTTCCTATGTTCATATGATTCCCGTGTGTATTAGTCACTTTTCTGTTGCTGTGATAAGCACCATGACCAAGGATTAGAAAGGAAGAGTTTTTTGAGCTTAGATTGGTGTTCCAGGGAATTAGAGTCCATTGTGGCGGGAGGTGGCGGCCTGGCTCTGGAGAAGCCAACCGAGGGTGGCATCTTGCAAAGAGCCACAGAAGCAGAGAGAAGCAACTGTAGACCCCGAGCTTGTTAAAACTCACTAAGCCTGCACCCAGTGACACACTTCCCCAGCATGGCCACACCTTCTAAGACTCCAAAAAACAGCGCCACCAACTGAGACAAATGTCTGAATACTTACAGCCTATGGGGGACACTCATGCAAACCACCACACGTGTTACCCCTCTATCTATTGGCATGCCTATGTTTCTATTCATTTTCTATTTTCTCTCTCTTTATATGCTCACAGTGTTGGAGTCTCAGCTTCCTCTAATTTCTGCTCTTCATTTTGGATTTCCTGCTGGTCCACAAGAACTGCTGAAGCTCTTACCACGATGACTTCTCCATCTCATTGCCCCATTGGCTTGTTTATTCTTCAAGAGCGATTCTTATTGCCAAAGTGCGTCTTCTCCCAAAAGGCTGCTTTACCGGTAAAGCACCATGGATCAGGTGCTTTGTAGCATAGTCATCTAGGACTTGGTATTCAGAGTCAGGATGAACAAAGTCTTTCTTCCTCTTTAGGCAACCTATGCATATGGAGAGATAGTTACATACATTTATATGCATGTTTCATCGCCTAGTTTATGAGGTCCTATGGCCATAGTTCCATAGTGCCTTTTTAGTTTAGAAATAGTATAAATATATCTAAATAGCAACATAATTTCCAAACCTTCCTATTCAATGCCCTCCTGTTGTGCTGTTAAGAGTAATATCCGGCTGGAGAGATGGCCTCAGGGGTTAAGAGCACCGACTGCTCTTACAGAGGACCCAGGTTCAATCCCCAGCACCCACATGGTGGCTTGAGAACCGTCTTTTAGCTCCAGTTCCAGGGGAAAACACCACTCTTCTGACCCTCTGTGGCATTGCACGACTGGGTGCTACAACACCTGCATGCAGACAGTACCATTCGTAACACAAAATAAATAAATAAAGGAGCGGAGAGATGGCCTAGCAGTTAAGAGAACTGACCGCTATTGCAGGTGGGACCGAGGGCTGCATTCCCCCGCACCCCACATGGTGGCTGAGCTGATGAGTTGGTCTTTAACTCCAGTTGCTGGGAAAATCCGACACCCTCTTATGACATCTCGCGGCATTGCACGATACTGGGCCACACCAAACCTAACATTTGCAGACAGTACACTCACTCCACATACAAAAATAAATAAAAATTTAAAAAAAAATAAATTAAAATTTTAAAACTTTAAAATTATATTAAAAAAAGAGTAATATCCATCTGGGAGTGGTGGCACACACCTTTATACCAGCACTAGCGAGGCAGAACAGGCAGATCTCTGTGAGTTCAAAGCCCGCCTGGTCTACAGAGAGAGTTCCAGGCCAGCTGGACTACTAAAGGGAGACCCTGTCGCAAAAAGACAAAAAAAAAAAAAAAAGTATGTCCATCTGCTCTTCTTCCCATCTTCTCTCTTCTCCCCCACCCTCAATCATTTTCCTGACTCTTCATCTTTTTCTCATTCCTTTCCACAAGTGGAAAAGGCCTGTGATGTTGGAAGCTATTATCAAAACTGAGAAGACATACTACTGCCTTCCACAGTCTCCCTCTAACAGAAAGATGCTATGTTAAAAATAGTGTGTTTGCTCCTCAAGTAATTTTTCCTTCCTCGATTTCATATAGTTTACTAATTCCTTATTACTTCCATGCTTTGGGCTGTTTTTTTTTCTTTTTTTTTTTTTTTTTTTTCTTTTCACAGTGGAAAACATAGGAAGCAGATGTCAGTGTTTCATTTTGCCTTTTGTAAGTGCTGGAACTCATTGCAGGGATGTGCATGTGTCTAATATGTTGAAAGCAGAGGATAAGTTCCCCAGGGCAAAGAGGAAAAGAGTCCCCAGCAGCTGGGGTGAAGTGTGTGCAGTGGGAGGGGATCTGGGAGGAGGGAAAGCTTGTCTCTCCCCCGCAGCCCCCAAGGGACATGAGCTATCCAGAGCAAACCAAATGTGCTGCTTCTGCATAGGTCCGTGGCCTTACCATGAACCTGGAATAATAAAGTCCTTCTGTTTCAGGTGGTTCTTAGGCCCTAGGTTTGTGAGGGCCAAGAAACCAGTGTCCAAGGGAATCCACTTTACAGAGACACTGGGACCTCTCCAAAGCAAGAAGAAAAGAAGATTTCCACTAAAGAGTGGGACCAAACTTTATAATGGCTGGGCAAAGAGGGCTTAGAAAGAATTTAGGTAAAGATAAAGGAGAAGACATGCACTGTAACTCTTCTAAGAATAGGATGCACTTCTGATGCCCAAACTCCAAAATCCCAAATGATCTGATATCTGAAAGTTTTTCAACACTGACGCGATACCATAAATGGCAAACTCCATACTCTGAAACTGTTTCATGTATAAAATTATTTAAAACATCATATAATATTAGTTTTAAGTTGTGTATGTAAGAACTATAAATGAATTTTGTATCCAGAATTTGGTCCCATCATTGGAGTATCTCATTACAGAGGCAACTATTTCAAATATCTGAAAACTAGCCCCAGGCCAAACCATTTCTGGTGCCAAGTATTGCAGGCAAGGTCTATTCAACCTGTGTGTGAAAGGTGACTGAAATGTCCGTAGGACAATTTCTGATGATGGTCAATCACATAGACCCTCCATCCATACAAGGAAAAGGGATTGACTCCATCAGAGAAATGTTTGCTTTTTAGCATGAACTCATCCAGTGTTTCTCTGACATTCTGAGTAAAACTAACAACTTAAGCTAGAAACAATAAAATAGAAGGCCACGTGCCAAAGATGACACTCAAGGTGACTCAGACAAGACCATCAGCCACTTGGGGTTAGGCCCTGTTCCCAGAAGGCAGTCCTCAACTCTTCATTCTTTTGTCGAATATTGTCTTGTGGGGTTAGTTCAGTGTTTTAAACTCTTCAGCTTTCTCTTCTGAAATATGAAGTCTACTCTGGAAAATTTGGATAGATTGAATTTGTATGTGCAAAATACACTTTACAGAGCATCTTATTAAGTTTATGCACCATTAAGCATTTTATTTTTAAAAGCAAAGTGTGTTAACTGTGTTCTGAAAACTCCCTGATGGTGACTACTTTTGTAATGTACCCAAAAGCATTCTTGAGATAAATTCTATCTAATTCTGCCATAATATATTTAACATTCACTGTATCAGGAATTCTGTTAGGATTTGTACATAGAGGGTGAGTAATAAACAAGTTTCTTCCCTTCAAAGAGATGGTAGTCCTGTCGGGAGCCTATAATTACACAAATTTTGAGAAGATCCTGAGAAATGTTACTGATGTCAAGAACAGAGGCTTGATGGATATTGGAACTTGCCTCCTCAAATGTGCCATTTATCACAGATAATTATGAACTGAAGGTAACTCATAATCAGTAGAGGAAGGAAGAATTCGGTATCCTCTCCTTGTCTGTTCAAAGGCAATTCATAAGGCTCCCCTTGAGAAAGGTGAGTTCCTCACTCCTTACCCACTGCCCAAAGAGAGAAGAGTGGCTCCTACACCAAAGACAGGGAGTCTAGACCCAAATGAGCTGCCCAAGCTCCCCGACTACAGTAGCTTCTGCTCCGGCTGCTTCTCGGTTATTATCCTTCCACTCCTCTGCTGTCATCCATCATCTCTTGATTCCCAAACTTTCTTTTATTTCTTTAAACTTCTGTACATGTAAATATGAATAAAAATTGTGAGATTCTTTTATGTTAATCTATTTTGTGTTAATTACATTTATAGGCCCTCCAGAATAAATTTAAGAGATAAAGGAAAAGTTGCCCCCTTGACAGTATTTTACAAGATAATAAAAGTAGTGCACTATATGATCCCCAGAAGCAGAAACATTTCATGAGAAATTACAGGTTGAGCAGAGTCCAAAATGATGAACAGAGGCCAGCCTGTGTGGTGTGTGTGTGTGTGTGTGTGTGTGTGTGTGTGTGTGTGTGTGGTGTGTTATAGGGGAGCCAGTTAGATGATCTGAATGCAGAGACATCCTTGAAGAATGGCAACTCTTGATGCCTTAAAAGTACTCACAAGCAATATACTCACTTTTTCTGAGTGCCCCCAAAGGGGCACTGAGTTGAGTTGAATCATTTTTAATGAATGTTAAAATTTCAAGAACCTCTCTAGTGATGTTCAAAGCATGGCTGAATAAAGCTCTTCAAAACTAACACAGGACAAGGCATGTATTGAAATAAAAGTGAGTGGTAATGTAAATTCCATGTGGATTCAATGCATACCTCCTGGACATTCCTATATATGAAGTGTTACATTCTGGCTTCTAGGATGTTAGGCTGATGGTGGTAACTAACTTTCACCTGTTCAGTGTAAAATTTTCTGCCAATATTTATGCTCATATCTACATTTCTTCTCTTTTCTCACTCATAAAAGCCAGGGCACCTGTATTATTCACATATCTACTTCCCACACTTGATTAGTTCACTGTAGTTAGTGGTTCCCATGTAGGCCAGTGCCTTCATTGTTTTAATGATAAAAATATTGATTCTCACCATCTTAAGATAAGTGACACAAAAATCAACTTTCATAGCATATCTTACTTGGATTCCTATTTATAATACATTCAGATAAATACAACCTCCAAAGCAGTATATTATCTGAACCACAAGATCATCTTCACTGGAGACAAAGCCTACATCCAAAGTGATTAGGTGCAGCCAAGCAAAATCGGCTCTCCACTGCAGTCAGCACCACACTTGATCAACTTCATCAAGGGTTCGGACCATTCCCGTGACCTGATACTCAGCACTGCACTACCCCTACTCTCAGCTTCTGGGTGCCCTGTGACTATGAGTTTCTCTTATAGAACTGGCCCCAAAATTTTCCTTCTACTTGACTTTGACAATTGTAATCTTTAAAACTTCACTATAAAAGATATTCCTATAGTTGTATGGGCAGTTGAGCAATAAAATATAAATATATGCCCTAAGTATTTTATATATATAATGATAATATATATAATATATAAATGAATCTATTTAAATATAATGAACACATAAAGGGGAAAAGTTATAAAACTTTATAAAAGAATCTTCAAAACAATTATAAAGCTATAAGGTTTGGAGCAGCTTGCCTCCTAAAAGTCAGTATTAAAATGAAAAAGCAAACAAACCAGTTGCTTTACAGTGCAGAAACTGGGAAGGTATCACCCTAATCACTGTGAACTTTGTCAGTGATAAATCATATTGTTATAGAGAAACTTCAGACATGAAGTAATGGTAAAGATATTATATGTCTAGGGTATTTTTCCAAAGACCAACAACAAGTCAATCTCTGACATTCTACAAAAGAAGCAATCTTCAAAAGACCAGTATGATTCAAACTATCAAGATAAGTCTGGTATTTAGTCAATAGTAATTCATCAATGTCAGTTTCTTATGGTTCACAAATGTACCACAACTATGTAAGAACGGGAGATCGAGGCCAAGCATCCAGCAACACTGTGTTGTCTTCAAGTTTTTTGTAAACTTGAGATTATTTTAATAATTAAAAGATAATTTTTTTAAAAAGTCAAGATGCTAGTGTTATTTTACTTTTAACAATTAGGTTTCTTATTAATAAAAGGTTTTACAAAATAATAATTAATAGAACATAATTAATAGTTATCGGCTATTTACATTGTTCTGTGCACTGTGCTAAGTAAATCTTTACATACTACTGCATGCTTATAGTCTATAAGCTGAATACAATGCATGTTCCTATTTTTAAAGATGAGAAAACACATTAGACCAATGAAGGGACTTGCTGGAATTTCCATACCTGATAAATGCTACAGAACATTCGCAAGTGTTACAATCATATGAGAAACGAATGGGTTTTAGAACTGTAACATTGGATGTTGAAAATCACAAGGTTTTTGCTATGTAGGATATTCAATTTTGAAGAGAAATCATTTTCTAAATTACTATTCTTGTGTGTGTGTTTGCTATACAAATAAAAGTGCACTGTGCCTGTGATTTCCATGAGTTCCTCCTACCCCCACAGACCCTTGATTTCTAATGGCAAGAACTCAAGCTACTGTGTATTATCACTAGAGAGTAATTCAGCCTGGTTCCCAGTCCTGGACCGTTCTCGGCACAGAGGGAGCTCATTGTGTGCTGCAGTCCCACCACAGGAGCTGTGAACGTGCTGTTCCAGCAATGTTGGTCCAAATCAATCATTCCTGATGTTGAAATTTACATTTGAAAAAGCTTTTTCCAAGTACCATGGACACCACTTTTAAAAAAGGGAAAGCCCGGGGAATGCTGTGGTCCTGATGCTGAGGATTTGTTTTGTTTTGTGTTCTATTCTTAGTTTTAATAGTTGGATTAAGTATTTTCATCCTGAACTGATCTAATTACTTAATTCAGTTATCTTTCCCTAAAGACTTCCAGAGAGGAAACAAAAATATGAGAGACAGGTGGGGGTGGGGGAATGATTAGCAGAAAAAATAGATACATCTGTGTCCTCACCTAATGCACTTCAGCTCCAGATCCCCCCAGCTCCCATCTTTTGTAAGCCCCTGATTGTGGTCAATGAATGCTTTGCCAGATTCGATATAACTCCAAGATTCCTCAAATATAACCCTGCTGTTTGTCTCACTGGCCTGCAGTGGCTGTTTATATGACATGTAGATAAACAGAAAACTCATTCTGCTTATTTCTAGCAACCACATTAGCAAAACACAAAGTTAATGAAGGACAGCAGCAAAAGAATACGGTGTGTTTAATCAAATGCTTTCTGGAGGAAGGGAAAGAAGCCTCTGTGCCTCTGTGCGGGAAGCAGCGGCTTATCACTAATGCACAATCTCCCTCCAGCCTGAGACTTTGTCTTTCTTCCCCCCACTAGCTGCACTTTCAAGCGTGATGGCTTGCTTTGTAGTCTTCCTGCTCTGGAAGGGAGCTCAGAGGAAGCAGGGAGAGTTCATTAGGGCTATTTCACAGTCCCTGAGATCCCAGGGTCTCTGTCTCATCTTCGCAGAGCACACTGCTCACGGAGAGTCTTTCTTTATTTTGTTACTTATCCATGTACTGCCAGAAGTCTACAAAGCCTGGGCTCCTGCATGTTTCCATTCATATCAGTGGAATGCTAGCACAATTCAAAGCCCGTCTGTACCCGTGGGCATTCACTGATTGCAAATCAGCTTATTGTGTTTTAAAAATTCAACATATTCTGGAAAAATGTGGCATTGAAGATGAAAATCTTAATTCTAAGAAGCATATTACATAAAGGAAGAATAAAATAAAGAGATGAGAGGGAGAGCAGGAAGGGACAATGGAACAAAGAAATTACAGATGACAAGGGGAAGATCAGGTAGGATTATGTTGTCTGGAGAGCAGGCCTGTGAGAACCAAGTTTTGCTTAAGGATTTAATTGATTTCTGTGCATTTATTTCTTTTCAGAAACCTTTCCTTGAAGCCGGAGCCAATCAGCATTGCTAATGTATTGGTCTTATTTTAGCCTCAAGAAGTCAAGCAGAGCCAACATTGTTAGAGCTTTGCAAAATCAAAAATCAGGAGTCAGGACCTGCTCTATACCAAATGGTCCTGTTTCTCTCAATCATTCTGAATGTGGACCCTTGATTACAGCATCTCTCCTTCTAATTAGAAGGTCTGCTTTGAACTCACTGCTTTCTACCTAGAAAGCTAACGGCCATTGATGATTTTCTCACTGAATCTGTGGTTACAGATTGGCGTTTGCAGTTTTAACAAGACCTCTCTCCTCGAAGAGAACATGGCTAATATTATTTAATGAGAACTGTACCGTTTTATGGATCCAGAGAGGAATTCGTCTCATTTTCCACTGATGAAACAAAACTTCTGAACGTCCCCAGGACATTTGGATGAAAAATGAACTGAATTCTCTTAGATGGAAACCTGTATGGTCCCCTATCTGTCCAGGTATACTATTGAATTCATTGATATATCCAATTCTCATTGGGCCTAAGATGAACTTTAGGGCAGGTAATGTAGACATTTCTAAAGATGTGTTGCCTGGAGAGAAGGATGGTGTTTCAGGATTCGTGCCATCTCCTTAGGCTGCTGCTATTTTGTCCAAGTGCTGACAACTATCTATCTAGTTATTTAAGTAGAATAAGAATGTGCATGAGGAGACAAAATTGCACTCAGAAGCAGACATATGTATATCTTCCTTGGATATTTTAAAATCCAAAGGGCATTTATTCAAAAACAACAGCGTCTAAACTAAGGTTAAGGGTTTTCTTTTTCCCCAGACCATTGAGGCAATACTAGAATGTTAAGGTTATCCAAGACATCATCAATGGCATCAAAATAGCAAGTATTCACTCAGCACCATAATTCATGACTCCAAGGATACCATCAACTCCTGTGAGTTGCAGTGTTCCTTGGAATGTACAATGTAGTGGTATTGATGTTCTAAACGCAAGGAGTCAGAAGTGCTACAGAAGTGTTACTGCCTTTGACCTCAAGTTGTGCAAACCTGAACTTGTAGGTACATTAATAAGATGGGATACATGAATAAGGATGAAGAGAAGAAATCACTTAAAAGCTCAACAACATATGAAAACATGTGTTACAGGGCATGGGCAGGGGACTTGTTCCAAATGCTTGCAGAGGTAATGAGTGCTTTATAAGTTTAGATGAATAACATGAGCTCAAATTAAATGCTGTGGCTTGAAGCAGTCTCCATTTCTGAATAATCTGTTTCTTCCTGAGCAAAAGCTAGACAGGCCCCCAGGCACACTCATGGAGCCCATTAGTGCTCCATGCAGCTTTAATATGCAGGTCCAGTTTCATTTCAGGTGTGTCCTTCTGTCATTTTGTTTTCTTTTTACTCACTTTTACTTTGAAAGTCTGATCTTGGACTCTGAGTGCCAATACTGTATGTTTTCAATTCTGTTAGTTTTTTCTGCAGCAAATGTGCTTACATTCTTGTTCACCAAGTATTAATAAAGAGGATGTTTGCACAGCAGGGAAGCGTATTCTCATTTATCTCTGACCAGAAATGTGAAGAATGGAATGGCCTGATGGTCATTATCTTAACCCTCTGTGACTGCAGACATTTTGAAGTCCTAGAAGACAATTGAGCCAGAAAACCCTCATTAGAGTTTTCTTCTCTTAACACTAGACTGTAGATTAAGTTCCCAGTCAATTTCTTATGTAGAACTTCTTTTTTTTGCAATAGATAAATACAAGATTATTTTGTAGTCAAGAAAATTGAGACTCCTAACTTGAAGGACTATGAACTCATGAATTCTGTGTTCTCAGTGGGAGTTACTCAGCATCTTGTTCTCTGCAATTCTTCCCACTCTCCACTCCATTAAAGAGAAACATGAAAGGTCATGACAATGTTCCTATCTGTGATGTCCTTCCCTTCCTGTGGGAGGAGGTAGGCCATGGAGAGCTGCTTCTACTATGTCTTTAGGGACAGGATTTTCATATTCAGTTTTCTTTAAACAAGATTCAAATAAGTGAAAGAAAAGGGATGTATGTATTGATATATTCCCAACATGACTATAGGTAATTCTGAAACCTTATTTTCACACACACACACACACACACACACACACACACACACACACACACAAAGCTTTAAGAGCAATGTGAGCAGCACATTGTAGAAGTGCTCTCTATATATTTCTGTCCCTCAAAAACATGCTGAAATACATGCGCACATAAATACACACATACTAAAATGCACACTCAATCAAACAGACACGCAACTGGAATATTTTTTTAAATTTTTTGCATTTTTATTGTTATTAAACTTTTTCATACATCATTTCTCAGTCCGGTTTAGATTCATTTCCCTTTCCATGCCCCCCACCCCACCTGAGTTCATGCATTCTGTTATACATGTCTGCATCTTTTTCTGAGTCTTTCCAAAGTTTTTTTCAAAGCAGAGGATTATTGTTTTGGGGAGAGCTTCACTGTTTCAGTCAGTTCTTTGTCCCAGTTTTTTGTTGTTGTTCCCTCCAACTTGTATTGCTTCAACATATGTATATATATATATATACATATATATATATATATGTATATATATATACCCTTACATATATATATATATATATATATGTATATATATATACCCTATACTAAAATTTGTCATCTGAAAACAAACTGTACGTTATTTCCAAATCATATTTCAGGATTCACATTTTTCCCTTTTAATTTTATGTTACTCTAAAATATCCATACATACCCTCTACCCATCTTTTGGAATCTACCAAGATTCCAAAGTCTGAAAATAAGTGGTAGGTTAATTCTAGAACCTGTTAAGGGATTCACATTATAAGAGCACAGTTGTTTTCAGATCATGAGGAATATAACATTAATGCTGCTCAGTTTGCCTTACAACTAGGTACTTGGTGCTAGCATCCACAAATGAGGGGTACCATTTGTTGTTTGTTTTTCTGGGACTGTGTTACTTCACTTAACACAATATCTTCTAGTTTCATCCATTTACCTGCAAAGTTCATGATGTCATCTTTACCACTGCATAGGACTCTACTGTGTAGATGTGCCACATTTTCTCTACCCACTCATTGGTTGAGGGGCACTTGGGTTGGTTCCAGCTCTTTGCTATTGTGAATAGAGCTGCAATAAACATGGACAACTGTCATATTTCTAAAGAGACTGTAATCATTGAAGCATAATCACAAAGCATCAAGTTGTTGCTCTCTCTCTACTGACTATTTTCACACTTAGAAAAATCTCCAGTAGTTTTAATATGCCTATGGGTTTCTTCATTAGGTGACAAGGACCGGATTCTTTATGTACTAAGAATCCTAAAGTAATAAGATGAATGGGATGAATCTAGCTACTCATATTTTACTATATAGCTAACACAGAAGAAAAGTTGAGCACTAATAAAGCCACCATTGAACAGGGGTGCCCAGCACATGAAAGGCTGACACATGTCTGTGTGGGAGGGAAATTTGGCAAATGCAGAGATGGAGTAGGAAAGAGGACAGGAACTGGCAGCGTTCTTGCCAGCATTCTCATGGGGGGTAGACAGCTTGAGAACTTTGAAAGGTGGAACAATGGAGAGTGGTATTAAAGAGGAATGGCTGAATGCCCAGGTCCAAGAAACAGAAGACCTGTTTCTCAGGGTTGCTTCCCATTAGGAATAATGCTGACACACCAGGTTCCGGTATGGTTCCTTCCAGCTGTTGGAGGGGTTACCTTCATAGAAAGGGAGAGAGGTAGAGTCCCTCCTATCTCCTGGCCAACAGAAATCTTGGCATTCCTCTCTTACCGTCATGGGATCCTGGGCTCCTTCCGACTCTGGGTCAGCAGTAGATGGCACTCTGTCAGGAGGTCTGCATGCCCTCCCCCTTCCCATTCCCTTCAGTCTTCACACCACTGCAGCTACCCACACTTCTCTGAAGGAAAATCTAGAGGGAACTCAGAGAAGTGACTCATAAAAGAAAGCAGAACATCAGAAATAGAAGGGAAACTGGGACGTTGATACATAGGGATTACTAGTTAGTGGGGAGGATGTTAGCATGTCGACAGTCGTGAAGAGAAGCTGAGAAAGATATTAGATGTGTTTCAGACCATCTAAAGCAGGAGCGGAAACATCTGTAGGCAGCTATGGTTTGCACTGGTGGTTTGTTTCTACTTGGGACCTAGTAGAATGCTCGGTGATCACCTTGTTGGGAGGACTATGCTGTATGGGGCTGATGGCAATGCCTCACAGTAGTTGATATGAATTAATAACCCAAGAACCACAGACAATTCCAAATACTCAAGTGCCTTTTGGTCGTGTGGGGAGGTCAGGGACAGTTTGGATGCTAAACTGAGTTCACAAAGAAGTGATAACTTAAAATTTTGCTACTTGTGTATTGTCTACACCATTTCTTCAAATGAAATCTCACTTCTCAGCTAAGTACTCACTAAAACACTAATGACCACAATTATGAAATAGCAAAGGACCATTCAGCTGGGTGGAGGGGTCTTAGATGTTTCAGTGTCCCTATCATGGTTCTGTGAGGCTTTCTGGAAAGTCACAAGCTCTGACTTAGTACCCAGTTTGTCGTTTACCTTTGCAGCTGAGTACTAGAAGCCGGTCCGGAGAGTTGGCTCCCAGCGTGGTTGTGTAAGCACTTACTGCAGTGTGGTAGCCAGGGAAGTGGTCACAGCCTCATGCAGACATTCCTGGGCTGGGAACTGCTTAAGAGTATTTGATGGAGAAAAGCAAATGTCTGGAAGGGTTGCTGTTTACTGAGAGAGTCCCCTACTGGGTTATCCCAGGCTCAACACAAAACACCTTCTTCCAAGAGGTTAGGTTATCTGCTGATACCCCTTGGGGTACACTAGGGGTGCGACTGGGTCACAGGGCAGCAGCTGCCACTACCGCTGTTCTGTTCTGTGTGATTTATGGCATCTACTTGGCCACAGTTTACCTCAGGAGCCACATGTTTAGGTGTCTCCGAACAGCAAGCCTGGAAGTGAAACATCTGTGAGGTTTGGTTTGAGGTCCAGCTAAGAGCCCTTTCACATACTTCCTGGTTGTTTTTCATTTCCTCTTCAAGAGGGACCACTTGACGACACTTAGGAAGACAGCAGCTTTAACTGTGCAGCTCACCATAGTGGCCCATGTGGGCTCTGAGCCCAGGGCTCCAAAGTGTCCACAGGAATGGGACCCTCCTTTTCCACCCTCTCTGAAAAGCCAGCAGGTCCACAGGCAAGACCAGGGAAACAAACAAAGCTAGTCAGTCTGCAGCCAGGACCAGCAGCTTGGTAAAGTGTTCCCGGAAAGGCAGAAGTCACAAAGCAGGACCGCCCCACCCAGGCGGAGGCTCCTCCCCTGTGACTCTGCTTCGTGAACTGGCCCATGGGCCTTTTAAATAGAGACTTTGCAGGGAACACAATTGGAGTGAAGTTTTTCTGAACTTTTTTCTGGTTTGATTAAAAATAAAACATTCAATATATTTTCTTTAAAACAGTATTTTTATTATCTTATTATAGTTTATATCTTTATTAAATTTTGTATTAAAACAAATTCTTGTTTATTAAAAGTAATATCCTCAATCATCTGGACAACTATAAAGAAAATAGACACTGAATAATGATTGTTTGGCTGATACCAAGACGATTCAAGTGCTTGACTGACTTAGTCACCGGCACTATTGAGCAATTGTCAATTTACCCTTTACCTGCCTCTTGGCTCAGCTGCTGCTGCGTGGCTAATGAGGTGGGGTTGTAAAGAGCCTCCCTCTTTACCACAGGAGAGTGGATGCGATTTGGTTGACTACTTGGCTTAATTTAGCTAAGTGCCATGTTTGCCCAACACATCATGTGGGGCACGAACAGATTGAGAAAAGCATGAGGAAGCCCAGGCTTGCTCAGAGTGGATACCAATCCCATTTCCCTGGTTTCTGTGATCCCTCCAGTCTGCTAAAACCATTCCGTGCTGCCCTGGACTCCTTCAAATGTGTATGAGAGAGGCGAGCAGCACCCCAGTGACCTCAGAGGAGCCTTGGGAACACAGGTGAAACACATTTCCAAGGAGGGCAGAGGCTGTGGAGGGCAGGACTTCCCTAAGAATGTGACATGCACAGCTTATTAGCACTATTACATGGGGCGGGGGCAGGCCTGATTGACCATAGGTGGCCACAGAAGCACAGAGGTGGTAACCCGTAGAACAGAAAGAAGCCCCCTCATGACCTCCAATTACACACATCAAACAAACCGAAGCCTGCTCCCCTCTGGTTTCCAGGGATTCCTACAGCTTAAAAGGCCCACAAAGCTTCCCTCCATAGATCTGAGCAGGCTGGCACATCCTTGTACGCGTAAACGGTGATTATGTGTCAGTGACGTTGCAAACCAGCAGTGCTCTCGCTATTCACTGTCATTTGATCATCAAAGCTGCAAAACACAGCCACAGTCCTAAGTAAGGCCTCAGCTTGTAGACAGAGATGTCACAGACACCCCAGTCCACTTCCAGATGGGTGTCAGCCTTTCTTTCCCACTATGTTATGAACAGGAAGCCCTAGCTAGATGTGCTTTGGGAGTTTCCGACGTCTCTGCCTCCTGAACTGTAAGGAGTGAATTTCTTTCCTGCATAAATTACTCTGTCTGTGATATTTTGTTAGAGCAGCACAAAATAAACTAAGACACACTACTACCTCCAAACTCCCCTCTTCAGGCTCTGAGATGGAGGATGGCCAGGTGTATAACTGGTTTTAATTTTCCCTCAGAATTTCTAGACTATACAGCTTGAGAGCCTTTAAAAAACATTTCTTTTCCAGTAATGAGAACTCCACTCAAATAATTTCTACCTTCTCCACAGATTCTCCATGTGGTGACCTGTGATTCAAGGAGAGACAGAGAGAGAGAGAGAAAGAGAGAGAGAGAGAGAGAATTTTTGTCCATTCATGGAATAGATTACTTATAAACATGTTTGACCTTCACTGCTTAGGTGGTGCTTTAAATTTGAATTAGTTGTTCATGTTAAAAGAGCAAAACCAAGCTTGGCATGGTGGTGCATGCCTTTAATCCCAGCACTTGGGAGGTAGAGGCAGGTGGATCTCTGTGAGTTCAAGGCCAGCCTGGTCTACAGAGTGAGTTCCAGGACAGCTGGGGCTATAGGGGGACCCTGACTCAACCCCCCCAAAAAAGCAAAACCAAAGAAACACAGGGGGAGGTGGGTGGAAGCCCCAGCCCCAGCTGAGGACCTACTGCTAATTGGTTGGTGCTGGGAGAGGGAAAGTCAGTTTTTCTTACTGGTGTGATGCCTGGTAGGTTGACCAGATTGCAAGAAATAGATCCACACCCAAGAGCATTCAGAAAACACAGATTAGACTCTTAATTAAAATAACATAATAGAGGACATGAAGTTGGGGGTTGGTAAAGTGGGCATGGAGAGGAGACAGGGAGCCTGAATGACCAAAATACACTGTATAAAATTCTTGAATCAAAAAGATCTAAAAAACAAAAGGTAGTATGTGTGCTAGATAGCCTTAGTGTCACCTTGGCAGACCTGGGTTGAAGGATCTTCAATTAGAGAATCACCTCCATTGGACTGGCCTGTGGTCATGTCTGTGGGGTATTTTATCAGTTGTTGACTGATGTGGGAGGGCCCTGCTCACTGTGGGTGGTGCCACCCCAGGCACGTTGTTCTGTACTGATAAGAAAACAAGCTGAGCTTGGGGCAGGGGACTAAGCTCGTAAACAGTGTTCTTCCATGGCCTGTGCTTCAGCTCTGCTTCCAGGTTCCTGCCCTGAGTACCTACCTTGGGCTCCCTCAGTGATTAACTGTGATCCAGGAGATGGGAGTCAAATAAACCCTTTCCTCCCAAAGTTGGTATTAGTCAGAGTGTTTTGTCACGGCAATTGAAGGCAAAGTAGACCAGAAATTGGTAGCAGAAGTGGGCTATCACTGACAGACTTGACCCAGTTGTTTTGGAGAGGATCGTGGAGGCATTTGGAACTTTTGGCTGGAAAAGCCATTGAGTGTTTACAGTTTGTTGCTGTGGAGCTTGAAACAGTGATGTTGAAACAGTTGTAGACGATGGAGGCCTGGCTTGTGAAGCTTCAAACGGAAGCAGAGACCATCAGAACATTTTGAATTGTGAATCTGTGGGTTCTGGTCAGCTGGGGCTGAAGAATTGGCTGTTATTAAGAAGAGACGAGAACCCAAAGTGAAAACTTGGTTTTACTGGGACAACTGATGCTGGTTAGCTGGGGCTGAAACATAAGCTGTGAGTAACAAGAAACCAACATCACTGTGATGAAATATCCTGGGAAGAGTTTCCTCAGGGTCAGCACCCAGAGGCTATAGTCCAGAGGGGAACTGAGGCTCCATCTCAAGCTGGAAACAGGACATGGTAATGTGTAAGAGTCTCCTGCTTGGTTCTAGTGTTTAAAGCATGAAGGGGTCACAGAGACCAGCTGAGGCTTGGGACTGTGAGAAGCCAGGAAAAGCTATTCATGACAGTGCAGCCTCAGTTGCAGTGAAGACCCCAGGATTCCAGGGGTCATGAAGGGACTGTAAGGCTTTGCACCAGGAGATGTTAGAAGAGCCCACTGGTGAAGTTGCAGCCTCAATTTCAGTGGAGACCCCAGCTTTTTGGAGATACCAAGACCATGGGATGGCCACTAAGGCCAGCAGCAGCAGGTGGGGAGCTGTTTTAGCACCCTGTCCTGGCCTTCATTCTTGGCCATTGTCTGAATGCTGCTGCGTTTTAATTTGTGATTCCCTGCTCTAAGTTATATTGTCCCTTTTATTTTTTAATTTATTTTTAATTTTATTTATTTTTGTATGTGTATGAGTGTACTGTCTGCATGTAGGTTTGTGCACCCATGTCGTGCAATGCCTCGGAGGTCAGAAGAGGGTCTCGGATTCCCCTGGAACTGGAGTTCTCCTGGAATTGGAGTTACAGATGGTTCTTAGCTGCCATGTGGGTGCTGGGGATCAAACCCGGGTCCTCTGCAAGAGCAGTCGGTGCTCTTAACCTCTAGGCTATCTCTCCAGTCCCATACTGTCCCTTTTTTAGAGCACTTCTCCTACTGCCTATGAGAGCTAGCCTGGAAATCTTAGGTGAGCCTTGGCAATGCCAAATGGATAGAATACTTCTAGTCTTCACTTGCCAGAAGGGACTCAGTCTTCAGATTGCATTGGTGATTTATCTTTCTTATATTACACACATATAAAGTTTTTCTGAAGAAGTGATGTGGAACTCATTGCCTCTTCCTGAAGAGGATTAGCTGGAATGTCTAGTAGAATTAACAACAATTCAAATTAATGTGTGCTTGTAAAACAAAATGAGCAAATGTGTCCAGATTAAGGTTCTTGAACACACACAGAGGTTTTGTAACTCCTGAAGACAAAAAGAGGTTCATAGGGAAGCAAGCGTGACAGCATCCCTGTGCAAGTACAGGAAGGCGAGCCATGCTGATGCCTTCACTAGGCAGGAAGAGTGTGAGAACTCAGAACAGGATATCAGTTCAGACTGGTACTCTAATGCCATGTGACTTAGAAGTAACATTTCAGCTGGGGCTTGAAAGGGAGAGCAGAATATGAATTTACAGACAGTGAAGGGAGAGTGTATGATATTGAAAACTCATTGAAAGCAAAGAGGGGCAGAGATGATAGCTCAGTTCACTTGGAGCATAGCTGGGTTCTCAACCCTAAGATCAGAAACTCCCAGGCATGGTAGTCCATGCCTTTAATCCTAGGGAGGCAGAAGCAGGCAGATCTTTGTGAGCTCAAAGCTGGCCTGGTCTACATAGAGAGTTCCAGGTTGGCTGGACCTACAAAGAGAGACCTTATCTCAAATACAAACAACAACATCAAAAATCATAGACTGTTAACAGTTGAATATTTCTGAGTCTGCCTCCATGAATCGTGTTTCAGCCATCTGCATGAGGCCATAGAACCTACCTTTTAAGCATCATGAATGATTCTGTCATGTCATTAACATGTGAGGGGCAGAAATTTGCATTCAGGTAGAGTGGATGGATGTGGGAGGAGGGCAGAGCACAGAGCACACAGAGCCTTGATTTAGGCTGTAGAGTTGAGAACTTTTCTATGGACAATAAAGGCCTGAGTTTCCTGGAAGTGTACTACCCAATGTTGGCATAAATTAGAGGGATGTCTTAAAGATGATAGTCAAGTTATGATATGGGGGGTTCGAGCAGCAAAAGCAGGGAGCATGAAACCAGTCATGGGCCTCAGCTCCGTTCATGCTCATGCGGAAGTCAGTCCCTTGGGCTCTGGCCCACATCCCTTTCATCTCAGGCTGGACATGCAAATCTTTCAGGATTCATGATTCATCATGAATTGGAGATTGCAATGGTATCTTCTCTGATATGTTGAGGTTCTAAGTTGCCACGAATCTGAAAGACCATTAGAGAAGAAGTACATGTGTATAAGACATTTCGGAGGGAGAAGAGTTTATTTTCCAGAATTTTCTAAGTTCTCTCCATTGACAGTTTTTAATAATGGTTTTTTAGCTACAGGGCCAAAGTGAGGGAACCATGGCACCCTTAGATATCTTCAAAACTTCAATTTATTTTTATTTTGATGTTTCCTGCTTGAAAATAGATTCCCTCCCTCCTTCCCTTCCTTCCTTCCTTCCTTCCTTCCTTCCTTCCTTCCTTCCTTCCTTCCTTCCCTCCTTCCTGTGTGGAATTTTGATACAGTCCTCAGAAAAAAAAAAAGGAAAATAAAAATTCCAAAATGCATGTGTCGAGTTCACAAAGAGTAAATCAAGCCGGGCGTGGTGGCGCATGCCTTTAATACTAGTACTGGGGAGGCAGAGGCAGGCAGATCTTTGGGAGTTCAAGGCCAGCCTGGTCTACAGAGTGAGTTCCAGGAAAGCTGGGGCTACAGGGAGACCCTGTCTCAAAAAGACCAAGAAAGGAAAAAAGATCAAGACTAAATCAATACATGTCGATTAGAACCAGGAATCCTTCCAATATTTACATTGGATTTGTTTCCCAATGTTTGGCATCTTAATGGGTTGTAAATAATTTGGGAGGAACACAGCACTGAACACAATAAACAAAGAGGATGTAAATGTTTGAAGAAGGGAAAGAAGGGAATGTGTAGGAACAAACCAATTTTCAGTTTTTAAAAAGTGCATAATCTTGCTTCTAATTCATCTGATTTTTGGAAAGGAGGACAAAGCTGGGCTACATGAAAAGGGACTGGAGATGGGTTGTATCTTAGACATCCAGAGAGACAAGAAGCACTAGATGCTTGCAGAACATTTAAATTCCTGTTCACAGCTGGGAGCCGGAAAGTGATCAACTGGCATACAAAGCCAGGAGTTACTAATGTCAGGACTTACAGATATCTAAAGTCTGGAAATCAACAGGGATGGGGGAGGAGGAGGGACGAGAGGATAAAGAGGAGGGAAGAGGAAGGAGGAAGACTTGTATCTGGAATAACCAGAATGAAGGACAGAAATCAACTGGAGCATGGAGGAGAAGTGCTGTTTTCAGAAGATGTCCTGAAGGTGGAAGCCATGACCATCCGAATCCACCCGAGTCACTGTTGTAAGAGATAGAAACAACAGTTCCCACCCATGGTTGGGTAATAAAGGGAAAACGTAACAGAAACATTCAGAGAGAAGAAGCAGTAATATTCTGTTCACAGATTTGGCATGTAAACCACAGAAGTGATCATTCAAATAATTATCAAGAGAAGAAAGTACATTAAGTTAGGGAGAGCTGCATGCTCAAATCCCACTGGGTATCCGTGGTAAGTCCTTGCTTTCTGCAGGAACTGAACTTCACATGAAGGCAGTCTAGAAGCCACATCAAGCTAGTAGTTGAACTCAGTTGCTGAGTTCAACTACTAGCTTTCTTCTGGGTTTCATATGATGGTTTATGTAAGAAATAAAGCCTTTGATTTTTATTTCAAGGTCCACTTATTTTCCTATCAAAAAATAAAAGAAGTAAGCCTTTTAGAACACCTGTCATCTTCAATGTTTGATCACTAAGTCTAAGTTTTGCTACTTGTGTTTACTTATTTTTGCTTTTATTTTTAGTTTGATGATGCAAGGCTAAGGTAGAATGTTTCCTCAAGTCAATAACTACTTTAATTTTTGACTTGCCCATATGACTAGTATAATTATTTCATTAGAAATAATTTTACTGATGTTATTATTTTACTGATTCTTTTTACTAGAACAAAGAGGTGCATAAAACAGAAATACATTATATATATATATATATTCCAGATACAAGTCTTCCTCCTCTCCTCATTTCCTCCCCTTCTTTATCCTCTCGTATCTCCTCCTCCTCCCCACTCCCTGTTGAGTTGTCCAGACTTTTGATATCTGTAAGTGCCTGCACATTAGTAACTCCTGGCTTTGTATGCCAGTTGATCACTTTCCGGCTCCCAGCTGTGAACAGGAATTTAAATGTTCTGCAAGCATCTAGTGCTTCTTGTCTCTCTGGATGTCTAAGATACAACCCATCTCCAGTCCCTTTTCATGTAGCTCCAAGCTTTGTCCTCCTTTTCCAAAAATCAGCAATGAATTAGAAGCAAGATTATGCACTTTCTTAAAAACTGAAAATTGGTTTGTTCCTACACATTCCCTTCTTTCCCTTCTTCAAACATTTACATCCCTCTTTTAGTTTATGTGTGTTCAGTGCTGTGTTCCTCCCAAATAGTTTTACAACCATTAAGATGCGCAAACATTTGGGAAACAAATCCAATGTAAATATTGGAAGGATTCCTGGTTCTAATCGAGGATGTATGATTTAGTCTTGATCTTATTTTCCTTTCTTGGTCTTTTTGAGACAGGGTCTCCCTGTAGCCCCAGACTTTCCTGGAACTCCACTCTGTAGACCAAGGCTGGCCTGAACTCCCAAAGATCTGCCTTGCCTCTGCCTCCCCAAGTACTAGGATTAAAGGCATGCGCCACCAACGCCCGCTTGATTTACTCTTTGTGAACTCCGACACATGCATTTTGGGATTTTTATTTCTCCTTTTTTTTTCTGAGGACTGTATCAAAATTCCACACAGGAAGGAGGGAGGAGGAATGGAAGGAAGGAAGGAAGGAGGAAGGAAGGAAGGAAGGAAAAGGGAGGAGGAGGGAATCTCTATTTCGAGTCAAGCGAGGAAACATCAAAATAAACAATTAAATTGAGTTTTGAAGATATCTAAGGGTGCCAATGGTTCCCTCACTTTGGCCCTGTAGCTAAAAAACCATTATTAAAAACTGTCAATGGAGAGAACTTAGAAAATTCTGGAAAATAAACTCTTCTCCCTCCGAAATGTCTTATACACATGTACTTCTTCTCTAATGGTCTTTCAGATTCGTGGCAACTTAGAACCTCAACATATCAGAGAAGATACCATTGCCATCTCCAATTCATGATGAATCATGAATCCTGAAAGATTTGCATGTCCAGCCTGAGATGAAAGGGATGTGGGCCAGAGCCCATGGGACTGACTTCCGCATGAGCATGAACGGAGCTGAGGCCCATGACTGGTTTCATGCTCCCTGCTTTTGCTGCTCGAACCCCCCATATCATAACTTGACTATCATCTTTAAGACATCCCTCTAATTTATGCCAACATTGGGTAGTACACTTCCAGGAAACTCAGGCCTTTATTGTCCATAGAAAAGTTCTCAACTCTACAGCCTAAATCAAGGCTCTGTGTGCTCTGTGCTCTCTCCCCTCCTCCCACATCCATCCACTCCTACACTGAATGCAAATTTCTGCCCCTCACATGTTAATGACATGACAGAATCATTCATGATGCTTAAAAGGTAGGTTCTATGGCCTCATGCAGATGGCTGAAACACGATTCATGGAGGCAGACTCAGAAATATTCAACTGTTAACAAGTCTATGATTTTTGATGTTGTTGTTTTTATTTGAGATAAGGTCTCTCTTTGTAGGTCCAGCCAACCTGGAACTCTCTATGTAGACCAGGCCAGCCTTTGAGCTCACAAAGATTGCCCTGCTTCTCGCCTCCCTAGGATTAAAGGCATGGACTACCATGCCTGGGAGTTTCTGGATCTTAGGGTTGAGAACCCAGCTATGCTCCAAGTGAACTGAGCTATCATCTCTGCCCCTCTTTGCTTTCAATGAGTTTTCAATATCATACACTCTCCCTTCACTCTCTGTAAATTCATATTCTGCTCTCCCTTTCAAGCCCCAGCTGAAATGTTACTTCTAAGTCACATGGCATTAGAGTACCAGTCTGAACTGATATCCTGTCCCCAGCGAATATGAAGACATTCTTACAAGAGTGGAAGGGAGAGGTGTGCTCGTGATGAATCTCTATGAGCTATGTGTTAGGCCTAGACTGAGTGTATGATATTGCAACTCAATTGAAGCAAAAGAGGTGGCATAGATGATAGTCTAGTTCACTTGGAGATAGCTAGGGATTCTAACCTAAGATCAGAAATCCCAGCATGGTAGTCCATGCTGTATCACCTTAGGGGCGAACAGGAAGATCTCTTGTAAGCATCACCAAAGCTGCCTGGTTATAATAGAGCACATGCCAATATGGATGGCGAGAACTACAAGATGAGACCTTGCTTCTCAAATACCAAGCCCAACAACATTCCAATCCATTCACTAGTTGCTAACCCTATGGTTTGCAAGTATTTATCTGACGTTCTGCCCTCCCATGAATATTTGTTTCAGCTCACTAGGCATCGACGGCCATCTAGAAACTACCATTTTAAGCAGACATCATAGAATATTTGTTGTACTGCATTAACCCAGTGCTAGGGGCCAGAAAGTTAATGCATTCAGTAGATGTGAGTGGGTTGGCATGAGGAGGGCAGAGAAAGAGCACAGAGCCACCTTTTGATTTAGGGCTGAAGGGTTTGAGAAAGATGCGGGATGGATTCTCTCAAATTAGAAGGTCTTGTCAGTTTGGAGAGGTGGAAGCGAGGTTGGTTGGGATAATTTAGAACAGGAGGATCGTTCCTTTAAGATGATAGTTTTCATTTTTATGATAGTGGTGGGGGTCGCGTGGTTCGGCCTATTCGCACGCAGCCCAAAGCAAGGAGGCAATTGAAACCCAGAGGCCTCGAGCTCCGTTCAATGCTTCATGCGGGTCGTGGGATCATGAACTAGTCACCATGTGGCTCTGGCCCGACTTTCCCTTTTCCTCTTTCTTGGTGTCGTCTTCAGGCTGGGAGATGCATAAGTGTTTCTCTACAAGAATTCATGAATTTCAATCATTGCATATTGGGATTGCGTGTGATCGTAATCTTCCTCTGATATTGTTGAGGTGTTCTCAATACTGTGTGCTGCATCGAATTCTTGTGAGGTGTCAAAGACGAACCATTTAGAGAAGTACAGTACATGTTGTTATAGGAACATTTGCATATCGGTGGGGAAGAAGGAGCTATATCATTATATTCCAGAAGTTTTTCTAAGTCTCTCTCATTTTGTACAGGTTTATTCAATAAATCCGGTTTTTTCTGCTACATATAAGGGCAAAGTTTGATGGGAAGCGCTATTCGGCATCCGTTAGATATCTTAAACTTCAAATTTTATTTTTTATTTAAAATGACTGGTTTCCTGCTATCGAAAAATTAAGCTATCCCATCCCTCCATTCCCACTTTCTATCCTTCCCTATTCCTTTGTCACTTCGCTTCCTTCACTTCTTCTTCTACCTTTTCCGTTCCCTCGCTTCCTGTGTCTGGAATTTGATACTAGTCCTCAGGAAAAGAATAATAAAAAGTGTAAAATAATCAAATTTTCCAATAAATGTGTCATATGTCGTCGATTGATTAGCCACCACAGAGTACAATACCCCAAGTGGTGCCCGACTAAGGTGGAGCCTGACAAAATGGCCTCTTAGAATTACTGAGTACTTGGGGGACGCAGATACCTTCAGCAGGGCAGATCATTCATGGGGAGATTCAAGGGCCCGCGATGCCGGAATTTTACAGAGGTGCAAGTTACAGGAAGCTGGAGACGCTCAGCAGAGGAGACTGTTTTCCAAAAAGACAAGAAAAGGAAAAATCAAATGATCCAAAGACTACAATTCTAAGTACCATCTATCCTTAGAAACCAGGGAAATCCTCTCCAAACGAATATTTTAACCATTGGTATTTGTATTTCCAATGTTTGGGCAAAAAACTTATGTGTGTAAAATAATTGGGGGATGCAGAACAGAGTACTGGAATTACTCAATAACAAAAGAGTATATGTAGATATAATGTATGAAGGAAGAGGAAAATAGGAGAATGATGCAAATGTTACGACGACCAACTTTTTCCCAGTTTTTAACCATCAAAGTAGCCCAATACTCTTGCTTCTAGTATTCAGCACAAATTTTTCTCTTTGCTTGGCGGGCGTTTTAGCGAAAGAGAAGGACAAAGCGTGGAGGCTACCATCGAAAACTGTGAGGATGGCAGATGGGATTGTATTCTCTAGAAATCTCCGTGAGAGAAAGAGACTAAGAATCGGCTTGCTCTAAGAGCATATAAATTCCATGTGTCGACAGATTGGGACCGGAACAACTGATCAACTGGCATACAAGCAGGAGTGTACGAATCGTTCAGCGAACAGAGATATTGTAAAGTCTGGGAATCAACAGGATGAAGGGAGGAGGAGGGACGAGAGATAAAGAGGGGAGAGGAAGGAGAGAAACTTGGATCTGGATAACCCACAGAGATGAAGGAACAGAACTCAACTGGAGCAATGGATGATAAGAGTGGAAAGTGTTTCATTGAAGATGTCCTGAAATGTGTGGAAGCTCATTGACATTATCGCAATCACCCCATTGTCAATGTCTGTTAAGACGGTGATAGAACACAACAGTTACCTTCCCGCATGCAGAATTGATGGTAAGGCATGAGTAAGGGAAAACGTTACAGAATCATCTCAGAGAGAAGACAAGCTATCATACTATTCTCTTGTTCACAGAATTTTGGCATGTAAGACCAGTAGTTGATACTATTTCACACATAATTTCAAGCGAAGAAAATGACATTAAGTCAATAGGCGAGAAGCTTGCGGATGCTCTTAATCCCAGACCTGATCTCGGTATCAGTGGATAAGTCCTTGCTTTCTGCAGACACTGAAAGTTCACATGATAGGCGATGTGAGCAACATCGAGCTAGTAGTTATGAACTCAGTTGCTAGTCTCAAACTACTAGCTATTTTCTGGGTTTTCAGTTAATGATGGTTTCATGTAAGACATAAAGCTGTTGATTTTTATTTCCAAGGTCCACCTATATTTATCCCATAGTCTAAGATAAAAGAATGTCTAAAGCCTTTTAGAACGAAGCTGTGCAATGCTTCAAAGATGTGTTATACTCAGGTCCTAGAGTTTTGCTTTGTGTCTAAAAGGTAACTTATTGTGTGTGCTTTTTATTTCTTTACAGTTAGGTGTGATGAAAGGCTAAGTTAGCAATTGTAGATCCAAAGGCGAATTCAACATCACTAGTGTAATAGTTTCTTAGAACTTCCCATATTGGCACTAGCTCATAAATATTTTCATAGCAGAATAATAATTTTACTAGATATGTCTATTATCTTTACCTGATTCTTGAACTTTCTCAGCCTAGAACAAAGAGGTGATAAACAGAATAAACAATTATGTTATATACGTAAGTTATACATTATCTAAGATTATAATGCTATATGATACTATGTTTTNTATGTATTGTGGGTGGGTGTGATGTTGACGGTTAGTGCGTTCGACATATGGTCTCCTATCAAAACAGAGGAAATTGCGCCCTCGGTAAACATAAACCTCGGAATCCTGGCACCCAATAGAGGGGAACAGGAAGTAGTGAATGACAAAATAACAAATATGGTAATAATGAACTTTTATGTATTCTTGAAATTGGAATAAACATGGATGAACAATAGTTATAGTTTGATAATTCATACACAGAAAAAGCACCTTACCCTGGGCCCGCCCTTACACTGTCCGACCCCATCCCCTCTTCTCTTCTAAAGCTAAAGACTCTAAATTGATGCTGTGTTCTTTCTCTGCTAACGTTCATGCAGAAACTATTTTGGAATTCTCTAAGCTCATACTAATGTACTTCACTGACAAAAATATACACAGGTCTGTATTTTAAAAGTTCAATACTTGCTCCACATAAAATATTCAAATAAAGATCCTTTGGAACTGCCATTATTTCCCCAAGAACTGATAAACCACCTGTCACAGAAATTTCCTTCCCATGAGAAACACGCACGTGCTGCTCAGTGAACTGCTGTGCCCACCTCCTCCCATTCCCATGGTCCCAAACACAAATTGAGGAAAAACTCTGTAAACTCCAGTTAGGGGATGGATGAGGGGGTCACTTACAGGATTTCTGACACTTTCCCCCATCATGTTAGCTGGGGACCTCCACACAAGATGGCACTGCATGGGAGAGACCGGCCCCTAGATAAACCCTTAGCCCTCCCCCTAGGTGAGCTGGATGGTTGGGAGGGGTGGATGGATTCTTGGCTCTGCCTTTCCCTCAGAAGGGCAAAAAGTCAGCTTTATCAAGCTCAGGGAGGCCTTTGATGTCCAAGGCCAGTGGGTTTGGAAGACTCTCCACCTTACATCACCCTGCCCTTAGGGGACTGTGCTTTCTATTTCTAATTGTATCTGCTAAACTAAGCTATTCAAAGACAATTGTAAGGAATCACTGCTTTCTGCTGGCATACTAAATCCTATAGAGAAAAGGACCTGCAACATCCTCAATGCAATGATAACTTGTTCTTTCTTTTCTTTGCCCTTAGGTTGGTTAGAGTAAAAATATGGAGTTTTTTTTGCATCACTTAAAATTTTAAGAAAAAGACAAAAATTTCAGCCATATTCCCCAAATTGATAGCAAAAGTTATTTTTTAGTTAGTTTTTCTTTTTGAAAACCACATTACAAAATGAGATAGTACTTCAGAACATGCGTAGAACACGAGGGGCTCATAGGGCATGGTCCCTTAGAAGCCAGCCATATCTTGAAATATTGTTTATTTGCTTGTCTCTCTAAGGGAAATAAGAGTTATTAAATTAAAATCTAAACATAAAACCAATTACAACACCAACCTCTACTATGTAAAACCTGTAAAGTGATGTTTGGATAAAACACAGTTTATTTTCTTCCTGATGTGGCAAATTTTAGGCTTTTCTGATATTTTGGGTGGTGGGAAAGGGAAGAAAAAAATAGTCACAAAAATTTGGGGAGCAAGGCCAGCTGGCTCAGTGTACCTGCCTCCAAACATGAGGACTGAGTTTGATCCCTGTAACCCCCATGAGAAGAGTGACCTGACTGCTACAACTCGACTGTCCTCCCCCCCCCCACCCAACATACTTCTCCCACATTTGCTTTGCTTTCGCTCCGCTTGGCCCTCTCTTGCTCTCACAACCCCGTCGGACCATATGAGATAGTCATGCTGTATACCACAAACCCTGCAGGTATCTTAACTCATGGACAAAATTTAGACAAATTTCTACAATAGCCACTTCGGAGCTAAGAAAGTTCCCAGAAGGGGTTACGGTCGTTCTCATACAGCCCTGCCCCTTCATGCCCCTCCCTTGGATAGTATCCCTTTTCAGAGACCAAAAGTGAATCTTTCTATCTCTTCTCTCAAAGAGAAAACTCGATCAAATTCCATACTGTGAATTGTAAAAAGGAAAAGTTTAGAATTTCCCCTCCCCTGGTCTCCGCCTCTCTTTTCCCCGCTTCCGCTTTTTTCCCTCCGCCTCGCGTCCTAGCCCTTCTGTTTCCTGGTGTGTGCCCCGCGCCCCGCACATTCCTCTGTCCGTTTCCGTTTGGTGCCGTCTCGCTTTGCTGGCGGTTGCCTTCTCCCGTTTTGCCCTTCCTCCCCCCTCCCCCTTGCGTTGGCCCTCCCCCTTTCCTTCCACGTCCTGCCCGCTTCCTTCTCTCGTGTGTGTGTGTGTGTATTTTTCTGGTTAGTTCATTTCAGTAGTCTCCATCAAAATATTACATTGTTTCCCTTAAACATAACCTCTGAATCCTTTCACCAAATAATGGTGAACAGGAATAGTGAATACAAATACTAAATTTTAATAATGCCTTTTATTTATTCTTAAAATTTTTCAAACATGTAGACAAAGTATCTTGATCATATCCATCCATACCCAGCACACCCTGGGCCCACCTCCTACATGTCCCCCTCCCATCTTCTTCTCATAAAGACTAAATCTGATGCTGTGTTCTTTTCTTCTGCTAGGTTCATGCAGAATATTTTGGAATTCTCTAAGCTCATAATAATGACTACTTCACTGACAAAAAATACACAGGTCTGTATTTTAAAAGTTCAATACTATGCTCCACATAAAATATTCAAATAAAGATCCTTTGGAACTGCCATTATTTCCCCAAGAACTGATAAACCACCTGTCACAGAAATTTCCTTCCCATGAGAAACACGCACGTGCTGCTCAGTGAACTGCTGTGCCCACCTCCTCCCATTCCCATGGTCCCAAACACAAATGGAGGAAAAGACTCTGTAAACTCCAGTTTAGGGGAATGGATGAGGGGGGTCACTTACAGGATTTCTGACACTTTCCCCCATCATGTTAGCTGGGGACCTCCACACAAGATGGCACTGATGGGAGAGACCGGCCCCTAGATAAACCCTTAGCCCCTCCCCCTAGGTGAGCTGGATGGTTGGGAGGGGTGGATGGATTCTTGGCTCTGCCTTTCCCTCAGAAGGGCAAAAGTCAGCTTTACAAGCTCAGGGAGGCCTTTGATGTCCAAGGCCAGTGGGTTTGGAAGACTCTCCACCTTACATCACCCTGCCCTTAGGGGACTGTGCTTTCTATTTCTAATTGTATCTGCTAAACTAAGCTATTCAAAGACAATTGTAAGGAATCACTGCTTTCTGCTGGCATACTAAATCCTATAAGAAAAGGACCTGCAACATCCTCAATGCAATGATAACTTGTTCTTTCTTTTCTTTGCCCTTAGGTTGGTTAGAGTAAAAATATGGAGTTTTTTTTAACATCATAAAATTTTTAAGAAAAAGACAAAATTTCAGCATATTCCCCAAATTAGATAGCAAAAGTTATTTTTTAGTTAGTTTTTCTTTTTGAAAACCACATTACAAAATGAGATAGTACTTCAGAACATGCGTAGAACATGAGGGGCTCATAGGGCATGGTCCCTTAGAAGCCAGCCATATCTTGAAATATTGTTTATTTGCTTGTCTCTCTAAGGGAAATAAGAGTTATTAAATTAAAATCTAAACATAAAACAATTACAACACCAACCTCCTACCTAGTAACCTGTAAGTGATGTTTGGATAAAACACAGTTTATTTTCTTCCTGATGTGGCAAATTTTAGGCTTTTCTGATATTTTGGGTGGTGGGAAAGGGAAGAAAAAAATAGTCACAAAAATTTGGGGAGCAAGGCCAGCTGGCTCAGTGTACCTGCCTCCAAACATGAGGACCTAAGTTTGATCCCTGAAACCCCCATGGTAGAAGGAGTGACCTGACTCCCACAGATTGTCTTCTGACTTCTACACATATGCTGTGGCATGTGAATATACACAAAATATAAATCATGAAAATTTAGACAAATTTCAATACAAAGCCACTTCGGAGATAGAAAGTTCCCAGAAGGGGTAGGTCGTTCTCATAACAGCCCTGCCCCTTCATGCCCCTCCCTTGGAAGTATCCCTTTTCAGAGACAGTGTTTTCTATCTCTTTCTCAAGAGAAAACTGAGTCAAATATACTCTGTGAATTGTAAAAGAAAGGAAAATTTAGAATTTCCCCTCAAAGGGAACAGATATATCTGTTCACACAGATTTCAGCATTTAAATAAGCAGCGAGTAAATAGAACTTAGGTTTCAGGTGAAAAGAGACCAGAAATCATCCTGTACGTGTATCAGTGTGGGATCTGTCTCTGCTCTGCGGGAGGTTTGCCTCTAACCGTTTTGCAATGACATCAAACATAAACCTCTGAGTTGGAAATCACAATTTCCTCATTGAAAAGAATGTATGGTAAATACAATGAAATAACCTTGGCTTCATCCTTCAAAAGGAAATGCTGAGACTCACATCTTCTCTGTCTTCAGGATTTGATGGAGGTCAGGAAGGACATCAGTGTTTGTTTTCACCTGGTTTTCTGTAGCATCCTGCTGATGACATCAGTGTCCTGTCTGCTAGAGTAGCAAATGATGAAGGTAGCAGTGAGTGCAGCCTGAACACAGACGGCTCAGCTCAGTCCTTCCATAGGCATTGTCTTTGCATTGACCCGGAAACATGAGTCAGAATGAGTCATTGGGCTCCCGGACCCTACCATAGGCCAACCATTCCATATATATCACAGTCACCTGGACTGGCTTCTTTGATCATTCCTGTGACCTCTTGTGTTTCACTTTGCTTTGGATAACCATGGACTTGGGAATTTCCTCAGTGCTTAAGATATATTCAAGCCCTGAATGCTTAGAAACATACAGACAAAATGTACTCTTGTACTTTATAGCTAAACTTCATAGCCAAATGTTACCTCTTTGAATTCAGAAGGCACTTAATGTTTGAATGAGAAAACATTAATTGTAAATTCCTGGGAACCCAGTTTCAACATAGACAAAGACCTGGGAAGAGGAAACTTTGAAATGACACCATAACTCTCACTGTTCTCTGGACTGCCTTGATTTACCCACTTGGGTAACTCCTTGATTTACTTCCCTTCCCTCCTCTGTTAGATTAGAAATGACACCCTCGTACAGCATATTTTCCAACACATCTTCCCCAGGAAGCATCTGTACCCCCAAAGGTAAATCTCATTGTCTCAAGTGGAAATCTGTCTGAAACCTCCACCTGACCTGCTTGATGAAAGAATTTCGAAGAGCATAGCATCAGTCCTGGGGTTGGAGGAAGGTGGGGAAGCCGAGCCATTAGCAAATGGGAGAAGCTTTCTGAAGCAGAGAGAAAGCATTTCTACAGCCAATTAGACAAATCACCCTAAAGGGGAAACATATTTCTCGATTAAAGCCTGCCAGCATCCAATATTTCCCAATTAATTCAAAGAACATGGCCACAGATGTGGGCCAAACTGTGCTACGTCCTTTAGAAGCCTGCCTATCAATGGTTACACTCTCTTTGATTTTATGAATCAGTTTAATGCTGTGTGTGATTGTGCTTTTCCTTGACAAAAATGGAGACCTAGCAAATGAGAGACTAAAACACACACTCCCTGAAAACACACAGCATGACAGATGTTTGACACTGGAGTCCTATAATGGGCAAAATAAACACAAATTCAAGTTGTCAGAGTTTCAAATTATTACATCTTTGACCTAGAACGCACCCAAATTCTATATAAAACATTATTTTCCCCTATGAGGAAGGTTCCTGTATTTAGCAAACAAAAATACAGTACACACAATGAAATTTGTCAGACCAACAAGCGATAAGCTTTAATATAAGTATGTCTCAAGTAATTGGGACACAATCAACTTATTCCTACTTTGTCTGAAATACAGACTTTAACTTACCTGTATTTCACCTGGCAACATGATCCATGTAAGGACAAGCTTCTATATGTCAGAATTTATACAAATATTTATAAAGAATGAAAGCAGACACACATAAATCATTTTCAACAGTCCTTGGCAAACATTTCCCTTGTAGGAACTTCTAACTATAGAAGACAGGTCACTGAGAAGAGCTGTCACCATTCAGGTGTGGATTCTATCTAGAAATGTTGGAGGCTGTGACTTCAGACACTCTGTGAAAGAAAAGCAACCGAGGACCTGCGCTGCGGCGATGGGCACGGCAGTGCTTTCCTGTTCAGTTTCCGTATGCTCTCCTTTCCTGCCAAGTAGCCAGCTGGCGTGGTTTCTTTCTCTTTGGTCGAAGTTCATTACTATGACCTGTGCTGGTCTTATGCAAATGACATAGGAGCTCCACAGAATATGTTGCAAATTAATTCCATATGCAATAGTGGTGAGTGTGCATGTGTGGGGACATGATTTTTATTTTTATGTAACTTTTAGGTTCTTCATATGTTAAAGTTGAAAAACTGTTATTCTTTTTAAATTTTTATTTATTTATTTATTTTGATCTTATGTGCATGAGTGTATTGCCTGAATGTATATAAGTGCACCCCTGTGGTACAGCACCCTCAGAGGATGGAAGAAGATGTTGGCTCCCCTGGAACTGGAGTTACAGATGGTTGTTAGCCTCCATGTGGGTGCTGGGAATCAAACCCAGGTCTTCTGCAAGAGCAGCCAGTGCTCTTAACTGCTGGGCCATCTCTTCATCCCAAGCTCTGTTATTCTTAAAACTGCCAAACTCTCATATCACAGATGCGGAATAGACTTGGGGAAAACAGTGCTATACAATTTATTTGTTCAAAGATGCACTGCAGGAGCATCATGGGTAGCGGGGGTGATGGCTCCAGCCATAGAAGGTGCCATAACTCCACTAGTTATGTGTGGCTGCGAGTGAACTGCATCCCACTCGATTAGTATCCAACACCAATGGCCTGTTCACTTTTCTATCATTTCACTCAGCACCCACCCTAAGCGTGGCAGTGATGGTTTGGCTACTGGCCTACTTTACCTTATGAGTCTTCTGATTTCTGTCCTATTTCTGGTTTGACTCCTTACTAATACGAAGGAGGATTGCATAGTCAGGGGATTTCCAGATGTGTTGGGCATTCGTTTCCTCATCTGAAGAATAGGGATAATTAGGGCATCTACCTCAGATGTGGCTGTGAAGCCGACACTGAACTACAGAGGTAGAATTCTCAGCACAGGACCTGGCGGTGGAAACCAAGCTCCTGCTGAACATCAGCACACCCCAAATCATGAAAATAAGAGTTAGTTTTTCTTTGAGCTGTGCTGGGATTCCAAGCAGGAGCGACACACTTAGTCATCTTTATTTGGAAAGAAACAGTTTAAATATTTCCTGTTAGCTGAAGGTATAACATTCCGTGAAACAAACACGGCTTGAATCAAGTATTTTACAAAACCAGCAAAACAATCCTTTTCTCATTATGCAGAGCTCAAGTCTAATTTGTTCAGCAGTCTCTACCAGTGGCAAGGAGAGTGAGACCACATATGTGCAAACGTTCTCTCTCCTGCCCCTCTATAGTATTCAAATGGGAGCTTTTATTCAGGCTATTTAAACAACTGTATCCAATTACACTGGTGACTCATTTAACGATGATTGAACATGGCAGAATCAAAGGTCCTGCACCAGCAGGATTTCTCTGTGGTGCTATCTCACTTGCACTTTCCAGCCTTCTCTAGCTGTTCCACACCCTAAGTTTTTGCTGTCTTTTTGTAACTTTGACTTCTAAAATAGCCTAATCATACCACCCTGCACACTGGGGCAGGCCACCAAGGGCTGAAATGACCTTGCCCTTTGCTTACACCCTGCAATTCATCAAACTCATTTCCTAAGTCAACTCCTCAATGTCGGTGTTTCAAACAAAGAAATTGTACTAATTCCGTTGAAAGTTTACTAGGATGATGGCCAGGGTAATTCAGACAATGATGTTTTTACTCTTTTAAAAAGACTTGAGAGCTAAGAGTATATATAGTTCAGCGATACAGTGCTTTCCTAACATCCACAAGACCTTGGCTTCAACCGTTAATAGTGCATAAATATGTATATATGGAGAAAGAGAGAGAGAGAGAGAGAGAGAAAGAGAGAGAGAGGGAGGGAGAGAGAGAGAGAGAGAGACAGAGAGAGACAGAGAGAGACAGAGAGAGACTCAGCCTAATGTAGAGTTTTCTGAATCTTTGCTCTACTTTTTTTGGGGGGGGTCTTTTTGAGACAGAGTCTCCCTGTAGTTCTGGCTGTCCTGGAACTCACTCTGTAGACCAGGCTGGCCTTGACCTCTCATAGATTCACCTGCCTCTGCCTCCCAAGTGCTAGGATTAAAGGCATGTGCCACCACACCCAGCTATCTACTTTAAAGTAGGGCTGTACTAGAGAAATTCTAGCTCAGGAAGGGCAAGTTCTCTGGGCTTCCTGGATCACTCATTCATCTCTTTAATCTGACATGGAATGTGCCCTGTCCTGTTCCGCTCTAGTAGGTTAACTCTCTCGTTGAGCTTCTGCAAATCCTATGGAATGCCAGTATGTGGGAGAAATCTACCAGTACACGTGTGGTCTCCTCTTCCGATCTGCCTTTCTCTGTGTCTTTGCTGGGTACTTCTTTCCACTTGCTAACCCTGCCCTGAGAGGCTGCCATCTTGCCTTATGTATATGGTCATGGACCAAAGGCTGAAACAAAATCCTCCCTATATTCCTCAAAGTGCAATAAACACTACCTTATGGTGTTCTATAAAATTTTACTAAGGGCTGCGGTGGTCAGAAGTGAATTAAAATACAAAAACATTTTTTAAATTAAATAATATAAAATTATTAGGTTGCCAGAGACCCTTAAAATTGGGAGCAGAGCAGCTTCCAATATTCTAAAATGGTGGGTCCAAACTTAGCCTGTGAAAGTCCCACTGCCTTTTGGAAGACCAACCAATCCCCAGCTAAGCCACCCAGCCTAAGTCATGGAAAGTTACCCAAGCCCCTGTCTATAAAGATGTCTGCCCTCTGCTGGTTGCTGTCTCCCTAATCCCAGGGAGGCAGTCCCGAAGTTTGTCTCCCAGTACACTGCTATTCCCCCCATGGAGTTGTCTTGGTTGGTGGTCTTCACTGCCCATTTTCATTCAAAAATCACTACTCAGAGAGAGTCCATTCTCAGATACTTTCTGAAATGATTTCCTGCCCTGTCGCCTGAGTCTGTTTCCACATCTGCCCCTCCCCACAGCCAGAGCTGTGATCCAGGACTCAGAACATCTTCCTATTCTATGGGGATGACCTAAGTGCACCATTTGAGTGTCTGGAAAATTCTTTCCCTAGGCAGTGCCCAGAGCCAACTACAAGGGCTGAGTTGTGGAGTTGAAAGAAATATCCAACAACCAGGGTAGAAACTGGCACCGTAGCAGGACATGCTGGGCACAGAGTGATGCTTGATTCCAGAGAACAGGCTCTTCTAGAATCCCCCACTCCAGTATATTCTGATAAAATTAAAGAAAAACATATTTTTTCTGATTAGCTCTCTCCTCAAGAGCTGTCTGCTCACCTGCAAGTTTCCTCTCAGCTTCCGTCTTCAGTGTTCTCATAGACAAAGGCACACTTATCCACTCGTTCAGCAATTATTTGCTAAGAGCTTATTGCATGCTAGGCACAGTGCCAGGTATTGGGACACAGGACTCAACCATCTTTTGTCCTTCTCTGAATACTTCAGGTAATTGGACAGAAATGCATGAGCAGAAGCAACTCTTGACTGCACCAATGGACTAAACCGTCATCGGCACCGTAGAAGGAAAGAACCAGACTCTCTGTGTGCTGTATTTTAGGTTATGGAAGGAAATTGCCTACGGAGAGGTGAGGCTGAAGCAGAGAAGGAAGGATGCAAAGGAAATAGCCCTGCGAATTGATTGTATAGGCATGGATGGAGGTGGGAATGGGAGGAAGAAGACAAGCATTCCCACCACAGGAAGAGCATGAGCAGAGGTCTAGGAGCACTGTACTGAGCCCTAAGGAAACCACAACCCCCCCCCCAGCCAACACATAGACAAATGGAGTACCTGGGATACGGTCAAGCAGGAAGTAGGGTAGGTGAGAGTGGAGGACAGGGACTACTTTTTTTTTGGTGTTTTTGACACAGGGTCCCCCCATAGCCCCGGTTGGCCTGGAACTGACTCTGTAGTCAAGGCTGGCCTTGAGCTCACAGAGATCCACCTGTCTCTGCCTCCCAAGTACTGGGATTAAAGTCATGCCCAGCTGACAGGGACTGCTTTTTATATTGTATTCGTGACTATCCATCTTCACCTATCATATTAAGGGAAGCTAGTGATCAAAGGGAGAGCAAATATGAGGGTTCTAGTTTCTCAAGGATCATTCACTTCACTGGTGAAAGTGAAAGCAGGGAGAGAAGTCACTGATGAACGACGAGCATGCGAGGATGAAGAATGTGAAAAGACTCAAGGTAAATCGTGCAGAAGAGCAGCCAGTCTAGAGGTGGCCCTCGTGACTCCCAAGGAGCTTCCAGCGTATTGAATCATCTGGGTGTTGGTGGTACGGGGACGCCCCCTCAGGAGACTCCTGTTCAACTGTGTGCTGTAGCTACTTGGCGTTCTGCTCCTTGATCCCTTGAGCCATGTTAAACAAAAAAGTTGATACAGTTTCTGGCTTGGCAACTCCGTAAGTATCTGTACCCCTTTATCTTTGGGGGAAGATTAGAAAAGGAAGGAAAGACAAGGAACCTGGAGGCCTGTGGCAGTGTGTTAGCACCGAGGGTCCAAGTCCTACGCACAGCTGTGTTTGACCACCTAAGACTTATGGGAAGAACCCAGGAGCTCATGTTAGGTGCTCTTTTCATTTTTAGAATTTAACTGCTGTTTGCGCAGAGAAATAAGATAGGAAATAATAAACACACCTTCTAAGAAAACAAATTGTAGGAAGTTAACCAGCTTTATAAAATCCTGAATTTTTACACAGACTGACTGTAGTTTCTATGGAAATTTCAAAGGCCTGATGGGAACCAGAGGACTTGTTAGGTTCTCACTGTACAGAACACATTCTGAAGATCTGGCAGCAGAGAAAATATCCATGAAAATCTATATTTTTAAGATCATGATTGGCTAAGAATTAATTATTCTACAAAATCTCTCAGAACTATAATTATACTAACACATAATTTTAATACTTATGCTTGTTACTTTGAAGTAGTTAGAAAAAAATGCAGAACAAACACCATTGTACTTTCTAAACTTCTAGAAAAAGGAATTATGAAGAAACATTGAATTCAAAGTTTTAAGACCCACTGAGTGTGGTAAATTGTATCAGTTATTAGCAATAATATATGCACCTAAATGGTTAAAATTTGCACTTCTTAAAATTGAGGTGTATTATAACACGGAGATTTACAATTATGCAGACAACAAAACCAAAAATAATCACTTTCTTATGAATTGTGTGAACTGGTTAACTACTTTCCCTGAAATTAAATCACCACTGGCCACTTGCTCTGTATTACCTTTCCTTTCAAGATGAGAGAATTTCAGGTGAAACATCAAAAGTGAAGGTAGAAATGTTTCTCTACCTCTCTCTCTCCACACACACACACACACACACACACACACACACACACAGGGCTTTTGTTACTGACATGCACATGCAGTTAGGAGATGTTGCTAACTATATAGAATAGTTAAGAAATACAACCCTCTAGGAATCTTCTCCACGTAGAAATGTGTTCAAAAACAGATCCACCACCCACTGAACAGGGTACACATCCAATCTGGTTATTATAATTATTTCAGACTCACCAATCAGGTTATTATTATTATTATTTCAAAATGGGTTGACAGCAAACTGTGTGGAGAGTCAAACCACATTTAAGTTACCTCTGAGGTAGTGGTGGTGCTGGAAGAAGAATTTTCTGGCCCATCACCATCCAGTTTATACCAAGTCACGAGAGATATGAAAACACTACATCCCAATAAATTATACAAATTATCTGTCAAAGGCAAGGTTGATTTAGGAGGCACTAGTGCCAAGGAAGATACCCAGGGGAACAAACCAGAACCACTGACAGAAAATACAAAAAGACTGGAAGCCACAAATTCAACAGGAAAAGACACAAGGGCCGAGTGCCGGCACCAGCAATGGCACATGCGTTTTCTTTGGCGCACACATTGTATTCATGCTTTAAAAGGCCAGTCCAGGGCTGGAGAGATAGCCTAGCGGTTAAGAGTGCCGACTGCTCTTGCAGAGGACCTGGGTTCGATCCCCAGCACCCACATGGAGGCTGAGAACCATCCGTAACTCCAATTCCAGGAGAACTTCAGTTCCAGGGGAATCCGACGCCCTCTTCTGACCTCCGCAGCATTGCACGACACGGGTGCACAGACCTACAGGCAGACAGTACATTCATACACATAAAATAAATAAATAAATAAATAAATAAATAAATAAATAAATAAATAAATAAATAATTTTTTAAAAAGGCCAGTCCAGATTCCTTTAGAGAAGAGGGTAAGAACATCACAGATATACATTGCTGAGAGATATGACAGAAAGCTTACAGGGCAAAGAGGGGATAGAGAGAAGGAGGTCATTGACATCTTTCTACACAGTTATCAGAGTGCTAAAAGTACAGAAAAAAAGAAGCAGGTGTAGAGTACAAAGCACCAAGCAAGCAAACTGGAGGCCTGCTACTTCCTAACTACACAGTTGTGGGAAGCCAGGGCTACTCTGGTTACATTTCTCAGTCTGCCAGGTAAGGTTCCTCACAGGATCTTTCCTGTGAGGTTAGCTTGAAGTCTGAGTTGATTCTTATAAAGCATTTAAAATAATGCTTGTTAAAGCCAGGAGTGGTGGCACATCCAGAGGCAGAGGCAGGCTGATCTCTGTGAGTTCAAGGCCAGCCTAGTCTACATAGGGAGTTCCAGGCCAGCTGGGGCTATGAGGAGACCCTGTCTCAAAAAGACCAATAATAATAATAATAATAATAATAATAATAATAATAATGTTTGTGTTTTTGTTGCCCAAATCAGGAACCCACTTTACAGAGATATTTAGTACAGGGCTAGTTTTTACAAATCATCTGCCAAGCTACCTGGAGGTATATAAAATACACTGAAACTATGTACTTGTTCATGGGCCCTTCCACGGGTGGTGTGGCACCAATGTTTGTCCTGGGCAAAGTAGCAAGTAAGGAGCAAGTGTGGGGCAGGGTGCACTGGTTGCCCGACATTTGATATGTAACAAGATCTCTCATCTAAGTCCTAGTTCTATATATGCTAAAGCAGCACCCTGAGACCTCAGCCTGGCACAGACAGCTGGAGCACAGAAAATATGTCAAGTTTTTCGGTATTTGTTTTAATTTTCAAATCCTATTACTCAGAGTCTGCATTAATTAAAAAAATACTATTTTACATTGTATTAAAGATTTCCTCTTGTGGCTCCCCACACAGAAAGGAAATGAGATGCATCAATGACCTATTATGTCATCTCATGGCTATGTAAGATTGCTCCCCATGGACCAATTGCCCGCCTAGCTTAAGCGACTCATATTAGGACCTTTCCTCTGCTACCTTCAATAACTCAAATGAGCAAAGATTTTGTGATTAAAGAATTTTATGAATTTGGTTATTGGAGCTAGTTCATACTAAAATATAGTTTTTAGTTGTGAAAAATTTACTTGATGCAGGAAAAAAAAAAAACAGAAATATCAGTAGAAATCAAATTGTTTAATGTGTCCTTGCCTGATGAATCTGGAAGCACTGTCCCATGTAATCAGAATATCAAAATTCTCTTTTCTATCATCTGCCCATTGCAGGAGATTATGAATGTTTGTGTATAAATCAAGCCCCAAACCACACTTTTAGCAATTCTTCAACAAAGACCATCCCAAAGCACTAGACAGACAAGAACTGAATGAATATTTATTGCTGAAAGAAAATATGTTCTCTGTTCTTACATTATACACAGCTAATATTGGCTATAACCTGGATCTGGAATGTTTTTTGAAGGCTCATATACTATGAGCTTGCTTTCCAAGCTATACCCCTACTGGGAGGTAGTGGGTCTTTGGGGGTGTGCCCTTAAAGGAAATTTTCTCATTCTTTCTCTCCCCCTCCCCCACTATGAAGTGAGCAACCTTCTCCTCCATGTGTTCCTCTCAATGATGTAGGGCTGAACAATGAACCATTGATCAAACCTCTGAAGGTGCTTATATTTCTTTAAATTTATTTATTTCAGCCATTTTATCATAAAACAGAAAGTTTACTAACACAATTTGGGTTTTTCTTAGGGGGACAGGGTTTCACTGTGTATCTTCGGCTGCCTGGAGCTCTTTTTGTAGACCAGGCTGGCTTCAAACTCAGAGATCTGCCTGTCTCTGTCTCCCAAATGCTGGGATTAAAGGTGTGTGCCAGCAGGCCCAACCTAACATATGATTTTAAACCATGAGATGCTGTAACAGATTAAATTAGTATTCTGTCATGCAAAATTCTTAAAAATGTTAAATTTGGTTGGGGGAGGTATTTTGCTTATGTGTAATAAAACTGTTTTCCTTGATTTTCTACTTGCTGTCTAATGATACAGTCCATTCACATTTTAGAATACATATGTTCGTTTACACATTAATTTATTCACCAGACCTGTTGTCTACTCTGATGACCAGACCCTGCAGGAAATGGAGCTGCAGAAGAGAATGAGGCACAGGAAAACTTCCCTTCTGGGGCTGGCATCCTGGCTGCTGAAACACAGCTTTGATGACCTCAGAGGAAAAGCAGAGATTCCGCCATACTTGAGCCTGGTAAACAATAGCCAGGATGAAAACATTGGCACATATTTTATGTACTATTATGGAAATGTAATAAAAATGATCCATAATAGAAATATTCTTCATTTACTGAACTCCTCTTATGTATTAGCTCATGAGGTAAACATTTTATCTACCTTATTTAATCTCAAAATCTGTGATAATTATTCCCATTTTACACAAATAAGGATGTAGTAATAAATGGAAATTTGTTAATAATAAGATGGTTGCTAAAAACCTTGAATTGTGATAGCAAGGAGCTGGAATGTGGTACATCTACACAATGGAGTTCTATGCAGCAGTAAAGAAAGACAACATCACGAGCTTTGCAGGAAAATGGCTGGAGCTAGAGGACATCATGCTGAGTGAAGTAACACAGTCCCAGAAAAACAAACGACGAATGGTATCCCTCATCTGTGGATGCTAGTGCCAATTACCTAGTTACAGGGTCTCCCTGTAGCCCTACCCCTCCTGGAACTCACTACGTAGATCAGGCTGGCCTTGAACTCTTGGAGATCTGCCGGCCTCTGCCTCCCAAGTGCTGGGGTTGAAGTTGCGTGCCACCACACCTGGCTTATATTTACATTTTAATGTGTGTTTGTGTGTGTGTGTGTGTGTGTGTGTGTGTATGTGTATGTGCATTCATATGTGAGTGTGAGCATGCTATACCACATATGTAAAGGACTAAAAAATAAAAAAAATAAAAAAAAAAACTTGAATTGTGGAAAGTCCCCGGGATAAAATAGAAATAAGAAGAAAATGAAGAAGGTAAACAGGAATCTGCCCCCGCCCTCTGCACTTTGTTATTGGTCTACCCACCACTGAAATCTTTGTTTGCCAAACTGCTACATTCTTGTCAAACTGCTACATTCTTGTATCTTTTGTAACCATGTGCTTATGTGTAACTCCTTGTTTGCCTAAAACACATACACTTCTGGAAGGCCCTGCCTGCTTGCTTACTGTAAATTGCCCTATAAACTTATGTTTGGGGCTGGTTCCGTTGTGGAATAAGCCAGGTGTCAGCCCACTGGTGCAAATAAACTCTCCTTCACCTAGACCAACTATTGGTTTCTTGATTTCCAGAAGTTCTCTCAACAAGAGGAATATATGTTACCCAAAGTCACACAGCTCTTAAGTGAGAGCATTGATTTCAGCAATAGGTCTACAATCCAAATTTGTTATACATCATGACTTTCAATAAACTCTGGTTGGCACAAGAGATTTCTGCAGCACAAAACATTTTGAGGAAATAAAACTCATCTAGAGTAAATGATGATGAGATATTAAAAAATAAATGTTTAAGCCAAGAGTGGTGGCCCAGGCCTTTAATCCCAGCACTCGGGAAGCAGAGATAGGAAGATCTCTGTGAGATCCAGGCCACCCTAGTCCACATACTGAGTTCCAGGCCAGCTGTGGATATAGGGAAACCCTGTCTCAAACTCTCCCTCACAAATGAATAAATAAATAATGTTTGAAATGATCTTTTAGTAATCTGGCCATAACCTTATAAAATTGGCATTTGCACAAGAAGTTTAGGGTGGTGCTCTATGATCTTGCCCATACATGCGACCATAATGCTTAACACATGGAAAGATTGGGTGGCCCAAAGAAAGAGCATTGTTCAAGAGGCTGAAAGGAGGGGACAGCATTCCTATGTTCTGTTTCACTTTGGCTTTTGCATTCTCTTACATTATTTCATGCTTTGAATCATCATTCAAAGTTCATTTGATTACAAAATTGTTTTCTGTCTTTTTCCAGACAGCTCCCAATCATACAGTTCATGAAGTTGATTTCCTGTCCCCGATCTAAAGAAAGAAGTTTGAAAATAGTTTCTTTCTCTCCAGATCTTAGAAAGAATGCCAAACAGAAGAGATCAGTAACACAAAGAGCACAGGGCAACTATGGAAGAAGTGACAGGTGCGTCATGAGTCAGTCATCACAGGAGGCCACTTCAGTGACTGCATTCCTCAAGAGGTCAAGATCCTCAGAGCGTGATGAGTTGTACTTAGTTTGGAAACTATATAAATTTATGCATAGGACATCTATTGAGTCTGTTTTGAATACATTTAATAAGCTTCTTGATAAAGTCAACTAAAATTCTGGATAATTTGAAAACGAAACAAACGTCTTCCTGGCCAGCCTGGAAAATAAAAGCCCCATGGGCATCACTATTCTTTCCACACTAGCCAGAGAGAGGTCTGCATAGCATTGCATTGGATTCCTAAATGTGGCTTAAAGTATGTCTGCAGCCCTGGACATCATGGAGAGGGAGGGCCATACATTCCTCACAGCTGAAACCCATGTAGTGACACCATCCTGGAATTCTAAGTGGAGCAGTATGCCTATAACAGAAACAGTGCACCCATCTAAATCATAAACTGAAAAATGACCTAGAGATGGAGCTTTTCTGGCAGCTTGGATGAGGCCATTGTTGACCTTGCAGTGATTCTAGGCAGCTGACACCTTGTTGCACAGAAGCCACTCCTGTCACAGGACTTATCTGTCCTGAAGCCAGCACTAACTACACCCAGCCTTCTGGAAGCCAGGCCTTCTAGTTGGGGCAGATGCCAAGGCATGACCAACCATCCTCTGACAGAGAAATCTTATGTCAACCTGTCTGTCAGGTCCCCCACACACGCCCCATACTGTATGGAAATGGCCATTACCACCTAGTAGAGTAGAGTGGATGTGGGAAGGCTGACCATGAAAGTTCTCCATATTCATGGAATCATCTTCCCAGAAGCGAACACAGGAAGCAATGCTTGATTTCTAACCCTACAGAGATTCTGGAGAGATCACAGAGGAAGAGTAGGCTGTTGCCACTAAAACCAGGGGTGATCTGGGAGGAGTTTCGGGGTCCACTGCTGCTCTACCTGAGGTGGAAGACTGTGCTGTATGTGACAGGTGTCCTCTGCATTTGTTGAGGCGTTCTCTCTAGAAGGCTGGAAAATTTGGGAGCCACTGGGACCTGTCTGGAGCTCCCGTTGCTCAGCCACTGACTGGGTAGGAACAACCACAGAGCTCCAGGGGCTCTTCCATAAATTAAGGAAAATGCAAATGGGCAACCTGAAGCTGACTAAAGATCTGCATGGGTTTCAAAATGTGAGAGGAGAGAGAGAGAGAAGCTATGAGCATCAAAGCCAAGGTGGACCCATGGATTCTCATTATTATGCAAATATCGAAGCTACTTATTGCTGGAAAGGCTGGACCTGGAGAGTTCAGAGCTTCCATCAGTTCCCTAGCAACACAGAACTAAGATGCAGAATGCACCTTCTCACTTCTTCACTACTGAAATGCAGAGAATTTCTGTTCTCTTTTACCCAATAAATCAGCACTACTACCTGATGGCAAAGAGGAGATTGGACAGAACAGATATGGGATGGGCCTTGCTTCACCCTTGTCTCATTTAGAGGACAGAAGGGTGGAAGGATACCAGGAGTTGTTTTCTATCCACTGACCCACTCTCAGGGTTCACAGGATCTTCAGTCTGTTTCCAAACAGACTGTCAAGAGCGCAGGTTTGGTTCTGTCCAGGAAGAAGTCCAATGGGCAATGTAAGGCAAAAATGCACAGCCGTGCACAGTGATCTGGTTTTTCTCTTCTCTAAATCCCAGAGACAGGCCGGGAGTCAGGCCTTCATTGATGCAAAGGCAGCTGCCATAGGGTGGGCTGGTGGCTGTTTATCGCCTTGCTTGGCAGTGTTTATTTACATCATGGCCTGTACTTCTCTGAGTACTTTGTACTTTGGTAATTAACGCCAACCCTCACTTTAAGTATCTGGATGAGGTAACTGCAGTGGGCCTGCAAAGAACAGAGCCTGCTAAGAACAAATCTTGTGAGTTGACTCTGGCCATTCTGAATATATTCAGTAGCTACTGTCATATCTACGGTGGCGGTATTCAAGCAGAGAGATCTAGAAACCCTCCAGACTTGTACAGGCAGTGATGAGTCAGTATTCAAACAGCTCTGTCTGCCCACATAGCCTGGAGTCTCTCAGGCCACCTCACATAGCCTTCGCTTCATCCACACCTGCTGCTCAGGGACTCATATGGGGGGGGGGGGGCTATGAGCAGCAGCTGCTGTCCTGCCATAATATCCCAGCAGCTCTCCTCACAGTTCAGTTATGGGAAAAGCCTCGGTCTAGTTAGGGCTTTGCATTGGACAGACTCACAGCATTTAGAACATGAGATAAATAGTATCCTAAAATTATGATTTTTTTATTATTTCCATTTTATTATTTATTTAAGAGCCTCATGTTACTAAAAACAGGGCAGTTACAATGATCTCAGGAAGTATTCACATGTATGAGGAGGGTGATCTCAAGGCTTCGTGCTCCCCCAGGACGAAGCTTTCCCATGATTCACAGAACTGCATTATAGAGCCCAGGGTGTCATATTGGTAAATTACTTTCTGTAGATGACTGAATAGCCAGCAGCCATGGAGGAGGTCAATGCCTTGGCTTCCTGAGGCAGTGGAGTACCTTTCTGGAATCCTATTCATTTTCACCTATCACCTTTTCCTCAAAAAGCGTGAAACTGACCTGAATATTGCACACTGACTCATGTTAGGGAAAGTGCTGAGGAAGATGAGGATCCTCCCCAAACTGCTGTCGCCTGCTACGAGTTTATGAATCTTGCTACAAAGAACAGAGCACTGCCAGGAGCGTCTCAGAAGTGTCAAAAGTGTCTGATCAATTATCAGTGTAAGGATTTAAAACGTTCTTCCAGGCACTAACACTTCTCATTGATTCTGGAGCATTTCCATTGGTTGTTTAACAGAAACGGCATCAGTATTTATAACCCTATCCCTGGAGAAAGGAAGCATCTGCAATTTGCACTTTCAATTTTTGACTCAGCTTTCTTTCTCTTTAAATACACTTCAAATGGTGTCAGACTGCCTTGTAAGCCACGGCACACAGTACCCCATCCTGACATGCAAACATTTCGGGACCCCATAACCCTATGCTAAATGAAATCTAAATCAACAAGCCCTCTGAAACCTGAACCCCACTATAGTTGAGATTTACTGGTAACTGTGTGTTCATGGGAACCTGCCTGCAGGCTGGAGCTTAAATGACACCTCATGATTGACTACTTTGTCTAATGGGCGGTCCCATAGATGTATGTTTACATCCCGTTACAAATGCTTGTCTCGTGGTGAGACATTACCGAACCTCCACTGAGGTGGCTCTTTGTTTTCTCCTGAAGGGATCTAGAAATGCCTTGACCAATCGAATCTGGCGGAAGTGGTGCTGCATAACTTACAATGCTTCACTGTGTCTTGTTCCTCTTCAGTGCTGCTCTTTGCACAGCACCCCATTATGAGGAAGCCCAGATCATATCAAGAGGCCTGGGTAAAACTTCCGCCCACAGTACCAACTAAAAGTCAGCCAGTGTGTAACCCAACCTCTGAGTCCCGAGCCAGAACCAGCCAGTCATGCCACACTTTAACCCTTAGAGATTCTGAGATACTATTTTCATTTTTAAGTCACTGCTTGGGGCCAATTTATTCTGATATACTAAGTAACTAAGCCCTTATTAGGAGATCTTTCAGTTCATCATCACAGATGTGAAAGCAGGAATTTTCAATTGATTAATTTTTCAAAAAACAATAGTTAACACTTCTGAGGATTTTCTCTACCAGGAATGGTATTAAGTACTTTGCATACACTAACATCTAAAGGAATCTAAGAAGTGGACCCTATTAACCATGAGCGACCATGCTATGAAGAAAACGAAGAACACTCAGGCTGTCTTCTAGGTTCTGGAACGGAGAACAGGCCTGATGCTTGACTGAAGATGCGGTATAGGGAAGCCTGGATGTTTGAGGGGCAAGTAAAAGTCAACAAGTCACTCATTCATCGGTTCAGTAAACACTTGCTGAGTGCCTCCATACACCAGGCCTTGTTCCAGGGGATGAGGATCCAGCCAAACAAAAGGAGAATGCACACCTTCACGCCCATGGAGCTGGCCCACAGGTGGGTTAGATCTTGCCTTTCAGCTTTCATAAGGTGACCAAAAGGCATGCTATTCTATTCTGCCCCCACCCAACTCTGCTGCAGATTGCTCTCTTCTTCCCTCTTTGATAAAACAATACAAGCTATTTGCTGATGTGAAGTACAATCTTTTTTTTTTTAACTTTTTTTTTTTTTTCATTTCGTATGTTTATGAATAGACTGTCTGATGCAGGTTGTGTGCACCCGTGTGTGCAATGCCGCGGATGTCAGAAGAGGGTCTCGGATTCCCTGGAACTGGGAGTTCCTGGAATTGGAGTTTCAGACGGCTCTCGGCCGCCATGTGGGTGCTGGGGATCGAACCCGGGTCCCTGTAAGAGCGGTCGGAGCTCTTAACCGCTAGGCCATCTCTCCAGCCCCGTGAAGTACAATCTTAACTTGCGTAGGGAGATATAACTTCAAATGAAAGTGAAGATCCTCCTTGAAAAGTTTATAGTTATATTACTCGGTACACGTCCTTTTCCTAAGATCATATATAATATAAAAGTTAAAAATGCTTATGCTAAAATATGAACAATGTCAAAATATAAAGAAAAAGCATGTTGCCATGGAGCCTGAGGAATCCAAGTGGGACAAATGGGGGTGATGACCAAAATGTGGTGCCTCTTAATTAAGAATATTGCTTGCCTTACCATATGCACCAGATCTGGTCACCACAGCTCCCAACAGTGGGACCTAATAGAAAGGATGGCCATAGCTTTGGTGTATGTAAATACAATGAGAATGACTGTTGGGTACTTGCATCTTATATCTGTCTGTGTTCTCCCCAGTCCCAGAGTTCTAGGGAACCCCTTTATCGGCTGTGTCATTGTCAGACTCACATCAGTATAGACAGATATGGGGGACCTGCTTGTCCCCCATAGAATTTTTATCTCTTCTGCTCCCAGATGTTCCCAGTTTCACTTTGGGTTAAGAACATCATGTATTAACAAAAACCCTAGTTGCTGTAAGAACTCAAGGAAAACTTAGGTAATTGGAGGGAACCTTAACTACCTTACCTATTGTCTTGAAAGGATTTCAGGGGAGCTCAAAAAGAGATGATGGTGCCAGCTCTATGAACACCCAAGAGCCTTATATACCCGCTTATACCTGCCTGCCCAAAGGATGGCAAGGAGACTGATGCCTGTTGTACCAAGAGACCAGTCCTTGCCTATAGGTGCAGTAGATATATACTACGATAGTCCTGCTCTCGGTGGCATCAGAACTGACCTCAGGAATGAGTCCTGGGGCAGGAAGCATAGTGCACATGGGGATATGACCTAAACAGCTCACCCCCCAGGAGCTGTCCCTTAATCTGCCTTCATAGTTCAAAAACAATTAGGGTCCCCCCCAAAAAAAAAAACCCAAAAACAAAACAAACAAATAAACAAAAACATTAGGGTTCCTAACTGCAGTAGTTCTTCAGAACAGGAAAGGGGACTAGATTTACTGACTGCTGAAAGGCTGCCTTACAGGAAGTAATTTTTTTTTTAATTTTTGTTTTTTTTAGGTCTGTCTTTGTAGGAATGTAGTGTCTGCATGCAGGTCTGTGCCCCCGTGTCGTGCAATGCCGCGGAGGTCAGAAGAGGGTTTCGGATTCCCCTGGAACTGGAGTTCTCCTGGAATTGGAGTTTCAGACGGTTCTTGGCCGCCATGTGGGTGCTGGGGATCAAACCTGGGTCCTCTGTAAGAGTGGTCCGTGCTCTTAACCACTAGGCCATCTCTCCAGCCCAGGAAGAATGTTTTTTATATAAATAACTCTAGAGTCATATAGGATATGATTAAAATATCCAGAACAAAATCCAAAAATACAGGGAAGCTATGGGTTTATCTTGGCAATTTTGGCCTTCACTGACACCTCGGCTTATGCTTCTGATAAGCCCATTAATAGTTGCTGTGAAGGCACTTCTCTTCCAGACACACATCATACATGGTTTAGATAACTCCACTTCATCCCACCCAGAGGCAGTCAAGTTGCAAACGGTTGCAACCTCAAGGCCTTTGTGTCAGATTAGCAGACAGAAAAAAATGGAATTCTGATGCTTAAAGTCCTACATAAAGTTAAACAAACTTTAAAAAGGGGAAGATGAGAAAAAATAACCTAATATAATATTATGGTCCATGACCTCAGAATAACTTTGTTGTATGTGGTAGATGAGTAAGTACTTACAAATGTATTGTACAAGAACTGTATGTACTCCTAACAATAAATATGCTTGTTGACATATGTAGAAATAAGTGTTAGGACTTTGGAACTTCTGTTCCAAAGTCAAATGATAAAGGCCACTCTGAGCTTTATCTCAGGCTGAGATAAGAAAAGGCAGGCTACCACAAACACCTCAGTCTGTGAGAGTCTCGGAAAATGCCGCCACTTGCAGTGGTTTTTCAGGAAACACCTGCTGCCATATGTCTTATTTGTTAAAATAGTTAATATTGTACTAGAATCAGGATATTACCAAGAGGTTACCGCACACTTCCCCAGCAGCTATTTGCTGCTTCTTTGTAATATGCATTTTTACATTTCCTATAATAACCTAAGGGGCACAAATACATCTCTGCTGGAAGTCTCAAATTTACCAATATGATTACTGCCAAGGGCTAACGTGAAAAATCTTATAAAAACCTGTGTGTATTTCTGGTCAGTGCCTCAGTTTCTCAGGAGCAAAGGTTTTTCCCAGTCCTGACACCTGTGTACAATAAAGACTAACATCTTCCTCATACTGAGTATGGTTTGAATCTTTTCAATGGGCCAGGTCGGTGTGTGGTTTATTCCCATGACACCACTTTATAACATTTTTTGATTTATGGTTTACTCAAATCAACTCAATAACAGTGGCATATATACCTAGTGAAAAATGAGGAGACAATTTATAGAAAGCAAAATGAATACTGAGCGAGCATGCAGATAATACCCAGCCTTTCTCAATTCTGAAAATATGAACCAAACATGAGGAACTGTGTTGCACTTCTCAGGAAAACAGAAAATGAAAAATCAGGGGTTCTATTGTCATATAAAAATCTGGGCGTGGTGGCACACGCCTTTAATCCTAGCACTTGGGAGGCAGAGGCAGGCGGATCTCTGTGAGTTCAAGGCCAACCTGGTCTACAGAGCAAGCTCCAGGACAGCTGGGACTAAAAGGGAGACCCTGTCTCAAAAAGACAAAAAAAAAAAAAAATCTGGGAAATCTAAGTCCGGCATGGTGGCGCACGCCTTTAATCCTAGCACTCAGGAGGCAGAGGCAGGCCGATCTTTGTGAGTTCAAGGCCAGCCTGGTCTACAGAGCGAGTTCTAGGACAGCTGGGGCTACAAGAAGACCCTGTCTCCAAAAGACCAAAAAAAAAAAAAATCTGGGAAATCCAAACCATCATACATATCACAGAGATAGGATAATGTGATATAGTTTAACTCTAGAAAAATTCACCACTAACCTTTGAAACTTAAAGTATGCTTGCTTTTGACCTAACTTTATTGCATATACACATTCCCAAAGAAAAAGTTTACTGCTAAGAAACAAGTTTATATTATAAATGCATGTAATTTCAGGGGATAATGTATATATAGATGTGTGGTATGGTGTATGTTCTGTGTGTGTATGGATTATATGTCTATATCTTCACACCTGAGTATTCTGACACAACATTGTTTGCAGTAGATTAAAATTGCACATAACTAGTTCATAAACAAATTAGAGCTACATGAAGTTACATGGAAAAATCTCATAATTTAAGGGGAGAAATACTGTGTTAAATATGATTCTTTGGCTTTAAAATAGACACAAAAATATAAGGAAAAGAGAGATGCAGGTGTGTGCAAGGCCATCCCCACTGTAAGATATGTAAGAAGGCACCATAGGCTTCAGAGAAGGCTGGGGAGGTGTGATGGGGAGACAAAAGGAAATAGTTTTACATCGTATGTTTGGCATCTTTTTACATTTTCTAACCTAGGAAGTTATGGATTTTATTTTATAAAAATACTAACAGATTACCTGAGCAGGGAAATTATAATCTAGATCTTAATTTGTGTATGTCTTTATAAAGAAATATGAATACATATTAACTGTTACATTGAAATATGTTTACATCCCAAATCTTCTCTTCTGCAAGTTAGGAATTATAGTTAATTTTTTCTGTAAGTCATATGATTAAAGCTTGCCAAATTAAAAAGGAAACTACCCATGACTCAGCTAATAACCTGACAACCATGCACATGCTAACAACCCTAATTAAATTCCATGGGTTATTTAAAAAAAACTGACACGGAAGTAGGAGGGGAAGGTGTTTGGAAGAAGGTTTTTATGGGAAGTGGGAAGGGGGGCTGCTTGAAGTATGTAAATATGATTAAAATTCATCATGCACATGTGTGAAATTGTCAAAGAATAAATAAAAGTTATTTTGAAATAAAGAGAAATTCAGAACAACTCATTTTTTTGTGTTTCTGAGTAGTGAACCTACGGCCTGAATGCAGGGGAACCAAGTGTCTACCATGGAACTATGTTCCCAGCCCAAGGACAACTGATTTGCTAAGAGAAGAATGCAAGAGTGAACCACTATTGCTTACTCTGAATGGGTCTTCCTGATTCCCTGTAGCAGTGAGTCTTCCAGCCCGCCTTTGAATCTGTGGCTTCTGCTGATCTGTAGATGATTCCACTACCTCTAAATACTTAAATTTAAATATATCATAATTCAAGAAGCCTGGTGGCCGTATTTATTACTGTTTTGATTATAATAATTTTTCATTCATTTATTTTTTATAAGCAGTATACAACATAGTACTTTGATATATTTCCTCACATTTTGATACACAACATGATGAGATATTATCATGGTCCATACTTTACATATCCATCATCCCACATAGTATTTTATTTCATGTCGGAACTGTGCTGAAATTCTAATCTGCCATTTGTTTAAGTATAGTGTACCTCCTCCTATAGGTCACTCCACATCTCTAACATGATGCAGATATTTCAGCATGATGTTGAAGGGGATGTGAATGTACCTTACCCACACTAATACAGATTGAAGATACAAACTTTATCCTTATCAGCATTATCAGTATCAATCCAGGACTCAGTGTCTGCCCCATTCTGCTCTGTCCTAATAAGGTTCCAACAGTGAATACCAGAATTATGCCCTATTTTCAAGAGCATCAAAAATAAATTCAGTTTGTTGAAAAGGAAGAGTCATCAGGTCAAGTGACCAAATTAGGTGGAAACAGGGTAAGATGAAGCATAAGAAGGACGAGGAGAATCAGAAGGAAAACCAACTTGACAACTGAAACTGACCAGGCAAATTGTGTTAAAGGTAAAAATGGACAAAACAGTACAAGATTAAAGAGAAAGTCTAAATAAACGTTTGTTCATCGAACTAACTGTATCATTAAAACCATAGACAATCACTGTATGCCTATTAGAAGTGTTGAAATATTAAATTTGGAAACAGCTAGAGTAGTTTGTGTGTACTAGACTGGATACATCATATGATGTAATCCATATGAGCTCAGTTTTCCATTAGTAAAGATACACATAATTATATATAAAACTGCTAGGGTGAGAGGATACATATATCTGTGTGGAAAATTATCATGATCTCTAACATCCATAGTATATGAAAATTATATAACAAATGGGTTAAATCCTAGAGCCTGAAAATAGGTATTAAACATAAGATAATCATAAAAGTTACAAAAGTATGAATCAAAATCTTGGTATCTATGGAAAAGGCAAAGAATTTTAGACAAAACAAAACGTGTTAATCAGGTTTTTTGTTTCTACAATAAAGACTGAAGAAACAGATTTTATCAACATTGAGAGACATAATGGAAGAAAGATTTCTTTTGAGTCACCAGAGAATGTGGTGAGAGCAGCTTCCCATCATGGCGAGCCAGGAAGCAGAGCGAGAACACGCTGTGCTGCTGGGCTTCTCCATCACCCTCCACTGCATTCCCTGATTAGCTAATCTCTCTGGAAAGGCCCCGAGAGACTTCAAGATGAGCTTTCTAAATCTCGCAGGTGCTTGTTTAAAATCTATCAAGTTGACATCAAAGTTACTGCCCACCACGGACTGTACACAATTTTAGGAATCATCTTTTTATGAAATTATAACTTTTGCAGTTTTGAAAATTACCATTATGAAAGTGAAAAGGCAAGAACAAAAATGGCAAGAAACAATCATAAATTAAACTGCTAAATCCTTAATGAATAAGACAAATAAAATAAAAAAAAAAATGGGACTGGAGAGATAGCCTAGCGGTTAAGAGTAACCGACTGCTCTTGCAGTGGAACCCGGGTTCAATCCCCAGCACCCACATGGCGGCTGATAAGAACCCGTCTGTAACTCCAATTCCAGGAGACCTCCAGTTCCGAGAATCCGAGACTCTCTTCTGACTTCCGTGGCATTGCAGGACACAGACGTCAACAAACCTACATGCAGACAGTACATTTATACACAAAACAAAAATAAATTAAAAATTTTAAAAATTAATAAAATATGTAGAAACATAATCGACAGAATTTTGTCTTTGATACTACCACTCAATAATGAGACCAACAGTGTCCTTAATAAATCAGCAAAACATTTGAAAAAAATCAGAAGAAACAGAAAGAAAAAAATCACTTATCAGAATAAGTGTATGAAAAGTGTTCAACACATAAGGCTCATTTAGCTTTATTCATTGAGTTGATGTTATTTATTGTACATAAAATACACTTGTAGCAGAGCTAATGTTTAAATGTATGGCCTAATATTTTTTAGACAGTCATGAGAATTAAAGAAAGATTACAAAAATAATTTTTTTTAATGTACTTTATATATATATATATATATATATATATAGCGCAGCGAGAGAGAGAGAGAGATAGAGAAGAGAAGAAGAGAGAGGAAGAGAAATGTGTCATGTGTCTGTAGTCTGGTGCATGTATAATGGAAGGAGAAGGCTATCTAACCAAAATCCCAGCCCAGGCATAGGAAACTTCATTGGGGTTGTTAAGCTAGTCCAGGAGACTCCACCAAACAATGTGGTCTACTGTCATTGCCCATGGTTGCAGGCCACAACATGAAGACTAAGAAAACCTATGTTGCTGAAAACACCACATACTCTGTACGCTCCAGGTGGAACTGAGCTTGAAGAGCACTCCTCTGTGAAGACTAGCCCTCCTATAACATCAGAAGGTGGATATCAGCTGCCCACCCCCCAACCACTGGTCAGCCCAATGAAACAGCCCTAATGGTCAAATAGAAGCACTTTGGTCTTTGAGGGTTACCAACACTGACAAATGGATTAAAAGCCTACCAAAAAAAGAATTCATTCCTGGTACTGTAAAAACTACCTAAATATTTTGATCCTGGAAGAGAGCATAGACCCTAGAGGAGAACCTACTTGTGGTCACTATTCTAAATGAACTTCTAACTAATCTTAAATACTTATCCTCTTTATCTGGCAGGTTTACACAAGCTCTTCCACGCCTCATCAAAGAAATTCTTTGGCAAAAGATAGATTATTACAGAGATCCACAACTTCTCGAAATGGATAGACAAAGTGATCATCGGGGAATCCATAACTCCAGCTGGCACAATCGTAATGCAATCCTACAACTAAGGCTCAGAGGACCATTTTTGAAAGAGGGGGCAGAAAAGATTGTAATAGCCAGGGGACCAGGATGCTACATAATATATTCATCTAGAAATTTCAGGAGAATCATTCCCATCTTAACAATAAAGCTCCCTAAACAAGATCTACATAATAAAACCAGTTGACAAGCCCATGTGGATGTGAGAAATGTCACAAGGTGCTACCTCTAGACAAAGAACTACAGGCAATCAATGGATGCTGAGGGAGGAAGAGTCCATATTTCTCGAGGTGATCCAATTCCAAATGCTTAGCTGTAAGCACATGTACATATGAGAACCACTAAATGAACATAGTAGATTGTGTGTATGTATACATAATATGTGTAACAATATTATTTTGGGTGGTTTTCGAGACTGGGTCTCCCTATGCCCCAGCTGTCCTGGAACGCACTCTGTAGACCAGGCTGGGCCTTGAAACTCACAAAGATCCACCTACCTCTGCCTCCCAAGTGCTAGGATAAAGGCGTGTGCCACCACACGGGTGGTGTAACATATTTTTAAGATGTCATGAATTGAAAGGGAGTGAGGGGTTATGTGAAGAGCTGGAAGTGTGAGAAGGATGAAAATGATATAAATATCATATTCATTCATAAGATTCTCAAAAATTATTTTTTTCAAAAAATTTTTTGCTTGCCATGGAATATGGAGTAGAGTGCAAATGAGGGATAGGACCAGAGAGTGAGAGTTGGCTAATGAGGAATCAGGAAGAAACAGAGAAGGTGGTTGGGGTGCTGACTGGGAGACATTCAGGGCACCCAGCAGGCCTGGCCCCATGTCTTCAAATGTGCTGCTGCTTCTGGTGAGAGGTGTGCAGCCTCTGCTCCTGCTGCAGCCTCTGCTCCTCAACTCCTGCCATTCTCCGTAGCCCACAGCCTCAGCTCTGGGGCTGAGATGCACATGCATCTCGCAATGCTGCCAAGCAGAGGAAGTTATCTGTCACACCAGTGTCTCCCCCAGTGACGCCTGCAAAGTATTCAGGGCCTTTTACTCACCATCTTGCTCTTATTTGAACTTTTTGTGTTTTAGCAGGGCCTCTGGCTACAGATAGTACACTCTCCCTGAAGTTTTAATTTGAGGCATTGTGTCAGGTGAAGGGTAGGAGAGGGCTTGGTCAGTGGAGCTTTGGAATAGAAGATTTCTTTCCACCAACAGGTGAGCCTGACCAAATCAGGAGAATGTAGATAGGGTAGTGCATGCTTTGTATGCCAGTACTCTGGTGGCAGAGGCAAGTGGATTCCTATGGGTTTGGGGTCAACCTTGTCTTCATAGAGGGTTCAAGAGCACCCAGAGATACATAGTGAGACCCTGTCTAAAAAAAATTCCTTTACTTTAATTGCACTAATAATAGGAATTTAACTCACACAAAAATCAGTGTCTGTTATGAACAATGGCTTCTTCCAGAGTCTTCCCATTGCTGTCCAGAGTTCACAGTTCAGTAGAGGGCTCAGTGCCTTGGTTCGGCAGAACACTGACCTGTTCTTTTTGACAGCTTGCCTGCATAGAGGGAACCTAACAGATTCAAACGCTGTTTTGAAGAAGCAGGGTATGTCATTAAGTATGTGGCTTTTTGAATTGTTCCTTCTCCGTGGGACACTTACTATTTAAGCAAAACAAAATTATATAAGTATATGTAGTAATTGGTTTCACACAAACTACTATTTTTTTTCTCCTTCTTTCTGAACTCGGTGCAGGCTACAGTGTCTTTAACCTTGTGGCCCCCAAAATGATGTGTTGAAGGTGCTGGACCAATGGTTCACTGATTAAGAGCACTGGCTGCTCTTGCAGAGACATCGGTTTCCGTTGCCAGCACCCTATGTGTGCCAGTTAGCAGTTGTCTGTAACTCCAGATCCAGGGGATCCAATGCCCTCTTCTGACCTCCATGGGCAGTGCACATCACAGGTGTACGTTACACTCATACACAGACATTTTTTTTAATGATGTTTTGGGAGAATGTGGAAATAGGGCCTTTGTAGTAGATTAATTAAAAAGCTCAATGTGAAATCATCTTGGACTTGGTGTGAACCTTAAAAGCACTGACTCAATGTCTTTTAAAAGAAAAGGGAAAGAAGGTGCAGAGAGGCACAGAGATGCACATTCAGGAAGGCTGTGTGAAAAGCAGGGAGCAGAATGATGTCTCTTCAGACCAATTAATATCAGCAGCTGGAGGTTGTCCCCAGCAGCTAGAGAGAGTCAAAGGATACTCCCTTGACCTCCTGCTTCAGGCCTGCAGAGCTGTGAGAAAATATGTACCTATCGTTTTCAGCCACCCAGTTGTGGTCATTTGTTATGGCAACTAGGAAACTAGATACGCAGACCAGTGCTACACACCCTCCCAGATCACCAACAATGTTTAATTTACACCATATCCCAAAGGCTTGTCAGAATGAGGCAAGAAAATTGGAATCAAGAATTGTGCATAAGTCTATCCTCGGGTAAAAGCATGTAGAAAAAAGCGGACAGAATTGCAAACCGAGACACAGCTTTGGAAAACAATCTGCTTTCTTCTAAAGCTGAAGAGGTGCAGTTCCTTTGGCTGAACATGACCACAGCAAAGGAGAGGCACCGCCACATGGTGACAAGCACAAGAATCGTTCTAAAACATCATTGCTCACGCAAGCTAGCAATAGCCCAAATGTCCACGAATGGGATAATAATATGTGAAGCGGAATGTTCCTCTTCAATGACTGTTCATAAAATGCACCTATATGCATCACACTGAATAACTTTTCTGAAATCAGTATTGAACTAAAGACACCAGTATATGCAAAATATGTCATAAATTATGCAAAAACTTGAAAGTAACACTCAAAGTAAGATCTTATATTTTATTTGAAATGCATTCTTGCCTGGTAAAACTATAAAGCAGATTAGGAATGTGAGAATTAAAAAGGCTTATTATTGGGGCTGGAGAGATGGCCTAGTGGTTAAGAGTGCCAACTGCTTTGTGCAGAGGACCTGGGTTCGATCCCCAGCACCCCACATGGTGCCTGAAAAACCGTCTTTAACTCCACTTCCAGGGGATCCGACACCCTCTTGTCTGACCTCGTGTGGCAACCGCATGACAAGGGTGCACAGACCTACATGCAGACAGTAAACATTCATACACATACAGAAATAAATAAAATTTTAAAAAATTATTAAAAAATTGCTTATGATTCACTGCCTATGTAGAGAGAGGGGCTGTAATCACGTTGGTAGCATTTGGTCTCTCTCTCCCTCATGCTATGAGTATAGTGCACGTGTGTTTATTTTTGTTTGGATATGTGCATGGACATGTGCATGTGAGGCTGCAGTCTGATGTCACCTTTATCCTTTGCAATTGTTCCCAATAGTTTTTGAGACAGCAGCTCTCGCTGAACCTGGGCTCACTGATTCATTCCAGATAGGCTGCCCAGGGAACTCTAAGGATCTACTTGTTTCTCCCTCCCCAGCTCTGAGATGTGTGCCACCACTGTAGGATTTTTGTTTAAAGCATTGTGCTGAGGATTCAAACTGAGCTCCTTACACTTGCATGGCCAGTGCTTTATTTACTGAGCATAGCCCCAGTCCTGGTAGCATTCTTTTTTAGTAAGTTCCATAGTTATCTGGTGTTTGTTTTTCCGAACGTGATTTCCCATTGTAATTCAGTTGTATACTTTTCTTGTGAAAATTTTGAGTCGACACCTCTTCTGACCTCCGTGGCATTGGCACGACATGGGTGCACAAACGCATGCAAGACAGATCATTGAATACACATACAGAAATAAAATAAATATAAATAAATAAATAAATAATAATATAAAATAAAGCTAAAAGGGTGTCAAGTCTACAAGGAAAGAATGAATAAAAGATGAGAGAACACATTCTAACCACATTGAAGAAATGCGTTTTCCTTGCAGTTCTTTCTATTATCTTTCTGCTCTGTTTTCAAGCCTGTTAGCTATATTCTTACTAAAGAAGAAGAGAGCATTTCTCCTGAAAGNCTAGACACTGTCTACAGGACACATGGTGTTTTAGGACTTAGTAAAAGTAAAAGTAAACATGTGTATATTAAACAACATTGGTTTACAGAATCTGATAAAAATGGTAATGCATCTGAATTAAATGGAGATATAATTCGCTGTTGCCCACATTTGCTTTACATAAAATCTGTAGAGCAAGAACTTTGGGATTGACACATACAAATGTTCTCTATAATTTCTCTGTTGAACAGTATCACCTTGTAGCATTCTCTTTAAGATGATTTAACATAAAAATAATAATTTTTCATTCATTTATTTTTATAAGTAAGGTATACAACATAGTACTTTGATATATTTCCTCACATTTTGATACACATGATGAGATATTATCATGGTCCATACTTTACATATCCATCATCCCACATAGTATTTTATTTCATAAAGTCTGAACTGTGCTGAAAATATCTAATCTGACATTAATGTTTAAGTATAGTGTACCTACTAGCTATAAAGAGTCACTCCGCATCTCTAAGATGATGCAGATATTTCAGCATGATGTTGAAGGGGATGTGAATGTACCTTACCCACACTAATACAGATTGAAGATACAAACTTTATCCTTATCAGCATTATCAGTATCAATCCAGGACTCAGTGTCTGCCCCATTCTGCTCTGTCCTAATAAGGTTCCAACAGTGAATACCAGAATTATGCCCTATTTTCAAGAGCATCAAAAATAAATTCAGTTTGTTGAAAAGGAAGAGTCATCAGGTCAAGTGACCAAATTAGGTGGAAACAGGGTAAGATGAAGCATAAGAAGGACGAGGAGAATCAGAAGGAAAACCAACTTGACAACTGAAACTGACCAGGCAAATTGTGTTAAAGGTAAAAATGGACAAAACAGTACAAGATTAAAGAGAAAGTCTAAATAAACGTTTGTTCATCGAACTAACTGTATCATTAAAACCATAGACAATCACTGTATGCCTATTAGAAGTGTTGAAATATTAAATTTGGAAACAGCTAGAGTAGTTTGTGTGTACTAGACTTGGATACATCCATATGATGTAATCCATATGAGCTCAGTTTTCCATTAGTAAAGATATACATAATTATATATAAAACTGCTAGGGTGAGAGGATACATATATCTGTGTGGAAAATTATCATGATCTCTAACATCCTAGTATATGAAAATTATATAACAAATGGGTTAAATCCTAGACCTGAAATAGGTATTAAACATAAGATAAACATAAAAGTTACAAAAGTATGAATCAAAATCTTGGTATCTATGGAAAAGGCAAAGAATTTTAGACAAAACAAAACGTGTTAATCAGGTTTTTTGTTTCTACAATAAAGACTGAAGAAACAGATTTTATCAACATTGAGAGACATAATGGAAGAAAGATTTCTTTTGAGTCAACAGAGAATGTGGTGAGAGCAGCTCCCATCATGGCAGCCAGGAAGCAGAGCGAGAACACGCTGTGCTGCTGGGCTTCTCCATCACCCTCCACTGCATTCCCTGATTAGCTAATCTCTCTGGAAAGGCCCCGAGAGACTCAGAGATGAGCTTTCTAATCTCCTAGGTGCTTTTTAAATCTATCAAGTTGACATCAAAGTTACTGCCCACACGGACTGTACAAATTTTAGGAATCATTTTTTATGAAATTATAACTTTTGCAGTTTGAAAATTACCATTATGAAAGTGAAAAGGCAAGAACAAAAATGGGAGAACATGCTTGCAGTATCTAAGTCTGACATAAGACTTTATTTAAAATATGTAGAAATGGGCTGGAGAGATAGCCTAGCGGTTAAGAGTACCGACTGCTCTTGCAGTGGACCCGGGTTCAATCCCCACCCACATGGCGGCTGAGAACCGTCTGTAACTCCAATTCCAGAACTCCAGTTCCAGGGGAATCCGAGACTCTCTTCTGACTTCCGTGGCATTGCACGACACGGGTGCACAAACCTACATGCAGACAGTACATTCATACACATACAAAAATAAATAAAATTTTAAAAATTAATAAAATATGTAGAAACATAATCGACAGAATTTTGTCTTTGATACTACCACTCAATAATGAGACCAACAGTGTCCTTAATAAATCAGCAAAACATTTGAAAAGAAATCAGAAGAAATCAGAAGAAAAGAAATCACTTATCAGAAATAAGTGTATGAAAAGTGTTCAACACATAAGGCTCATTTAGCTTTATTCATTGAGTTGATGTTATTTATTGTACATAAAATACACTTGTAGCAGAGCTAATGTTTAAATGTATTTGCCTAATATTTTTAGACAGTCATTGAGAATTAAAGAAAGATTACAAAATAATTTTTTAATTTACTTTATATATATATATATATATATATATATAGAGAGAGAGAGAGAGAGAGAGAGAGAGAGAGAGAAGAGAAATATGTCCATGTGTCTGTGTCTGTGCATGTATAATGGAAGGAGAAGGCTATCTAACAAAAATCCCAGGCCCAGGCATAGGAAACTTCATTGGGGTTGTTAAGCTAGTCCAGGAGACTCCACCAAACAATGTGGTCTACTGTCATTGCCCATGGTTGCAGGCCACAACATGAAGATAAGACTATGTTGCTGAAAACACCACATACTCTGTACGCATCCAGGTGGAACTGAGCTTGAAGCCTCCTCTGTGAAGACTAGCCTCCTATAAGCATCAGAAGGTGATATGCAAGCTGCCAACCACATTGGTCAGCCCAATGAAACAGCCCTAATGGTGCAATAGAAGCACTTTGGTCTTGAGGGTTACCAACAACTGACAAATTGGATATAAAGCCTACTCAAAAAAAGGAAATTCATTCCTGGTACTGTAAAACTACCAAATATTGTGACTGGAGAGATCATAGACCCTAGAGGAGAACCTACTTGTGGTCACTATTCTAAATGAACTTCTAACTAATCTAAATACTTATCCTTTTATCTGCAGGTTAGCACAGCTCTCACCACTCATCAAAGAAATTTCTTTGGCAAAAGATAGATTATTACAGAGATCCACAACTTCTCGAAATGGATAGACAAAGTGATCATGGGGAATCCCTAATCTCAGCTGGCACATCGATAATGCAATCCCTACAACTAAGGCTCAGGGACCATTTTTGAAAGAGGGGGCAGAAAGATTGTAATAGCCAGGGGACCAGGATGCTACATAATATATTCATCTAGAAATTTCAGGAGAATCATTCCCATCTTAACAATAAAGCTCCCTAAACAAGATCTACATAATAAAACCAGTTGACAAGCCCATGTGGATGTGAGAAATGTCACAAGGTGCTACCTCTAGACAAAGAACTACAGGCAATCAATGGATGCTGAGGGAGGAAGAGTCCATTTTCTCTGAGGTGATCCAATTCCAAATGCTTAGCTGTAAGCACATGTACATATGAGAACCACTAAATGAACATAGTAGATTGTGTGTATGTATACATATATGTGTAACATATTATTTTTGGTGTTTTCGAGACTGGGTCTCCCTATAGCCCCAGCTGTCCTGGAACTCACTCTGTAGACCAGGCTGGCCTTGAACTCACAAAGATCCACCTACCTCTGCCTCCCAAGTGCTAGGATTAAAGGCGTGTGCCACCACACCGGGCGTGTAACATATTTTTAAGATGTCATGAAATTGAAAGGGAGTGAGGGGTTATGTGAAGAGCTGGAAGTGTGAGAAGGATGAAAATGATATAAATATCATATTCATTCATAAGATTCTCAAAAATTATTTTTTTCAAAAATTATTTTTAAGCATTGAAATGAATATGGAGTAGAGTGCAAATGAGGGATAGGACCAGAGAGTGAGAGTTGGCTAATGAGGATCAGGAAGAAACAGAGAAGGATGGCTTGGGTGCTGACTGGGAGACATGGCACCCAGCAGGCCTGGCCCCATGTCTTCAAATGTGCTGCTGCTTCTGGTGAGAGGTGTGCAGCCTCTGCTCCTGCTGCAGCCTCTGCTCCTCAACTCCTGCCATTCTCCGTAGCCCACAGCCTCAGCTCTGGGGCTGAGATGCACATGCATCTCACAATGCTGCCAAGCAGAGGAAGTTATCTGTCACACCAGTGTCTCCCCCAGTGACGCCTGCAAAGTATTCAGGGCCTTTTACTCACCATCTTGCTCTTATTTGAACTTTTTGTGTTTTAGCAGGGCCTCTGGCTACAGATAGTACACTCTCCCTGAAGTTTTAATTTGAGGCATTGTGTCAGGTGAAGGGTAGGAGAGGGCTTGGTCAGTGGAGCTTTGGAATAGAAGATTTCTTTCCACCAACAGGTGAGCCTGACCAAATCAGGAGAATGTAGATAGGGTAGTGCATGCTTTGTATGCCAGTACTCTGGTGGCAGAGGCAAGTGGATTCCTATGGGTTTGGGGTCAACCTTGTCTTCATAGAGGGTTCAAGAGCACCCAGAGATACATAGTGAGACCCTGTCTCAAAAAAAATTCCCTTTACTTTAATTGCACTAATAATAGGAATTTAACTCACACAAAAATCAGTGTCTGTTATGAACAATGGCTTCTTCCAGAGTCTTCCCATTGCTGTCCAGAGTTCACAGTTCAGTAGAGGGCTCAGTGCCTTGGTTCGGCAGAACACTGACCTGTTCTTTTTGACAGCTTGCCTGCATAGAGGGAACCTAACAGATTCAAACGCTGTTTTGAAGAAGCAGGGTATGTCATTAAGTATGTGGCTTTTGAATTGTTCCTTCTCCGTGGGACCTTACTATTTTAAGCAAACAAAAATTATATAGTATATGTAGTAATTGTTTCACAAGCTACTATTTTTTTCTCCTTCTTTCTGAACTCGGTGCAGGCTACAGTGTCTTTAACCTTGTGGCCCCCAAAATGATGTGTTGAAGGTGCTGGACCAATGGTTCACTGATTAAGAGCACTGGCTGCTCTTGCAGAGGACTCGGGTTCTCTTGCCAGCACCCATATGGCAGTTAGCAGTTGTCTGTAACTCCAGATCCAGGGGATCCAATGCCCTCTTCTGACCTCCATGGGCATTGCACATCATAGGTGTACTTACACTCATACACACAATTTTTTTTAATGATGTGTTTGGGAGAATGTGGAAATAGGGCCTTTGTAGTAGATTAATTAAAAAGCTCAATGTGAAATCATCTTGGACTTGGTGTGAACCTTAAAAGCACTGAATCATGTCTTTAAAAGAAAAGAGGAAAGAAGGTGCAGAGAGGCACAGAGATGCACATTCAGGAAGGCTGTGTGAAAAGCAGGGAGCAGAATGATGTCTCTTCAGACCAATTAATATCAGCAGCTGGAGGTTGTCCCCAGCAGCTAGAGAGAGTCAAAGGATACTCCCTTGACCTCCTGCTTCAGGCCTGCAGAGCTGTGAGAAAATATGTACCTATCGTTTTCAGCCACCCAGTTGTGGTCATTTGTTATGGCAACTAGGAAACTAGATACGCAGACCAGTGCTACACACCCTCCCAGATCACCAACAATGTTTAATTTACACCATATCCCAAAGGCTTGTCAGAATGAGGCAAGAAAATTGGAATCAAGAATTGTGCATAAGTCTATCCTCGGGTAAAAGCATGTAGAAAAAAGCGGACAGAATTGCAAACCGAGACACAGCTTTGGAAAACAATCTGCTTTCTTCTAAAGCTGAAGAGGTGCAGTTCCTTTGGCTGAACATGACCACAGCAAAGGAGAGGCACCGCCACATGGTGACAAGCACAAGAATCGTTCTAAAACATCATTGCTCACGCAAGCTAGCAATAGCCCAAATGTCCACGAATGGGATAATAATATGTGAAGCGGAATGTTCCTCTTCAATGACTGTTCATAAAATGCACCTATATGCATCACACTGAATAACTTTTCTGAAATCAGTATTGAACTAAAGACACCAGTATATGCAAAATATGTCATAAATTATGCAAAAACTTGAAAGTAACACTCAAAGTAAGATCTTATATTTTATTTGAAATGCATTCTTGCCTGGTAAAACTATAAAGCAGATTAGGAATGTGAGAATTAAAAATGCTTATTATTGGGGCTGGAGAGATGGCCTAGTGGTTAAGAGTGCCAACTGCTTTTGCAGAGGACCTGGGTTCGATCCCCAGCACCCACATGGTGCCTGAAAACCGTCTTTAACTCCACTTCCAGGGGAATCCGACACCCTCTTCTGACCTCTGTGGCACCGCATGACAAGGGTGCACAGACCTACATGCAGACAGTACATTCATACACATACAGAAATAAATAAAATTTTAAAAAATTATTAAAAATTGCTTATGATTCACTGCCTATGTAGAGAGAGGGGCTGTAATCACGTTGGTAGCATTTGGTCTCTCTCTCCCTCATGCTATGAGTATAGTGCACGTGTGTTTATTTTTGTTTGGATATGTGCATGGACATGTGCATGTGAGGCTGCAGTCTGATGTCACCTTTATCCTTTGCAATTGTTCCCATAGTTTTTGAGACAGCATCTCTCGCTGAACCTTGGGCTCACTGATTCATCCAGATAGGCTGCCCAGGGAACTCTAAGGATCTACTTGTTTCTCCCTCCCCAGCTCTGAGATGTGTGCCACCACTGTAGGATTTTTGTTTAAAGCATTGTGCTGAGGATTCAAACTGAGCTCCTTACACTTGCATGGCCAGTGCTTTATTTACTGAGCATAGCCCCAGTCCTGGTAGCATTCTTTTTTAGTAAGTTCCATAGTTATCTGGTGTTTTTTTCCGTACTTTCATCCATTGTAATTCATTGTATACTTTTTCTTGTGAAAATTTTGAGTCCGACACCCTCTTCTGACCTCCGTGGCATTGCACGACATGGGTGCACAAACCTGCATGCAGACAGTACATTGATACACATACAGAAATAAAATAAATAAATAAATAAATAAATAAATAAATAAATAAATAAAGCTAAAAGGGTGTCAAGTCTACAAGGAAAGAATGAATAAAAGATTGAGCAGAACACATTCTAACCACATTGAAGAAATGCGTTTTCCTTGCAGTTCTTTCTATTATCTTTCTGCTCTGTTTTCAAGCCTGTTAGCTATATTCTTACTAAGGCATTTCTACTGAAATCCAAGATTCTGAATTTCAAAATGATGAAAAACCTGACAAATGTTAACTGCTGCTTTGAGGTCTGGGCAGTATTTCAGCTGTGTCACAAGCCCCGTTCCCCTGGGGCTACTGAGTGGTCCTTGAGATGGGCTGGGGATCGGTGGTTGTGAAGGAAGAAGCCAGGCAACAGGCCCTCCATCACTGCCCGGATTTTCACATAGCCTCCTTTGATCCTCACCCAGGCCCAGGAGAAAGCATTGCCATCTCCATTTCACCTGAGTGAGATGTTCTGCTGACAGAGTTAAAGGACTGGTCCAAGGTCACAAATCATGAGGCTGGTGTTGAAACTACATTTTTCTCCCACAATTTCAATAATGTTTAGTGGATTTCTGATGTAAACTTACCCATGTCAGCATAGGACGCAGCCATTGTGAGGAGAGCTGTTGTGAATGTCTGTTTCAGCCTGTCATGACATGGCCTGGGAGTCAGCAAGCTCTGAGGGGCTGTGCAGAATACAGATATGGCTCAGGCTAATCAGAGTATATCTGAGGATATTTGCATTTTGTCAGGCTTGTACCTAAAGCATAATCAAAACACCACATCAGTACTGCTTGTGATGGTTTACACCAGTCAGCAAAGTCCTCTGTTTATCTCCCACATGGTTGATATCCCATCTCCCCATCCAAATGCTTACACACTCCCAACTAAACCTCAGCTTTTTACAAACTCAAAGCAATGAATCACTTAGCCACTCACTTCAGATAAACAGACGTAATCAGATTTCGGATTTGACTGCATGCTGGAGAAAGTATGCCGGCTCTGGCTGTTTCCTATCACTGCCCTCCCTGCCAATAAATCGGCCATTTATAATACTGCTTTTGCCAAGAATCCCCCAGGCCCTTGTGTGGTTTCAGCAGAGGATATATGAAAAGACTGAATAAATATCATTGTGTTATCCCCACTCCTGCCCTTAAAGCTTCTGCAAACTGAGCAAGCTATTTTGTATGAATTCAACAAATTGTGGAGGTTGATTGGATCCATTCCCAGTACTCAGCTTCTGAGTTTAAGTAAAAATTTGCATTTAGCCATAATAATATAACCTTGGAATTAAATCTGAGCTAAAATGAAGGCAACACGAAGATCCCAGGCAATATCAACATAGTTACATTTTGTTTTTCCTAGTTTTCTTACCCTGTGAACCAGATACAGAAGCCAAGCAATGATCAGTTTTGCAGGATGCAATAGTTCTCTTGGGTCTATGGGAGATATACTGCAGTGCTCTTTTGAAAACACAAATAGTAAATACTTTTTCCTAGGCATGCATACCTATGATAAATTCTAACTTGTGGGTCAGGCATAGTAAGGAATTAACAGTAACAATAACAAAGAGTAATTATCAAAGTACATTGATTGTGGTAAAACAGTTCAGTAAAGTAAAACATTGGAAAGAAGTAATGCCAGGCCTGAGTGTAATTCACTCTCAACTCTTAAGAAAGGTCTGGCCACCTAGATATTTGTTCACAGAATTCAGATCACCTCCTCTTTCCTGACCACATTCCCTGAGAGTTCTCTTTAAAGTACAATTGCTCATCCCCCACCACCTAGAAACCCTCTCCAACATCATCATTCTTCCATCTGCAATGAAGTACCAGAAGGAGATCTGGAGCATTTGCTGCTTACCTCTTTTGAGGAATTAGAAAGGGTTAGAGTGGCAGGTGTATCACATAATAAATATGTTAAATCAGGGCCTATTTTAGAACATTATTAGGCATCTGGGAGAGTCTAAGGAAAGGACTTGATGATATGATTTCCTGACTCGGATCCAGCATGCCCAAGGTGGGCTTCGCCTGCAAAGTAATTTCGGATTTCCTATTCTGTGCTTACCTGGTGCAGGTACAGGCCAATGAAATTGCCTCTGATAGGAGAAACCCAATGAAATAAAGAAATGAATCAGGTTTGACCTGTCAGCCAGTATTTACAGGAAGAAGTTAATTGCTTTCTGAACAGAAGGAAGTCTTCACTTGAAATTGCTGGGAGACTCGGGAGCCACGAATCTCAACTTCTCAGTCTGTAAAATGGTGATAATAACTGCACTTTCTTCATTGGTGACTGTGGAGACTTAAGGAGACCACATCAAGTGCTTAGCAAGAAATCAGGTGCTTAACGATCACTTATAAAAATCCCCATCAATGATGATATTCATGGTGTTTCCTAGAGAATTTTTCCATTTGCAAGTGAAATGTCAAGTTTATGAGGGTGGAGTAAGAATGAAACTACTTACATGCCAGAACATTGTGCTGCAAACCACTAATCAAATATTCTTCCATTCAGCTCACAGTCACCTTAGGTCTCAAATGTCCATGTTTCAGTAGAAGAAACTAGGGCCAATTTCTATGGACATGCATGAAAGGAAATGAAAAGTATTAATATTTTCTGACACTTCTTTTATCCATCAATTGTGGCAAAGACATTCTTGAATATTCCTAGACACCAGCTATAGCTATTTTTAATGAATATCCATCCCTTTAAACTATATTTTTATAATTTTAAGCATGAGAAAATGTTCTCTAGATAGAAGTGTCCTATTCAAAGAAATCTCTTTCATTTTCTTTTTGTGTCTCTCTCTCTTAAAAAAAAAAAGAGTTGAAGGTGTAAGTGAAATAACATGTATATGCAAAGGCCCCAGTGGATTCTAGTCAGCAGAGACCTGTCCCAAGTAGAATAAAATAGAGGTGCAAATAATTTGGTGGCTTTCTTGTTTGCTTGTTTCCAAAAAAAGATTTCTCCAATTAACCATGGAATACGTTAAGGATAATTTATTACAGAACGATTATGTTAAATCAATGCAGTGTAGCTGTTTTCATGGGAATCTTATGGTGATTAAAACGATATAATGGCTTCTTAAAATAGCACAGGACACCTAGTCTAGGTAAGGCCGCGTGCTAGCTCCAGCCTGCACACTGGCACCCCCTGGAGTATTGACCATCCACTATCCCTCTAGCTAACCCAAGACACAAGTACTTAATTGGTCAGCAGTGGGACCTGAAAAGTGACATGATGAAAAGACAAGCAAGCTGTTTCTAGTCTGCAGCTGTGTGTGGGATATGTGATAGATGCATTTAAAACTCACAAAATTTAAACTTAACCTCACCTCAAGAAGTATAGTTCTACTTATGGAAAATATTCTTAAAATTAATTGATATACTTTTAAATTTCAATTTATATTTATATGTGTAAACATGTGTGCATGAGTGTTTTCATGTGGAGGCCAGAGGTTAATGTCAGGTAACTCACTCTTTTTTTCTCTTTTCTTTTCTTTTCTTTCTTTCTTTCTTTCTTTCTTTCTTTCTTTCTTTCTTTCTTTCTTTCTCTCTCTCTCTCTCTCTCTCTCTTTCTTTCTTTCTTTCGTTTTTGACACACTCTCAGTGAACCTATTAGACTCACTAATTTGGTAAGGCCAGGTGAACACTGATTTGTCAGGAAGTTCCAATCTTGATCTCCCAGTGCTGGGATCATAGGTGTGCTTTACTGAGTGCAGCTTTTCTACAAGTACTAAAGATCTGAACTCAGGTCCTTATGCTGGTTCAGCAAGCATCTCATCTACTGAACCATTTTCCCAGCCCCACTGAAATGCCTTTACAAGATGCTAAGTGTCCTGCTCACTGGTAGGCTCGCTGTTCCCTCTCACTTCTTTTCCTGTCTTATTCTTTGCTGAAAAAAGAAATGATTGAATTCCAGACATACAGAGCAGACACACATTGGGATAAAATATAGAAAAAGTAAGAGCCATTTAATAATATACTTTTCTGGAGATAACTTTAATCCTACAAAAAAGGAATTTCTTCTTGAGAAAAATATGTTCATCTTTGTTCAAGCTTGATTCTAGAGGCTTAGGAAATGTGTTAATTATGAAAACTGAGCATTAAAGAATGGGTTGTGCTGGCTTTATTTAAGTCTCTGTTGATTTTCATTTGTTTGGTGATAAAAGCAAGATCCCAAGTTGTCCCATTAGCTTTATATCCATCTCAGCCTTCCCCACTAAGCCCCATGGTGCTATAACTTGAAGCCAGTTTTGTTATGACACTGTGCGGAACCAGCTCGCCTCATTCGTAGACTATGCCAAAAGCTGGAGGAGTCCCGGTGGAGGGAATCAAGAAATCTGATTCCAATTTGGGGATGAAAGTACAATCTCCCCTGCCAGATTTAAATTGAGAGCATATTACTCATTTTTAAGCTAATTTCTCAGCCTGCAGAATAATTTGGCACATGTGTGCGGTACATGTTCTCTGAGCTTCTTCCTTGGGGACCCTGGCCTTGATGGGCCAGTGCTAACTGAAGGAAAATGTTAATCAATGAGAACCCTAGTTAAACACCTTAGTTATGTGAAAAAATCAGATATTAAATTGCAAAGGGTTCCATACAAAGTAAGAGAAGTGGATTAATGCATTTTTCTTGTCTCAGTTTTTTTTTTAACACTTGAGGTGATGAGGGAGTGGAATGCTATGGAAAGCACATGTACTGAGAAATAACGTGATTATAGCTCATCAGTGGAAGAGCCACAGGGAAACTATGCTGTCTCATGGGTTTAAACCTGGAGCTACACATAGACTTCTTTGTAACTTCAATATTCTTCAGGCTTTCTTTCTCCCTCTTCAAGATCCTCTTTATTTTATTTTGTGTATTCTATGTGTTTATACATGTTTATGGGTATGTGCACACATGTGTGGTTGACTGTGCATGCCAGAGATTGACTGATGTCAGGTGTTTTCCTCAATTACTCGCCACTTTATTGTTTGAAACAGGATCCTTCACTGAGCCTGGAGCTTAAGGATACGGGTAGACTGGCTGGGCCAGCAAGGCCTAGGGAGCCTCCTGTCTTCACATATAAGCACTAGGATGCAGGAACATGCTGCCAACCCAGCTCTTCACATGGGCGTGGGGATCTGAACTCAAGACTCCATGCTTGTGCAGAAAGTACTTTACTGTGTAAGCCATGTCCCCAGCCCATTCTATGTGCTCTTCTTTAAAATCAACTCTGAGAAAGACAGAATGATAAGCTCTTTATACATATATGTGTGTGTGTCTGTGTGTGTGGTGTGTGTGTGTGTGTGTGTGTGTGTGTAAAGATAAAAACAGTGGTATGTGAGGTCACCTAAATACCTCCCTTTTCTCTATTCCAGGGTCTTTCCTTCCTTTGATAGCCATTAGCAATTCCCAGGTCTCCATCGTATGGGTCTTCTGTAAATCCATCCCCTCTCCTTATGTTCCTGAATAGTCCTGAGAAGGATGCTTCTGTCCTCCCAACTCCATTTTTCCCTTCCAACACTCCATGCTGTCCCTCTGCCTGTCATCCTTTCACCTAAACCTATTACCTAAAGCAGAACACAGCAGACCCCATTTGCTAAACTACTACTAATACATATTGCTTGCATCAGATCTGGGCATAACTGGAGGCTGTCAGCATACCAAGGAAAAGGGGTTTCTTAAATGGATTATTGGGCTGTGTAGCCATCAGTTAATATTCCTGGCCCTTACCCTTCCTTCTCAGAATCTAGCCCAGCTGGGTTCTGCTCTCTTTTAACCAAGAGTTTGTCTTCCTTCTAGTAACCTCCTTTCAACAACCCTTCTCTCTGGCTTGGGCACCCAAATACAGAAATAACAATTTCAACTTACCCAACCTATTATTTCATTTAATAAAGAAATTTAATATCTGCTACTAATCTGCATAATATGCATAATACATGCATGTACACAAACACACACACACACACACACACACACACGCACGCACACACACACACACACACACACACACACACACACACACATTCTTCTTGCCCTTCCAGAGCGGTTTACTCACATTTCAGCCAACTTTCCTCCTCATCATACCTGTGGCTAAGAACTACTTTTCTGGCCAGGTACACAGATCAGAATCCCTCACACAGCATGGCCATCAATGGTCCCCAGCCAGCCTAGCTTAGAACTAGCTGACCACTCCATCAGTAAAGCTGCTAAGTAGACAAATGGGGCCCGTGATTCTGCTCAGTATGAGTGAAATTATTTTCTTTTTGACTTTATCATAAATGCCCCCCCCATTTCTTTTCCTCACCTGCTTTCTGTTAGAAAGCTGATGGATACAGAGAGGTGAGGGAGGGCTAGGAAAAGACAGGAGGTAAAACGCTAACACTCCCAGAGTATTGTATTGCACATTGTATATTAACGTTCAATACAATCTTAAAACAGGAATGCTTACAGAAAGGATGTCTCTGGCTGTGGATGTCAATCATCAAAAAGCCGAGGAGAACATATCTTTGAGGGCTAGAGGCTTTCTGGTTTCCTGAAATCATGCAGTATAACATGACCTCCTAGCCCATCTTCCCCATGCCTCCTCCTTCAGTGACTAGCTTATAGAGGATTTGGAATGGATGAGATGCAGAGTCACACCCTCCTTTGCACTCCACAGTGTTGGTTTAATATCTCAAGCTTGTGTTTATTTCATTGTCCTCCAGCTGTATCTCAGCCAGGACTTCACAATCAGTAGCTACCTGCCCAGGTCTTATAAAGCAAAGTTAGATTGGATTCTGAGTGTCAGAAAGGAAGGCATCTGTCTCCTCCTTAAGAATTAATTAAAGGGAGCTGGGGAGATAGCTCAGTTGGTAAAGTGCTTGCCAAGCAAAAATGAGGACTGGAATTTGATCTCCAGCATGTACATGGTGGGTAAGGAAAACGTGGTGCTGCAGGTTTGTAATCCCAGCACTCTGGAGGCAGAGATAGTGGGACTCCCTAGTCTATGCTAATCAGAAAAGCCTCAGTACCAGGGAGAGATGACCATTTCTCAAAAAATAAGGCAGAGGGCTCCTGCGGAATGACCCAGAGACCGGCCTCTGTCCTCTATACACAAGACACACATGCAAATACACAAAATGGATAGTTAAACTGTAGGCTGGGGTGAGCACTTGCCAGATAACTTCAGTGCTAGCGCTGTTAGGACTGTGGATGTGAATCAGACCACCTGGGTCTGCAACTCAGGTCAGGTACAAAATATGTGACCTGTCTCATCAAGTGTGAAATGGGGATAAGAAAGCACCTACCTCATGAGACTGACACAAGAACGAGACAATTTCTGTCTAATGCTTAAACAGCCAGTATCGAAAAATGTACATGTGACTCCTCTTGTCTGTTTTCACTGTGATATCTGTGTGATAGATGCAGATGTCAGACTGCAAATATGACTTCACGATACAAAGCAAACTGCAATAAATAAGCTACACTACTCAGGATCTCTCAGTCTTTGAAACCATAAACTATTTTGGGACAGCAATCCTGAACTCAGACATGTCTTGAGTGTATACTAGCTACCAATCTGCTCAGACATGTCTTGAGTGTATACTAGCTACCAATCTGCTTAGCACACTAAGTGGAGTTTGAAAAAACAAACGGGGGGAGGCCCTTTCTTCTGCTAGCACGTGCTCAGAAGTCACGAATTGGCTTGCTGGTCAGCACACCTCTCTTCTGAATGTGACCCAGGAGTTGGGATGGCATGCGATGGTGTGGAGGTCTAGGATTAGCCACTGCTAGGTGATGTCACATGATGTAGAGGCTGCCTGCCCCAGACCTATTTAAGCTACTGCCTGTGTGGGAATAAATGGATTTTACGGATTTGAACCACCTGACGTGATCCCCAGGCTGTTACTGTGTGTGCTCTTTTTGGCCAGCTTGAATGTGGGGCCATAAACCCCACAGGTGGCTCTTCAGTTCATTTGGTGGTGGGAGCCAGCAGTTCCACAACTGCATGTCTGGCTGTGGGACCACACATACCCTCTTCAGCCTGTTCAACCACAGGGTCAGCAGCCCCACAACTGGAGACTTCGAACATGGACCTGAAGCAATCTGGTGAGTCTCGGGCATGCAAATCCCTGTGTGTTTGGCTGTGGGACCACCAGTCCCATGGCTGCCTGTTTGGCTACCGGGCCACCAGCCCCACACTCGTGCCCTCTTCAGCCTGTTCAATCATAGGGTCAGCAGCCCCACAAACTATAAAAGGAGAGAAAAGGGAGGGAGGGAATACTTATAAAGATACTTGCTTAGAAAGAGTCAAGAGCTGGGCTGGAGAGATGGCCTAGCGGTTAAGAGCGCCGACCGCTCTTACAGAGGACCCGGGTTCGATCCCCAGCACCCACATGGCGGCTGAGAACCGTCTGAAACTCTGGTTCAGGAGAACTCCAGTTCCAGGGGAATCCGAAACCCTCTTCTGACCTCCGTGGCATTGCACGACACGGGTGCACAAATCTGCACGCAGACAGTACACTCATACACATACAAAAATAAATAAAAAAATAAAATAAAATAAAATAAAGAGTCAAGAGCTGTAACTGTTCTAAATACTGAAAATTCCTTTTAAAAATAATAGTTTTGTGGGGCTGGAGAGATGGCCTAGCGGTTAAGAGCACTGACTGCTCTTGCAGAGGAACTAGGTTCGATTCCCAGTGCCCACATGGCAGCTGCGAACCATCTGTAACTCCCAAGTCCAGGAGAACTCCAGTTCCAGGGGAATCTGACACCCTCTTCTGACCTCTGCGGCATTGCATGACATGGGTGCACAGACCTACATGCAGACAGTACATTCATACACATACAAAAATAAAATAAAATAAAAAATTTAAAAAATAAAAAAATAAGTTTTGTTATTGAGAATGTCATAAAATCTTTTGATCCTATTCAGACCTCTTCATCTCTTCTGAGATCCATCCCCATCTCCCTACTACTTCTCATTTCATGTCCTCCATTATTTTTTATTGATGTTTTGTGTATCTCAGACATAATTTTTCAGTTCACTTTAGACATAGTCCCCTTTCTCTTCCCCCACCCCAGTTCCTGCATTCTGCCATGCATGTCCTGCATCTTTCTCTCAGTCTTCTTAAAGTTTTTCTCTGCAGAGATGTATCCCTTTGGGAAGAATTTATTTATATGTATCAATCCATTCTTTGACCCAGTCCTCATGTTGTTGTTGTTCCCTCCCATTTGTATTGCTCTAAAATATGCCTATATAAATGCCATACATGTACCAGAATTATGACCTCTGGGAATAAACTATGTTATCTCCATTATTTTTAAGGCCTATGAAAGCTAATTTCTGTTCCTCAAATGCTCTAGAGTATGGGTCCATCCCCTGGACCATAGTCAACCCATCTGGTTAAAGAAAATCAATCTTTCCTCTCCCAGCAAATATTGTCAATAGTCCTTCAGCTAGGGCTGAGGGTTCTTGTCTTCTTTCACTCTGGGTTGGGTTTGAGCAGATCCTGTGCGTGCTGTCACAGTGCTATAGGGTCATGTGTGTAACTGCCTTGTTCTGTCCTGAAAACATGGTTTCCTTGTATTCATATACCATCTCTGGCTCTTACAATTTTTCTACCCTCTCTTCTGTAATGACTCCTGAGCCATGGGAGGACAGGATGTGAAATAAGTGTCCCACTGAGGGCTTATCACTTTGCTGTCTCTTATTCTCTGCAAACTGACCAGTAATGGGTCTCTCTGTTAACTGCTATCCTATACTAGCAGCAGCTTCACTGGTGAAAGTTGAGAGATGCATTAATCTACATGTATAAGACTAAGTCAATAGGAGTCAGTTTAATACTATATCCATTTAGCAGGATAATAGTGATAAGTTCCCCTATGACCTGTGACCTGTCTAGTCACAGGTTCTTGGTCTTGATAACAGTGCCAGGTATGGGCTCCATGTTGTGAAGTGGGCCTTAAATCCAAAGAGAAAGCAGTTAATTACTCCCGTAACCTACTTGTCACTTTTGTGCCAGTGGGCATAACTTGCCAGGCCAGTGATTTTTGTACCTCTCAGTATTTACAGTTGGATAAGGTTAATGATTACTTTATATACCTACATATACATATATATATATATATATATACATATATATATACATATATATATAGAGAGAGAGAATAGAGAGAGTGTGTGTTAATGGAGTTATCATTTAAGAAAACTAGCATAAAGCCATTCACTTATTTACATAAGATTATTATTTTTTTTTTTTTTGGTCTTTTCAAGACAGGGTCTCCCTGTAGCCCCAGCTGGCCTGGAACTCACTCTGTAGACCAGGCTGGCCTTGAACTCACAAAGATCCACCTGCCTCTGCCTCCCAAGTGCTAGGATTAAAGGCATGTGCCACCATGCCCGGCTCTTACACAAGATTATTATAAAAACCTTTTAGCTTACTACCTTATGTTTTACTACTTTATATTTTATTGCATGTGTATGAGGGTATGGCCTACAAATGTATAAGTGCACCTGTGTTGTGCAATGCCTAAGGAGAATAAAGAGGGCACTGGATTACTCTGGAATATCGTTATGACAGTTGTTAGCTGCCATGTAGGAGCTGAGAATCGAACCTGGGTCCTTGGCAAGAGCACTCAATATTGTTAACCATGAAGCTATCTCTCCAGCACCATGGCTTACTAGTTTTAAATTCCTGCTAAAGTTCTAGCCCATCTCCTCAAAATCAGATGTGTAATTGAATTCATGAGATTTATAATTCAAGGTAAATTACTGTAGCAGACCACCATTTTAAGAAAGAGCTAGACTTAAGAAGTAATGTATTTCCCTATTGTCTTTCAGACCACTTAAGTATTATTTATCTCTTCTCTTTCTCCCCATGTAACCCTCCCTCTACCCTCCTCAGCTATTGTACCCAGCATTTTCCCCATCCCCGACAGTGCCTGTTTCCCTGCTATGTCCCTCTCTCCAGCTCCTTCTTCCCTTCTCTTCCCATGGTTCCTTTCTACTTTCCTGATTCCTGCAGTTTCTCCAAGATATATCCTCACATCCAAATATTTGGGATAAGATCCACAAATGAATGGGATGGTGTATCACTTGTTTTCCTGAGTCTGGGTTATCTCACTCAGTAGAACAGATTCGAATTCCATCCATTTATCTGCAAATTTCATGATTTAATTTTTCTTTACAACTGAATAGAACTTCATTGTAAATGTACCACGTTTTCATTATGTATTCATACTACATGATCAGCACTGAGTACAGGTACTCAAGGGTACCTCTAAATGGATTCATTATATATATATATATATATATATATATATGTAAATATATATGTAAGTATATATGTAACAGTAATCAAAGAGGTAGACTCAACCTAGATGTCCATCAACAGAAGGAAAAATGAAGCTGTGATATGAATAACAACTTTTATAAAATGAACATAATCTGGACCAAGGTTTTTAATAATCCCAGCAAAACCATATGTTCTTGAGTCTTGTGCCATGGACACCTATGGTTAAAATTCCTTTGGGGGGTGTGAGCAGCATCCAGCCCCCTTCTCCCTCAGTTCCTAGTGACAAATTGAAGTACTAATTCCCCAAACCACAATTTGCCTAGCAAATTTATTTGGGCTTGCTTACAGAGCAATGGATGAGGAGGTTACTTATAGAGATGTATTTGCTCCACTCTATGGTCATACAGGAACGTCTCCATCTCTACACCGACCTCGTGACCTCCCAGCAGCTGCCCAAGATGATGAATGAGGGGGAGAGAGAGAGAGAGAGAGAGAGAGAGAGAGAGAGAGAGAGAATGGCATTCCCTGCTTATATACCCTTACCCCCCCCCCCAACACACACACAGCCAAGACCCACCTGCTTGCTGGAAGGGGTAGCTGACTCCGTTGGCTCCTCCTTTTCCCAGGGAAGGTCAATAGGTTGCCTCTGTAGCTGCTCGCTGCAACTTCTGCCCTTGGCGCGCTATTCTCAGGGTTTACAAAGTTTACTGTAGACTGTCTCCATACTCACTTGGCAGACTCCACTGCTCAAGTAGGCAGCCTTTCTATACCACCTAGAAGGGGATTACCATCCAAGGATTTCTCCAACAGATATCATCCACCTTTGTGGCTTTACCTTCATTACTTAAGTATCATAAATTGCATTGGACAATCCATGCTGTTGCCACAATCCCCAACAGGCCTATGGGGATAGGCCACCATGCCAAAATTTCCTCTGCCCACATTCCCCCTCGCCTAGCTTCCCTTCAGTTGCTGGTCTCCTTCCCCATATCAGAGGAAACACCATTGCTCTTCCCAATCTCATTCTCAGTTTTGTCTTATCCTGCTCAACAAAGCCAATTGTGGCTAAAACTCTTCCTGAGAGGTGTGAGCATTATCTACTCCCTTCCTCCTTCAGTCCCTAACAACAAAGTGAGGTACAAATTCCCCAAACGGCAGTTTGAAAAATTGTAGTGAATTTACTTGGTCTTAATAACAGAGCAATGGATAAGGGGATTACTCACAGAAATGTGGGCACTTCCTCTCCCATGCCCATACAGGAAAGTCCCTGTCCCAGCATGGATCCTGTGACCTCCCAGCAGCTAGCTGCCCAAGATGGCCAGTGAGTGAGCAAGAGAGTGAGTGAGAGAGTGAGTGTGAGAGAGGCCCACCTCAGTGTGTTCTCTGCTTATATAGCCTTGCCCCTCTTCCTCATACAGCCAAGGCCAACTGGATGTTTGGGAGAGTCCTTTTGCAGAGAAAGGTCAACAATCAAGCTTATAATCCTGGCCAATTGGGTGCCCCCAAGCAAGGGAAGAAGGCATTTGATGTCCACAGTCAGTCTTTCGGAAGACAGTCCATGCTACAAGGCCTGATCTAGCTTCCTTGGCATCCTCAATTTATCACTCCACCCAAAAAGATAAAGAGTAAATGTGGGTTTGACTGAAAATTAACATATCAAAGCACTGAAAGATGGCACACCCATCTTCCCCTCCCACAGAGGAGCCTGGGAAGGATGACTGACCTTGGGTGAAAAGGCAGGGTGCTCTGTTAAGAAAGGGTGGGGCCAACTTGAAGCTGGAGAAAGCATTTTGAATAAAATCATGGGCAGGGCCTGACTCAAGAGCACAGGTTCAGGAAACAGGGAGCTCCATGAGATATGTGGGGGAAGGAACCTGCGAGTTTGGGCCCACTCTTAAATCTAAAATTAGGGGCTGGAGAGATGGCTCAGTGGTTAAGAACACTAACTGCACTGCACAACACGGGTGCACAGACCTACATGCAGACAGTACATTTATACACATAAATAAATAAATTAAATTAAAAAAAAAAGAACACTAACTGCTCTTGCAGAGGACCCAGGTTCGGTTCTCAGCACCCACATGGTGGCTAAGAACTGTTTTTTAGTGCTGGGCCTGGTGGCACACACCTTTAACCCCAGAACTCTGAGAGGCAGAGGCAGGCATATCTCTGTGAGTTCAAGGCCAGCCTGGTCTACATAGCGAGCTCCAGGCTAGCTGGGACTAAAGGGAGACCCTGTCTCAAAAATACCAAAAAAAAAAAAAAAAAAAAAAATCTAAAATTAAAGAGTTGTTATGGGGCTGGAGAGATGGCCTGGCGGTTAGGAGCGCCGACAGCTCTTACAGAGGACCCGGGTTCGATCCCCAGCGCCCACGTGGCGGCTGAGAACCGTCTGAAGCTCCAATTCCGGAAGAACTCCAGTTCCAGGGGAGTCCGACACCCTCTTCTGACCTTCGCAGCATTGCACGACATGGGTGCACAGACCTACATGCAGACAGTACATTCATACATATACAGAAATAAATAAAAATAAAAAAATAATAAAAAAGAGTTGTTATGTGATTGTAATGTGGGCATAGTAATAGTACAGTGATATTCACACACAGCAGAATTTTACTCATCTATAAGGAAAAATAAAATTATGAGATTTTTCACGAAAATGCAAACAAAATAATAATAATAATAATAATAATAAGTAAAAAGAGAGGAAGCTGGAGATGGCATTGTGCAAAGTCTTACTTTCCTCAACAATAATGGGAAGAACTTGGCTACATCCTTTGGCAACAAACTACGTGTTAATTTGTGGCTAAGGTTTAAACAAGGTTCTTGTTGGAAAATCCAGCAGTTTCAGGAGTCCTATTCTATAAGACCCCTTTGAAAATAAGACTCTGTCAATTTTTTGAAACAGGAAGAATGTAGGTGTCACATTTACTTCTCAGTGCTGTGTAAATCAAAAGGCTTGCCAACCAGGAGAGAGTGCCAGTGTCCACACAGATGCGGGTGATTGCTCTGGTATATGTCGAGTCTTGGAAATTGAAGTTGTGACACTTTGCTCATATTAAGCAGCAGGCAGGAAGCTACCCTCAGATTTTCTATTGATTTAAGTAGCTGATGTCTTTCAACAACTTGTAGATTTTCTTTTTTTTTTTTTAAGTTAGTTTTTATTGATGCTTTGTGCNATTTCATACATTTTTTCCAATTCCGTTCAGGCCTTATTTCCCTTCCCTCCCCCCCCCACACCCCATCCCAGATAGCATTCTGCCATAACTGTCCTCCTGCATCTTTTTCTCAGTTTTTTTTTTTTTGTTCATTTTTAGCTATAAGTGATAATCCATGAGTACAAGCATTCATTCATGCAAAACCTATCCTGCCGGCTGTTGTTCCCAAACACCTACAGCCCCAACATCCCGTGGGGGGTGACAGTTGTTTGTTCAATCAGTTGATCAACGAGTGTCCAGACTACATTGCTGTAGTTTCACCATTCTCCCCAATGCCAGCCCTTACATTCTACCATGCCCCCTCTCCGCAGGTTGTTCCCTAGGCTTGAAAAGGGGCACAGGTGGATGAGTGAGTAAAACAGTCCACTCTCTTCTGGAGCTGTTTGACTTGGCCTCTGGTCAAATCTTGCTGTTTCCTTTCATGGGGACAGTTTGTCCAGGAATAAACCTTTCGATCCTACTAATGAAGAACAAGCAATTAGATATATAGGTATTTAAGCAGCACTAATAGTTATGGTAGGTTACTTTAGCATAGACACATGTTGGATATGTTAATCCATGAATTACAATTTTCCCCCCTGTTAAATATGACAGGGTCTTACTGTGGCTTATAAATCTCCTAACCTGTATGAGGATATAAGTTGTGGCATCAGCCATGGGTTATTTCTCCAAGGGGAAGCCAATAGCCAATTAGATTTGGGATATAAGGCACACTGGCTGCCTCTGCTGCACAGTATTTCCAGGCAGGTGAGGTGTAGCTGGTGCTGACGTGGAGTCTTGCTTGACTCAGGGAGACCCATATTTGCTTTATTGGTTTAGTGGCCTTTGGTAACACTCTCTGGCATTCCAGAGGCCATCTGTACACTTGCATGTGCGGTCCAATACATCTCCCATGTTACGTCAGGTCTTCGGCAGCAGGGTCTTATTGCCTCTCCTCCTGTAGGTATCCCAACTTAGAGGCAAGGAGCCCTTACCTTTTGTGGGGCCTTGGATCCCCTGGCCAACATCCACCTGGTAGAACAATCCATTGCTGATGTCAGAGCTCCTGTATTAATATATTTTGCCTGAGTGCATAGCCCTAGGACTTTAGTATTATATTTGGTTCTGAACAGAGAGTAATCCCTTCCACGGTTCCCATGTCTAGTAGTCAATTAAAGAAAGCAGTTTTACCGGTTTTTAAGAGATTACCTCTACATAGTTGTCTCCATTTACAGTGGGGAATGACCTCATCATCGTCATATTTCTCCTTGTTCTATGGGGGGGAAGGCAGAAAGTCTCTCATATCAGAACTTGTAGATTTTCTTAAAGCTCTGGAAAGCACCTTGTTTGTAATGAAAAAGAAAGTAATGTTTCTTTCATGATTTCTCTAAGTAATAAATCATGATCAATTGGTATTTCTTGAACATTTATTGAAAAGCTACTGTAAATATTATGACAGTGACATTAAAACAAAATATAAAAAGGAGAAAAAACTTGCTACCGACAATAAAAAAAAAAAAATTAATTGGTATTGAGAAAGAAAAGTGTCTCCTGAGACGGGAGCCACCTTGCAGTCCCATTTCCCCTAAGTCTCCTGACTCCTGGCTGTCATTGGCAGCTTGTGTTTCTTTCAAACTTGACACCTTTTCTAGCATAGTATCCTAGATGCTTCTTTCTTCCCCTTTTAACGGCTGGCTTTCTCATCTGTCTGCAGACTGGTGAAGCCGGATCTTTCTAATACTTCAGGAGTGGGAAACCAGAGGGGGTGGGAAGTCCAGCTAAGATCTCCTTCCCAGCAGGCACGTGGCTATCCAACTGGACCAACAGGAAGTAAACAAACCCTGGAGTAGAAGAACAGGTCCTCTACAAGCAAGTGGGACATGCTTCCCTGTCCCCTGGGGCCAACAGTCATGGAGACAGCATCTGTCCCCTGTGGACTATCACACAGGACTCCAGGCAAGGTCACAGCAGTATTTCTAGGGACCATTGGTATGGCAATGTTACTGCAGGACACTTGTCTTTTTCTTCACTCCCTGCCCCATTTCCCTGTGAGAACTATCAGTTAGACTTAGAGTGATTTGTTATGAAGCCAGTTATCCTGCTGTTTTCAAATAGCAAGAGAACACTTATAATTATATGGATAGAAAATGCAAGACCTGTTTAATTTTAATTGGGTTCCTGATTAGGACAGATGATGTTGAACTACTGTGGAGGTTTGGGGGGCTTCTTCAGCACATGGACCTATTAGCAAGCACTTTTTTTTATAAAGATGATAAAAAATATGGAATGAGACTTTGGGGCCAAATGGAGTTGGTATCATTTAATTTCTTCTTGTGGTTCCAGCCAATTAATGAATGGTGCCTGTGGTAATTAAACTCACTTTGATAATTAGGCACTAGGATCTTATAAGTTACGTGGATTTTAATGAAATTTCCCAGATGGCCCTAGCCGGCTGCACAAAAAGCCCACTAAATGTAGACAGCTTAGAAAAAACAAAAATAAATAGAAACGAGAAAAAGAAAATTGATTCGGGAATAGCTGTGCAGATTGATGACATTTTAATAAAAACAAGTTTTTAAAAGAGTACACAATCGAACTTACTTTGGAACCTGAAAAACCACATGCCATGAGTGTGAAAATTAAAACCATATTCAGGGGAGACACGTTTCTCCCCTGCAGCTATGTGCAAACAGACAAGTCTTATAGGTCCCTTGTATGTGCTAAGAAGTTGAGGCTAAGGCAGCCTAAAGTCATGACCTTCTTGCAGATGTGTTCCCCAAGGAGAAACATGTGGTTGTTCTACTAGGAATTAAGATATGCCAAGTATTCTCATCAGAAAGCTATGCGTCCATTTGGGGATTATTTTGCAAAATAATTGGTCCACAGATTTATAGAACATATCAGCAAGACCAAAGTAAAAATCGCAACACAATAAACACTCTGTATTTGAAGGGATCATTTCTAGGGTATTCTTACATATAATTATTTCAAATGTTTCAACTATAGAAATATTCAATTTCTTCAAATATGTATCTCTAAATAGTGAACCAAATCCTTACCTAATCTTCCTTAAAAAGGTAAAGAGAGTCTAGGTCAAGTAATTAGCCCTTCTTGAACATTCTGTGATCTTAATGTGCCATCTCAGAGCTCAAATGGTATAAGTTAATTTAAATACCAGAATGATGGTTTTAGGTGGACTCTTTACAAGGTAGTAGTAAGGATGAAACCCTCATGAATGAGATCAGTGCCCTTTAAAAGAAAAGACTTCCAAATCGTGTTAATACCATATATTGCTTTTATTAGTCTCCAGATTTGTAAGAAATAACTTCTGTTGTTTTGTAATCTCATCCATCTATGATATTTTGTTATATCAAAAAGGAGCCAAGAAAATCTCTTTATATGACAGTCCCTTTGCTGCCTCTGAAATATCTTGAGTCCATCACTGAAGAGTCCTAGCACATTGATGTGTAGAGCTTGCATTTCCCCTAGACAAAACCATAGATTGCATTAGAATTAATACAATTCTCCACTGTGCCAATGTACTATGTGAACCAGCAGATTCATAGTCACTGAGGCCACCCTAACCCAACCACTGCAGCAGCTCTTTGAGAGAACCTCTTGACCCTTCCAGTGGATGATTACATCTTACCTATAAAATATGGATGACAACCTTGCTAAGAAAGACTAAAACTAAAAAAAAAAAAAAGAGGCCATGACATATCCTCCCGCATTTAATACATGTAATTTTTTCTTTTTTTTATTCTTTTTTTTTTAATTTTTTTATTTATTTCTGTATGTGTATGAATGTATTGTCTGCTGCACGCAGGTTGTGCACCCATGTCGTGCAATGCCGGGAGGTCAGAAGAGGGTGTCGGATTCCCCTGGAACTGGAGTTCTCCTGGAATTGGACGTTTCAGCGGTTTCTACGGGCCGCCCATGTGGTGCTGGGGATCGAACCGGGTCCTCTGCAAGAGCGGGTCGGCACTCTTAACTGCTAGGCCACCTCTACAGCCCTCTTCTTCTTAGAAGAGCCAGGAATACATATCCTGATTATATGTTCAAATTTATTTCTCAAACAGTTTCACTGAAAAATCTGATAAAGAAGAAATGAAAATAATATGCTCAATAAGGATATGAGACATGTTTTGAGTTTTTTAAAACAAGTTTCCCCATTAGAGGTGTTCCCGTTCCTATCACTTTGTTCATGCATCTCCCTTAGATTTTTCTTCTAACCTTACAGACCGCTTCTGCTGATGCCTATTCGTTATGGACATAGTTATGGAGCCTCAGCTGTATCCAAGGGATATGCCAGCTGAAAGGCATATCCTTTTCCTGAGGAAAAAGCGCATGCAGCATGTCAGGTATACTCTGCCATAAGGAGGTATCACAAAATTCGATATGACAGGTGATTGCAGCTTGGATTCTGAACAGATGTTGAACGTGTAAATAAATGAATCGATTGACTGAATGTAAATGTAAGAACCAACCAAGAAGGGCTCCATGGTTTTAAGGTGTGAGTAATAAAATGACAAATATGTGTTTAAATAGTTGAAAAAAGGTTAGTGGGAGGCTAGACTCAGAGCTTGTTTGCAGTTGTAGAAAGGGTAATGCCACAAAGTCAGGTGCTATACAAGTTCACAAGGAAGGATGGGTACAAAGTACTAAGGGATAGAAAATCTAGAGCGTTGAGAGATTTGAAGGGTGAAGGGACCAAGAAGTGTAACCAGTGAGACAGAAAGGGTGGGTGTGGTGAATTGGGGGAAGCAATGTGGAAATTCTCCTGCTGTTATTTTTCATTTTTAGTGACCTAAGAAGGAAGACATTAGCTGAAGTGGGGGATGGGGGTTCCTGGAGGTTTAAATATGACAAAACAGTATGAAATAGTAATAGAAGAACCAGATTGTAAACCTGTGGACTAATATCATGATGTATGATATCCTTTACATCTAAAATGTCCCTCAAAAGGCCCATTGTTGAAAGGTTGGCTTGGCTCCATTGGGAGGTAACAGAACTTCAGTATTTGGGAATAAATGGGAGGCCCTCGGGCATTGGAGGCATGCCTACAGAGCAGATATGAAGCTCACTTCTCCTTCCTATCTTTTCCTTCCCGGTGAAAAAGATGAGTGGTTTTCCTTCACTGCACACTGCACTCCTGCTGTGTGCAAACATAGTATTGAAACCTCTATATTTTCAGGGAAAGTTAAACTTTTTTCTTTTTTAACTATTGATTATTTCGGGTATTCGTGACTGTAAGGTAAGATGACCAACATACAGTGGTTTGCTAGTTTAAGCCTTGGGAGCAAGAGAGCTTACAGAGAAGAGAAAAATAGTGTCATTGAGGAAATTCTTAATTTTGGAACACAAAGAAGAGGAAGAATTGAGGAATGAGATACAGAAAAGTCAGCCAATGAAAAAATCAATAACAGAGAGAAAAATATTCAAGGTAGAAAGCAGATGACATTGAGTAGGAATCAGGGAACCATAACCAGATTCTTCGCCCACTTATTTCTAGATTTCTGACCTGAAGTGAATGATGTAGCACTGCTAAGCGTGATGTGTCATTTGTAAAATGGGAATGATCTGGACAATTCTGTTATTGGGAGGATTATATGGACTAATGCTTGGAAAACATCTGGAATAACAGTGCTTCATAAAAAGTCAGTGTTCAAAACATCAGAATTCATGTGGAGAGTTGGCAAAGGGCCAGGGCAACAAGCAATTCAAAGCACAAAGTGGGAGACAGGTGCCTGCCAGGGATCAATGAAACCTGAGTATCTGCCTACGTGTGGCTAATACTGTCAGATGCCAAATGAAATGGTAAGCATAGAGCCAGAATGCTTCACAGATTACTAGAAGCAAAATGTAGGCTGGTGTGAGAATGCCCAGCTCTGGGTGCACAGATGCAGGGGCTTGTAAATGCACACCAGCAGTGTTCAAAGGGAAAATCGTAAGTGTCCTGACAGTTTCTCATGGTGCTGACCTGAGAGAGAGACCAGCAGCCACTACCCAAGCTTTCTTAGTTTCTTCTATTGTTGTGAAAACACTGACCAAAACCAACTTGAGGAGGAAAGGGTTTATTCTTCTTACCAGCTCCAGGTCACAGTCATCACTAGGGGAAGTCAGGGTAGAAACTCAGAGCTGAAACCTGCAGGCAGGACCTGAAGCACAGGCCATGGAGGATGCTGCTTACTGGCTTGTTCTCCAGCTCCCATGTTCAACCTGCTCTTTTATAAAAACACTACGACCACCTCCTGCCCAGAGATGGCACTGCCCACAATTGGTCTGGAGACTCCCACATCAATCAACACATCAAGAAAATATCCTACAGATATGGCCACAGACCAACCCAATGGAGCGCAATTCCTCAACGTGAGATTCGTCTCTACCCAGGAGGTCAAGTTGACAACTAAAGCTTTCTAGCACATTAACCTCTGCCCAAACATACCTGCTTTGTCTTCACTACTTGAGGGAAGCAATGGAAAGTGCCACCTAAAGACACTGGTAGACAGCCATTGTATCTGGGAGCCGTAGATGGAGAAAATAAAAACAAATAAATAAAAAGAAAGACAGTCTTCCTTTTGGAAGACAGGTTACCCACCAAGTCAGAGAGACACTCCTCTCACTGGAGACGTACAATACGGTTCACATTGCTCAGGGAATGCCTGAGACAAGATCAGCAAAAACAGCAGCACGTGCTTTCTCTCCCATATCAGGCTAACACAGTAAAGATAACAGTGCAGTTGCAGCTGGGAGAGCTGTAGGACACAGCCTCCAAGGAGAGCCAATAGCCAATTAGATTTGGGATATACAGGCACATGGCTGCCTCTGCTGCACAGTATTTCCAGGCAGGTGAGGTGTAGCTGGTGCTGACGGTGGAGTCTTGCTTGACTCAGGGAGACCCATATTTGCTTTATTGGTTTAGTGGCCTTTGGTAACACTCTCTGGCATTCCAGAGGCCATCTGTACACTTGCATGTGTGGTCTCAATACATCCCTCCCATGTTAACGTCAGGTCTTCGGCAGCAGGGTCTTATTGCCTCTCCTCCTGTAGGTATCCCAACTTAGAGGCAAGGAGCCCTTACCTTTTGTGGGGCCTTGGATCCCCTGGCCAACATCCACCTGGTAGAACAATCCATTGCTGATGTCAGAGCTCCTGTATTAATATATTTTGCCTGAGTGCATAGCCCTAGGACTTTAGTATTATATTTGGTTCTGAACAGAGAGTAATCCCTTCCACGGTTCCCATGTCTAGTAGTCAATTAAAGAAAGCAGTTTTACCGGTTTTATAAGAGATTACCTCTACAATAGTTGTCTCCAATTTACAGTTGGGGAATGACCTCATCATCGTCATATTTCTCCTTGTTCTATGGGGGGGAAGGCAAGAAAGTCTCTCATATCAGAACTTGTAGATTTTCTTAAAGCTCTGGAAAGCACCTTGTTTGTAATGAAAAAGAAAGTAATGTTTCTTTCATGATTTCTCTAAGTAATAAATCATGATCAATTGGTATTTCTTGAACATTTATTGAAAAGCTACTGTAAATATTAATGACAGTGACATAAAACAAAAATATAAAAAAGGAGAAAAACTTGCCTACAGACATAAAAAAAAAAAAAAATTAATGGATTTAGAAAGAAAAGTGTCTCCTGAGACGGGAGCCACCTTGCAGTCCCATTTCCCCTAAGTCTCCTGACTCCTGGCTGTCATTGGCAGCTTGTGTTTCTTTCAAACTTGACACCTTTTCTAGCATAGTATCCTAGATGCTTCTTTCTTCCCTTTTAACGGCTGGCTTTCTCATCTGTCTGCAGACTGGTGAAGCCGGATCTTTCTAATACTTCAGGAGTGGGAAACCAGAGGGGGTGGGAAGTCCAGCTAAGATCTCCTTCCCAGCAGGCACGTGGCTATCCAACTGGACCAACAGGAAGTAAACAAACCCTGGAGTAGAAGAACAGGTCCTCTACAAGCAAGTGGGACATGCTTCCCTGTCCCCTGGGGCCAACAGTCATGGAGACAGCATCTGTCCCCTGTGGACTATCACACAGGACTCCAGGCAAGGTCACAGCAGTATTTCTAGGGACCATTGGTATGGCAATGTTACTGCAGGACACTTGTCTTTTTCTTCACTCCCTGCCCCATTTCCCTGTGAGAACTATCAGTTAGACTTAGAGTGATTTGTTATGAAGCCAGTTATCCTGCTGTTTTCAAATAGCAAGAGAACACTTATAATTTATATGTGATATATGAAAATGCAAGACCCTGTTAATTTTAATTGGGTTCCTGATTAGGACAGATGATGTTGAACTACTGTGGAGGTTTGGGGGGCTTCTTCAGCACATGGACCTATTAGCAAGCACTTTTTTTTTATAAAGATGATAAATAAATATGGAATGAGACTTTGGGGCCAAATTGGAGTTGGTATCATTTAATTTCTTCTTGTGTTTCCAGCCAATTAAATGAATGGATGCCTGTGGTAATTAAACTCACTTTGATAATTAGGCACTAAGGATTCTTAAATTACTGGATTTTAATGAATATTTTCCCAGTATGGTCCCTATGTCCTAGTGCTGCCAAATGAAATTTCCCTTTATTCTTAAAGTATACAGCTTTTTTAAAAATTACAAATATATAAATAGAAACTAGAAAAAGAAAATTTGATTCTGGTGTAATTTTTAAGTCTGTGCAGATTGATGACATTTTAATATAAAACAAGTTTTTTTATAAAAGATACACAATCGAACTTACTTCCTTGGAACCTGAAAAACCACATAGACCAGTGTGAAATTAAAACCATATTCAGGGGAGACACGTTTCTCCCCTGCAGCTATGTGCAAACAGACAAGTCTTATAGGTCCCTTGTATGTGCTAAGAAGTTGAGGCTAAGGCAGCCTAAAGTCATGACCTTCTTGCAGATGTGTTCCCCAAGGAGAAACATGTGGTTGTTCTACTAGGAATTAAGATATGCCAAGTATTCTCATCAGAAAGCTATGCTGTCCATTTTTGTTGGGATTATTTTGCAATTAATAATTTGGTCCACAGATTTATAGAACATATCAGCAAGCCAAAGTATATTTAAATCTAACACTTATCATAAACACTCTGTATTTGAAGGGATCATTTCTAGGGTATTCTTACATATAATTATTTCAAATGTTTCAACTATAGAAATATTCAATTTCTTCAAATATTTACTCTAAATAGTGAACCAAATCCTTACCTAATCTTCCTTAAAAAGGTAAAGAGAGTCTAGGTCAAGTAATTAGCCCTTCTTGAACATTCTGTGATCTTAATGTGCCATCTCAGAGCTCAAATGGTATAAGTTAATTTAAATACCAGAATGATGGTTTTAGGTGGACTCTTTACAAGGTAGTAGTAAGGATGAAACCCTCATGAATGAGATCAGTGCCCTTAAAAGAAAAGACTTCCAAGATCTGTTAATACCATATATTGGCTTTCTTAGTCTCCAGATTTGTAAGAAATAACTTCTGTTGTTTGTAACTCATCCAATCTATGATATTTTGTTATATCAAAAAGGAGCCAAGAAAATCTTTTATATGACAGTCCTTTGCTGCCTCTGAAATATCTTGAGTCCATCACTGAAGAGTCCTAGCACATTGATGTGTAGAGCTTGCATTTCCCCTAGACAAAACCATAGATTGCATTAGAATTAATACAATTCTCCACTGTGCCAATGTACTATGTGAACCAGCAGATTCATAGTCACTGAGGCCAACCTAACCCAACCACTGCAGCAGCTCTTTGAGAGAACCTCTTGACCCTTCCAGTGGATGATTACATCTTACCTATAAAATATGGATGACAACCTTGCTAAGAAAGATAAACTAAAAAAAAAAAAAAAAGAGGCCATGACATATCTCCCAGCATTTAATAATGTCATTTTTTCTTTTTTTTTCCATTCTTTTTTTTTTAATTTTTTTATTTATTTCTGTATGTGTATGAATGTATTGTCTGCACGCAGGTTTGTGCACCCATGTCGTGCAATGCCGCGGAGGTCAGAAGAGGGTGTCGGATTCCCCTGGAACTGGAGTTCTCCTGGAATTGGAGTTTCAGACGGTTCTCGGCCGCCATGTGGGTGCTGGGGATCGAACCCGGGTCCTCTGCAAGAGCGGTCGGCACTCTTAACTGCTAGGCCACCTCTCCAGCCCTCTTTTTTTCCCTTCTTAGAAGAGCCAGGAATACATATCCTGATTATATGTTCAAATTTATTTCTCAAACAGTTTCACTGAAAACATCTGATAACAAGAAATGAAAATAATATGCTCAATAAGGATATGAGACATGTTTTGAGTTTTTTAAACAAGTTTCCCCATTAGAGGTGTTCCCGTTCCTATCACTTTGTTCATGCATCTCCCTTAGATTTTTCTTCTAACCTTACAGACCGCTTCTGCTGATGCCTATTCGTTATGGACATAGTTATGGAGCCTCAGCTGTATCCAAGGGATATGCCAGCTGAAAGGCATATCCTTTTCCTGAGGAAAAAGCGCATGCAGCATGTCAGGTATACTCTGCCATAAGGAGGTATCACAAAATTCGATATGACAGGTGATTGCAGCTTGGATTCTGAACAGATGTTGAACGTGTAAATAAATGAATCGATTGACTGAATGTAAATGTAAGAACCAACCAAGAAGGGCTCCATGGTTTTAAGGTGTGAGTAATAAAATGACAAATATGTGTTTAAATAGTTGAAAAAAGGTTAGTGGGAGGCTAGACTCAGAGCTTGTTTGCAGTTGTAGAAAGGGTAATGCCACAAAGTCAGGTGCTATACAAGTTCACAAGGAAGGATGGGTACAAAGTACTAAGGGATAGAAAATCTAGAGCGTTGAGAGATTTGAAGGGTGAAGGGACCAAGAAGTGTAACCAGTGAGACAGAAAGGGTGGGTGTGGTGAATTGGGGGAAGCATGTGGAAATTCTCCTGTGATTATTTTTCATTTTTAGTGACCTAAGAAGGAAGACATTAGCTGAAGTGGGGGATGGGGGTTCCTGGAGGTTTAAATATGACAAAACAGTATGAAATAGTAATAGAAGAACCAGATTGTAAACCTGTGGACTAATATCATGATGATATGCTATCCTTTACATCTAAAATGTCCCTCAAAGGCCCATTGTTGAAAGGTTGGCTTGGCTCCATTGGGAGGTAACAGAACTTCAGTATTTGGGAATAAATGGGAGGCCCTCGGGCATTGGAGGCATGCCTACAGAGCAGATATGAAGCTCACTTCTCCTTCCTATCTTTTCCTTCCCGGTGAAAAAGATGAGTGGTTTTCCTTCACTGCACACTGCACTCCTGCTGTGTGCAAACATAGTATTGAAACCTCTATATTTTCAGGGAAAGTTAAACTTTTTTCTTTTTAACTTGATTATTTCGGGTATTCGTGACTGTAAGGTAAGATGACCAACATACAGTGGTTTGCTAGTTTAAGCCTTGGGAGCAAGAGAGCTTACAGAGAAGAGAAAAATAGTGTCATTGAGGAAATTCTTAATTTTGGAACACAAAGAAGAGGAAGAATTGAGGAATGAGATACAGAAAAGTCAGCCAATGAAAAAATCAATAACAGAGAGAAAAATATTCAAGGTAGAAAGCAGATGACATTGAGTAGGAATCAGGGAACCATAACCAGATTCTTCGCCCACTTATTTCTAGATTTCTGACCTGAAGTGAATGATGTAGCACTGCTAAGCTTGATGTGTCCATTTGTAAAATGGGAATGATCTGGACAATTCTGTTATTGGGAGGATTATATGGACTAATGCTTGGAAAACATCTGGAATAACAGTGCTTCATAAAAAGTCAGTGTTCAAAACATCAGAATTCATGTGGAGAGTTGGCAAAGGGCCAGGGCAACAAGCAATTCAAAGCACAAAGTGGGAGACAGGTGCCTGCCAGGGATCAATGAAACCTGAGTATCTGCCTACGTGTGGCTAATACTGTCAGATGCCAAATGAAATGGTAAGCATAGAGCCAGAATGCTTCACAGATTACTAGAAGCAAAATGTAGGCTGGTGTGAGAATGCCCAGCTCTGGGTGCACAGATGCAGGGGCTTGTAAATGCACACCAGCAGTGTTCAAAGGGAAAATCGTAAGTGTCCTGACAGTTTCTCATGGTGCTGACCTGAGAGAGAGACCAGCAGCCACTACCCAAGCTGTCTTAGTTTCTTTCTTATTGTTGTGAAAACACTGACCAAAACCAACTTGAGGAGGAAAGGGTTTATTTCTTCTTACAGCTCCAGGTCACAGTTCATCACTTAGGGAAGTCAGGGTAGAAACTCAGAGCTGAAACCTGCAGGCAGGACCTGAAGCACAGGCCATGGAGGAATGCTGCTTACTGGCTTGTTCTCCAGCCCATGTTCAACCTGCTCTTTTATAAAACACAAGACCACCTGCCCAGAGATGGCACTGCCCACAGTGGGCTGGAGACTCCCACATCACTCAACAATCAAGAAAATATCCTACAGATATGGCCACAGACCAACCCAATGGAGGTAATTTCTCAACTGAGATTCCGTCTACCCAGGTATGTCAAGTTGACAACTAAAGCTTTCTAGCACATAACCTCTGCCCAAACCAACCTGCTTTGTCTTCACTACTTGAGGGAAGCAATGGAAAGTGCCACCTAAAGACACTGGTAGACAGCCATTGTATCTGGGAGCCGTAGATGGAGAAAATAAAACAAATAAATAAAAAGAAGACAGTCTTCCTTTTGGAAGACAGGTTACCCACCAAGTCAGAGAGACACTCCTCTCACTGGAGACGTACAATACGGTTCACATTGCTCAGGGAATGCCTGAGACAAGATCAGCAAAAACAGCAGCACGTGCTTTCTCTCCCATATCAGGCTAACACAGTAAAGATAACAGTGCAGTTGCAGCTGGGAGAGCTGTAGGACACAGCCTCCAAGGCAAACAAATGGAGACTACGAACCAAGGAAGGAAATGACATTGAAAAAACTGCCAAAGCAGTCAACAATACAACCAAGGATAACATGAGAGAAATTTTAAGTCCAAATTCACCCCTGTTTGCTCCTGAATGGATGGAAATAAACCATGTTTCAAATGTAGCTAAAGAGAAGGCATGCTCATCTCCAAACACACATACACACACACACATACACACCACATGTGTGTGAATATATATGTATATATAAATATATATTCATATATATACATACATATATATGTATACATATACATATATATAGCCTCAGTGTCTATTAAAAAATACCTGGTTTTCAAAAAGATATGTCATATGAAAATACAACTCAGTCTCCACACATATGCTAAAGAAACAATGAAATCATCAGTATTAGATTGCATGTAACAGATGTTAAAAATTATCAAAGAATTCAAAGTAATTATTGTTAACAGACTATCAGCTCTAACAGATAAAAAAAATAGTATGTAAGATCAATAGTACAAAAGAGAGATGAAGGGCAGGCAAGACTGCTCAATGGGTAAAGGCTCTTATCACCAAACCTGATGACCTCAGTTTTATCTGGGCAGATATGGTGGAAAGAGAGAAACAACTCCCATAAGTTGTCTTCTGACCTTCACATGCATGCCCAGAGAACACATGGCACACTAAATAAATGTAAAAAGAGAGAGAGAAATACATAAAGAAACTGTAATAACCAAATGGATATGCTAAAGAAACAGACAACTATAGATTAAAAGCTTCCAACAGAATGATAAATAAAGTCAACACAGCCAAAGAAAGAATTTGAGAACCTGATGCTAGGGCAAAAGAAATCAGATGAACTGAAATAGATAAATAAGCAAATAACAAGCAGCATCCAATGGTACTCCTGTACCATGTGTTTGCAAACAAAGAAGCATATGTGCAGTTGAAATCCCCAAAGAAGATTGTGAAAATGGGACAGAAGCAATGTTGAAGAAAGTAATTTTACAAAATTAGTGGTAGACAAGGAATCATAGCTCCACAATGATCACAGAATGCCAGGTAGAATAAATACACATATGCTATTCAAATACTAGAATATCAAAGTTGGAACACACTGAAGGTATCCAAGTGGGAAAAAGAAAGGCAAAGGATCAGCATGAAGCCAGACTTTCTCCAGAAACTATCCCAGAAGAAAGAAAGTGCAGTGATGTATTTAAATTCACAGATCTATTAAAAAAAGGTGAAAGAGAAATAAAAATTTCACACAAACTGAAGAAATTCATTGCTAGATACTTTCTCAAACATATTAAAGAAGTTCTCTAGACAGACAAAATTTGGTACCAGTCAGGAACTGGGGTTTGCAAGAAAGAAATAAAATTGGATAAGTGGTGCATACATGTATCCCAGCACTAAGGACACTTAGGCAGGAAGGTCAAGTATTTCAAGCCAGTTCTGGCTAGGAGTCCTGTCTCAAAAAAATAAAAGCAAAAATCAACAAAAAGGAAAAAGAAGAAAGTCAGGAACTGAAATAGAAAAGAGATAAAATTGTATATATTACATACATATCATTGCTCAGAAAGTATGTATAGTTTATGAAAATTCAAATACACGACAGTAGTATGAAGGCTCTGCTGATAACATGGGGAATTTCTCGTACTAATCACTTTACAAACCCACAAAGCAGGATAGTAACACCGGAAGTTGCCTGGATCCTGCAGGAAGCTCCAAAAGCCTGTTACCCAGAGTGCTTTGCGAGGTCAAACAGCCAGGCATTTTGTTGGCCGGAGCCCGAGTCTCAAGATGGCGGCAGCGGCCGCAGGGTGAGGGTCCCTGCGCCAGAGCTGGGGGTGGGGTGACAGTGGTACCCTCACCCTAATTCACTGTACCCCCTTACCGTTCCCAACGTCGCAGCAAAGGTGAGACAGGCAACTGGCAAGAAACCAGCCCAGCCTATGCCTCCTCCCCCCTCCCGCCCCCCCGCAGCGACGTCACCAACGTTGGCCTGGCCCAAGCAGCCCAGCCCACCCACGGGCCTCCTGGGGCTGCTGGTCCTCCACTAAGAGCCCTATAAGGGCCTGGTAACGACAGGAAAGCCTGGGTGTCAAAATCCCCACCTCCCCTTTCCTGGTGGCTAGGCCCCAAGGCCTCCATCCGCCCCTTAGAGGTGTCGAGACTTGACCCCAACCTCCATCTTGGCATCTCAGGATGGCAAGCAGCAGCGTCCCAAAGACCGAGTTCATCGTCGGCGGGAAGTACAAACTGGTACGGAAGATCGGGTCTGGCTCCTTTGGGGACATCTATCTGGCTATCAACATCACCAATGGCGAGGAAGTGGCTGTAAAGCTAGAATCGCAGAAGGCCAGGCACCCCCAGTTGCTGTATGAGAGCAAATTGTACAAGATTCTTCAAGGTGGTGTTGGCATCCCCCACATACGGTGGTATGGACAGGAAAAAGACTATAATGCATTGGTCATGGATCTTCTGGGTCCCAGCCTTGAAGATCTGTTCAATTTCTGTTCCAGAAGGTTCACAATGAAAACTGTACTTATGCTAGCTGACCAGATGATCGGTAGAATTGAATATGTTCATACAAAGAATTTTATACACAGAGATCTTAAACCAGATAACTTCCTAATGGGTATAGGGCGTCACTGTAATAAATTATTTCTTATTGATTTTGGTTTGGCCAAAAAGTACAGAGACAACAGGACAAGGCAACACATACCATATAGAGAAGATAAAAACCTCACTGGCACAGCCCGATATGCTAGCATCAATGCTCATCTTGGTATTGAGCAGAGTCGCCGAGATGATATGGAATCATTAGGCTATGTTTTGATGTATTTTAATAGAACCAGTCTGCCGTGGCAAGGGCTAAAGGCTGCAACAAAGAAACAAAAATACGAAAAGATTAGCGAAAAGAAGATGTCCACTCCTGTTGAAGTTTTGTGTAAGGGGTTTCCTGCAGAATTTTCTATGTACTTAAATTATTGTCGTGGGCTGCGATTTGAAGAAGCTCCAGATTACATGTATCTGAGGCAGCTGTTCCGCATCCTTTTCAGGACCATGAACCACCAATATGACTACACGTTTGATTGGACAATGTTAAAGCAAAAAGCAGCACAGCAAAAAGCCTCTTCCGGTGGGCCAGGTCAGCAGCCCCAACCATCCCCACGGGAGCCAACTGACAATACCAAGAGTAATGCAAAAGGTTTCTAAGCGTGAATAAAGAACAGACAAAGCAGAGTGGAGGTTCGCAGCAGCATTTGTTTCTCCCAACATCTAGAAATTTTAATTCATATATACACTAGGCAGTGGTTGTGGGCAACCATTTACTTGGTGTGAAGACCTTAATTCACTATAAACTGTCTCTAGGCAGCATCGCTGATGCTGTAATATGAATAATAACTGAGATAGTGAAACACGGTGCTTGGTTTTCTATTGCATTTTTTTCAAGTGGAAAAGTTAACGAAATGATTGACACACAAATTGATGGAGAAATCGTACATATGCCCAGTTTGTTGTTGAAACGTTTTATTCTTGAGATCTTATTTCAGAAGAATGGCATGAACAGACTTTTGGACAGTTGTGATGGTTGTAAAAGTTCACAGTGTATTTTGGGGGTTTTTCCATCCCTGAGGTTTGCAAATTAGTCACTGCAAACATTCTTTAAGTGACTAGCTTCTTTGCAAAGCCAGCTGATATGATAGTAACCAGTTTCCAGTGTTTAAGCATATGAAAGACTTTGCCTACTTACCTGTGCTAGAAATAACAGCATCTAAAGTGAAGACTTAAGAAAAGCATAGTAATGACTAAATACTCCTTAAGACTCTGCATTAACGTTTTATGTTCTTAGTATTAAAAAAGGCTTATTTGTCATAGAAATTTAGTTAACATCTTACAAGTGAACATGTATGTAGTTGCTTAGATAAATCTAACTACTGTAAACATATATATGATCTGAGAATTTGTTTCTATTTTGGAATGGAAGCTTTTTGTTTACAAGTTCATTCAAAACTTATTTCTGCAGAAATAAATATGAATTGGAAGCCCTAGGATACTCACCAGAGCCTTTTTTAAAAGATAAGTTTCCAAATAAAACACATATGTCTAAAAATTCAGAGCTAACATTCACAAATAAGAAAAACTATGTGACATTTATCTTTCTAGGTCTGAGTGACCTGGCTCAGAGTGCTTTTCTCTCCTCTATTCACCTGAGAATTTAATAATTTCACTTTTCTTAACAGCTGAATAATGTTTCATTGTGTGAATGTACCACATTTTCATCATCCATTCATCAGCTGATAGACATCTAGGTTTTCTTCCAGTTCCTCACTATTGTATATATATCAGCAACAATGGATAAGCAAGTATCTCTGAAGTAGTCTATGAAGTCCTTTATATATGTGCTCAACTGTGGTACATCTGGATCATAGAGTAGATCTATTTCTAGTTTTCTGAGGAAACCACACTGATTTCTAACTGGTTATACCAGCCTGCACTCCTATAGGTGATGAGTAAGTGTTCTTCTTCCCCACAATTCACACACACACACACACACACACATCACATATATATATATATAATATATATACATATATAATGTACTCGGTTTGTGTGTGCATGTATATATATATATTTTTTTTTTTTTTTATTATATTTTATTATACTATATTATATATATATATATATATATATATATATGTGAGAACCCAGTTTTTGCTAGGTCTTTGAGCCTGGGTGGGTGCCACAGGAGTCAGAGTATTCCCACAGTGGCTTTCCCATACCAGCAATTTCTCAGTCCATGGGACTGGGTGCCCCAGCATCCCAATCTGGTATGGAAACATGGAAGTTTTCCCGAAGAGTTGCAGGAATCCAGTGCAGTGGCTCCAACATCATCAAAGCAATTGGCAGCAACAACAACAGAATAAATCAACTTGGGGGCAAGAGGAAAAGCCAAAGAAGCAAAAGGCAAGTAATCTTTCTGCTAAGCCCCTTCTTATCTATGTTGCTACCAGAAGGTGCCGCCCACATTTGGGGGTGGGTCTTCCCTGTCAAAGTAGTCAGGAAAAATTCTCAGTTGAGGCTCCCTACTCAGATAATTCTGATTTGTTGCAAGTTGACATTAAAACTATCACAGTCATTTCTTTTATCTTTGGCATTTTGAATAAGGTAAGACAAAACCTCAAAATAGTTTTAATTTACATTTCCCTGATGGCTAAAGATAGCAAACATTTGTATTTTGTCTTTTGTACCATGCCCCATTTGTTTGGTTTTCTAAGTTAGTAACCCTCTTTCAAATATACAACTGATAGTTGTTTCCTTTTCCCCCCATTTGTAGGCTGTCTCTTCATGAGGTCCCATTTATGAATGTCTGGCAAGGTCTTATTCAGGAAGTTCTTTCTGTGCCAATAAGTACAAGAATATTTTCTACTTTCTCCTTTATCAGATTCAGATATCAGGTCTTATATTGAGGTCCTTAATCTATTTGAAGATGAATTTTGACCAGGGTGAGAGAGGGGGATATAGATTCATTGTTCTGCATGTACCTATCCAGTTCAGGAGCACCACTTAATGAAGATGCTGTGTTTCTCCTGTGTGCATTGCTGTTGTCTGTTAGTAATCAGATGGCTGTATAAATATAGGCTTATACATGGACCATCAGTTCTATTCCATTGCTCAACCTGCTTTTATTCCACTACCATGCTATTTTAATTAGTATAGCTCTATAGTATAACTTGAAATCTTCAAAAAGGCTTTTTGTTTTATCATTCAAGATTGCTTTGGCTATCCTGAGTCTTATGTTTCCATATGAAATTTTAGATTAGTATTTCTGTTTTTTTAATATTCTTTTTAAAATGGTTTTTGTTTATTTTTATGTATATGAGTGTAATGTCTGCATGTAGCCTGGTGCATACTTGCAATGCTGCAGAAGTCAGAAGAGAGCGTCTGATTCCCCTGGAACTGGAGTTAAAGACGGTTCTCAGCCACCATGTGGGAGCTGGGAATCTAACCCGGGTCCTCTGCAAGAGCAGTCAGCACTCTTAACCGCTGAACCATCTCTCCAGCCCCAGTATTTCTATTTTTGTGAAGAACAGTGTTGAAATTTTGATGGAGAGTTCATTGAATCTGTGCTTTTCACAGTATGAATCCTACCAGTCCATAACCATGGGATGGCTTTCCATTTTCTGGTATAGTCTTTGATTTCTTTTGTTCAGTATCTTAAAGTCTCATTTTACAAGTCTTTCAGTTCCTTGATTAGATTTGCTCCAAGATACTCTCTTATTTTTTCATCCACTATGAATGGAATTGTTTCTCTGATTTCTTTCTTGGTATGTTTGTCATTGGTATATAGGAAGGCCACTGATTTCTTTGTGTTAATTTTGTATCCTACTACTTTGCTTAAAGTTTATCAGCTATCAGAGCTTTCTGATGGAGTCTTAAGGGTCTTTTATGTACAAAATCATATCATCTGCAAATAGGGACACTTCGACTTCTTCCTTTCCAATTTGTATCCCCTGTATCTCCTTTACTTGTGTTAGTGCTGTGGCTAAAACTTCAAGCGCTGTTTTGAAAAGGAATGAAGAAAGTGGACATCCTTGTCTTTTTCCTTATCTTAATGAGAATACTTTGAGGCTTTTCTCCATTTAGTATGATGTTGGCTATGGGCTCGTTGTTTATTGGTCTATTATCTTGAGATGTGTCCCTCGTGTCCCTAAATTACCTAGACTTTTATCATGAAGTTTTATTGAATGTTATCAAAAGCATTTTCTCTACCTCATGAAATGATCACATGGCTTCTGTCCTTGAGTCTATGTGGTGGATTACATTTATTGACATACTTAGGTTGAACCATCCTTGAGTGTCTGTCTGGGATGAAGCCAACTTGATCATAGTATATTATTTTGTGTGTGTGTTCTTGAATTAGGTTTGCAAGTATTAAGAATTCTGATACCTATGTTCATCGGAGATATCATAACATTTCCTTTGCTTGCTGGGTTTTGTGTGGGTAATATTGGCTTCATAAATGAATTTTCAATAGATTCTTTCTTAAGGAAAACTTTCATAAGTTAGCTGGATCTACATGTCTCTGATTTTTCCCCCTTGTTTTAACATTTTGATGACCAGGAAATATAACTTTTTCTTATTATCAGCCCTCAGATTTAGCAGTGATATAAGTTGGATTAAGATGGTGTATTGATAAAAGTCTGTTGTATATGTGTTTTCTGAGTTTGTTGGGGACAAAGTATTTTTCATAAAGGTTTTCATTCCACATTTACTTGAAATGTTGGCAGAGGCTACTGTTTATCTTCAAATATAAATAAGAAAGAAGTAAACAAAATCTTACAAGTAAGCAATAAAAAAACTATGCAAAATCTTTAAATAAATAGACAAGATAAAATAGAATCATGAGCCAAAAAAAAGCAAATAGAAAATTAAAAAGTACAAATAGAGAGATAAATAGCTAAGAAGATATTAGATTCAATATATTTCTAACAATAATAATAATGCCAATTTTTAAGAGCAAATGGTGTTAGTATGCCAAAGGTCATTACTTAAGAAACGGATTGAATAAAAAAAAAGATCAAAATTTGTCCTGCCTACAGGAAACCCATTTTAACATAAAAACATAAGTTTATATTTTCAAATATTTAAAGTTTAATAATACAAAGAACACAGTTCGTATATCAAAAGGTATAAAAAGCTTAAGAGTCTCACTATGTGGTTGACTGTGTTGTGTGACTGTCTGTGCCATGCACATGCATCTGACAGCATCACAGGGACCTGAAAGGTGATTGTTGTTGTCCCTAGCTTTAGAGACTAGCAAACTGTAGCTTCAGGCATGAAATAACATGTCAGAGTTTCCTGGCTAATAAAGCCAAAACTGGATTAATAGCTAGACTTTATTATTAGAAATCTCACACAGTGAGTCACTGTTTTGAGCTACCATTTCAGATAGCCAGTGGTTAGAGGTTTAGTGTCTGGGAGTCTATTGATTAAGGATGATTTTGCAATATTGTTCAGTTTTTCTACATGTGTGTTATGAAAACAGGGTCATTTATTATGTAAAAGGGGGAATAGCATGCCCTTAATTTGAAATAATTACAGTCTCACATACTAGTATTTTGTAGGTCTATAACAACATATTTATAACTTTTTTAACTACTGAAGTTTACCTGACCCCAGTGATTTTAATGTCTCATACTCTCACATTTTCTAAACATTAACTATATTACAATATTTGCTTTACCCCATTCTTAATATCCTTCTGTTTTGAAACTAAATATTACCTAGAGTACTCTATATTGTGAAAATATCAAAGTTTCCATAAACTTTGTATAGGTATCATTTCTCCAAACAGTTTATTACTTGTATACATTCCGAATCCATTAAGCTTTATAAAATATTCATGTAAAGATAATTCCAAGAACTGGATGTAATTTTCTGGAAAATTTTGGATACTGCCAAAATTGGCTTTATAAGAAAATAAAAGCCAATAGGCTAATAAGATGCTTTTATTTAAATGTAACTTATAAATTTTCTATTTTAGAGTATGATTTTTCTTTAGGTATGATTTACTGTACAGTCAGCGGAGAAGAAAAGATTGTATTTCTTAATGGTCACAGGGGTACGTTTGGATTGGAAAACTGCAAATTCATTTTTAGCCACAGATGGTTGCTGTAAAGAAAACTAAAAGTGCTTATAAAGCAATAAGCCAATAAACATAGTAAAAACAGTAAAGTGTGTTTGGAACAAACTGACCTTAATAGCACATACCACCATCGTAATCACCAATATCAATTTCAGCAATAAAAAAGTGGGTGTCAACTAGAGCAGCTTTAACATTTGCCAGAAATGCTGGGCACTAACATACTAACTGGGAGAAAGAGAAGAAAGCTTGGAGGAAAACATGTTACCTGGCAGGCAATAGGCATGTTTGCACCTCAGGCCAAATAACCCCCTCTCTAGAAATTTCCTAATTCCTCAAGCTAATCTTCCTATGTCTCAAAGCAACTTTAGATCCACGTGGTAAAATACATACTTAGCTGTGCTCTCTGGTTCCTGAAAGTAGCATCATGCTCCATTTCATTCATTAGAGAGAATAATGAATCAGGAAAAAGAGCAAGAGCTATCAAGTTGATTTCTCTATAGCTCAAAAGGATAACCATTGAGCTCTTTGCTCTTAGAGCACGTGACATAAACAAATGCTCCATGCCCCTAACCTAACTCTCACCTGCAGTTCCCGCTAAAATCAAACTTTCCCTATTGAAAGTTGAAGAAAATCTATTTGACTATAGTTACTATTGTATTATATTTCTCAGGTGTGTGTTATCTTTCAGATAGGGGAAAAACACTTTAGAAATATTAATTTAATATTTTCAGCTATCCTTTGAAGAAGGTTTTAAATTGTAACTATTTTATGGGCAAGTATGGTAAGAATGAGAAGACAGCTCCCTGACACTTCCCAGTGAGCTTCACTTCAATTAGGGTGTTTATACAGTAGCTCCCTCTTAAGAGGAATGCCCCTCGGTGAGTAGTACTGTTCACTACATTCTGGAACACTGTGGGTCTCTTGCTGGTTCTGTCAGTATTTATTATGCATTAAATCAGTGAATTATTTTAGGAATTTTAAAAATCATATCATTTAAAATAATTTCGTATGAAAACTCTTGCTCCTCACACACCACTCTCAAGGCACATGTGAAGCTTGATTGGTTCATTCATTGGATCTAATTCAGCGTAACATCTTCTAGCCAGCTCTGGACTGAGACCAGGCAGAAGAATGGCAAAAGTGGCTCAGTTCTCACTACCAAAATGACTACAATCATGAGGTCAGTAGCACATGCACACTGTTGTGTGTTCAAATGTGTTTCAGGAACCATAGGAGAGATGAAGAACCAGGAAGAACTTCACAGAGAAGACATGAGACTGGAAACCTGTGAACCAACTGGGATTAATGTGCCAACAGGAAGGGGTACAGATAAAAGCATATAGGGCATGTAACAAAAAATAATTTTGTGTGACTCCTATGTAGGGCATGAGTAAGGTAAGAATACTGAAAGAATTAGGATCTTGAGGTACAGCTCATAGGTATGCTGGTTGACCACAGAGACTAAGTTAAGACTTTGGCAGTGACAAACATCTTGAACATCTTTAAAGAGAGGCATGATTGGGGTTTCATTTCCAATTATTAGAGTATCTTTTGCAATAGTTCAGATGAATTATTACAGGCACCTGAGCCATAAGAATTAAAGATGAAAAAGTTTAGTGAAATGGAATATGATGGAGACTACTCTAAAGATATTGGCATTAGTTCCTGAAAGTCACTATGACTAAACAAAAGGGAATTATCAGAGTAGAGAAGTACTACATATATCACACAGCATGGTTATACACTGGTCCATGTGTCTAGTTGTGGTGGTTTGAATGAGAATGTCCCCCATAGGCTTTAAGTATTCAGACATTTTGTCTCCAGTTGGTGGCACTGTTCTTGGAGGTCTTAGAAGGTGTGGCCGTGCTGAAGGAAGTACATCACTGGGGGCAGGCTTAGTGAGTTTAACAAGCCTTGCAGTCTCCAGTCTCTCTCTCTTGACGGTGCTCATTTAGAGATGTGAACCTTGGCTTGCTGCTCCAGCCCCAGCCACCATGCCTCCCGCCACAATGGACTATGATTCCCTGGAACCATCAATCGTAAGCTCAAATAAACTCTTCCTTTATAAGTTCCCTTGGTCATGGTGGTTTATCACAACAGAAAAGTGACTAATACACTAGTCAATATGTAACAATATTTAACTTTGCATAAAGTGAGAAGATGAAAGACACAATGGTAGAGACCATCATATAAGGAGTTATCAAGAATGAATCATGAATGAAACCGAGGAGTGACAAGGAGCCAGAAAGAGATCAGGAGCTTAGTTCCATCACCTTAGTTCCAAGGTTCCTGAATTTGAAGAAAGAAAATCCCAGCAATGACTAAGGCAAGAGAAAGACTGTAAGATTAAATATTGAAATAACAATGAATTTTGCTACCACATAACAACCTCAGAGAAGGCAAACTTGGTCAAGAATTAAGAGTAGATTTTGTCCACAGTTGCCTGAGGAGAATCAGGAGAGGAAGTGAGAGGGTCAATCAGGTTTGCACTCTCGAGTGTTGATAGTTAACAGAAATAGTAAACTGCAAATGTGAGAAAATGTTTGCTTTGTTCATTGGACTATTTTGTTGTCTCTGTTTCAGCTGTAAGAAAGGAAGACAAGCTAATACACTGCATGAGAGTTTCCCACAGAGAGCTGAGCTTAGGGCCAAAACTAGTTAGAATGGATTGAAAAGCAAATGGGTGTCGGAGAAGAAAAGGCAGAACACTTACTGCAACTAGAAGAGTGTTCAGGCCAGTGAACATTTCTGTGACATGCATCAGGTTCAAAAGCCAGAATAGAAGACATTTTAAAAATGAGAATTAAAAGTTAGCTAGCAAAATTTTCCCTAACATGCCTTCAAACCAGTCTGAAATAAGTTGTGTAGTTAAGTCACTTTAAGACTTGATTGTGCTGTGTGACCACCCATCTGTTGTATTCCTTGCTTATATATACTTATAACCTGTGTAAATGAAGCAGATAGCTTATGAAGCTGCCCCTTCACCCTTGATGGGAGCTAGTTCAGAAATATGGCTGCTGCCAGTTCCTTCAAGCCATCTATTATGAGTCTTATTTCCCCTGAATTGCCTCTGGTGAAGCTTGTGAGTTAAATTCTCTTTCCACTCTTGTGTCCAGCACATATATGGCTTATGTCTCCATTAAAATCATTACATGTATGTCATGCACAGGAATATTCCCTAATAGAAATTTGAGAATAAGAATGTGTACTGCCAATTTCAATGAAGTAGCATTTCCTTTCAAAATATGTTACTCCTTTCATGAAAATCATGCAGACCCATTGGGAAAAGTATCTTTATACTCACATTTGTTCAGTTTGAATTTCTAGTTTCTTAAAATCTACCCCTTGTTATGATTGGGGATGTCTCCATTCTTTCTGATGCTACTACAGCTTAATTCCTTGTGCAGCATGTTGATATACAGCACATTCCGGCTGCAAACTTCTCAGGTTGGAGCCTGTCCAATGAAGAGGCCCCCACCACATACATTGTCAACATACCATTGATTAAGTTTTCTGTTTAGGAAAGTTATTTGGTCTAACTAGATTGACTAGATTGCCTATTAGTGACTTCCTGGTTAGAATAGATTATGGGAGTTGGAGAATTCAATATCTTTTATGAAAACTTGAAAAAAAAGAAAAAAAGAAAAAAATGGTCTGGAGAGATAGCCTAGCGGTTAAGAGCACCGACTGCTCTTGCAGAGGACCCAGGTTCAATCCCCAGCACCCACATGGCAGCTAAGAGCCGTCTGTAACTCCAATTCCAGGAGAAATCCAGTTCCAGGGGAATCCGAGACCCTCTTCTGACCTCTGCGGCATTGTACAACATGGGTGTACATACCTGCATGCATACAGTACATTCATACACATACAAAAATAAATAAAATTTTAAAAAAAGAAAACTTGATTTACTTAAAGGAAAAAATACCCACTAAAGCTCTTTTCAGATTTCCATTTTATATAAAGTGGTATATAAAGATGACATCATGAACTTTACAGGTAAATGGATGGAACTCAAAGCCATTATGCTCAGTGAAGTAATTCAGTCCCAAAGAAACAAACAGGGAATGGTTTTCCTCTTTGTGGATGCTAGTACCAAATCCCCAGTTAAAAGGCAAACTGAGCAACATTATTGTTATATTTCTTTCTATCTGAAAGCAAATGTGATGTTATAATGTGAATGTCTTAATGAGCCCTAGAATTAACTTACCACTTTCAGACATGGTAATTAATATATATGGGCAGAAGGTATATATTCATATTTTAGAGTAATATAAAATTAAAGGGAAAAATGTGAATTCCTAAACATATATCAGAGTTAACATACAAAAAAAAAGTGGTAATGTCAATTTGTTTTGTTTTGTTTTGGTTTTTGTTTTGGGGGGTTTTATGGTAAATTGAATTGTGTATCCAGTCATAAAAAGATCTGTAGAACAGATATTATGCCACAGCCACAAAAAAGAACTTAATATGAGAAATCACAGTGGAATGATTCCTCTACCTGAGGAAACAATCTGGTAATTAAATCAGGTACCTATACTAAACAATGTACTTGCCTTTAAAGTACAATAAAATTTACTTTATGCTTAGTATTGCTGTTTATCCCTCTCCCTTATTTCAGACAACTAAAACTGGACTAAAATCCACTTAACAAAACATGTTTAATACACAATGTTTTACTTTAAAATTATGGTAAAACGGCTTGAGGTTTTGCGCTCACATTTCTTTTCCCAGTCATGTCCAACTTAGCTTCTAAACCAGGAAAACAAATGCCACCTCTTACCAGGGATAAGGCAAAAATAGAATGATTGATGCAACTTGACACCCACCATGCTGAAATGCCTGAAGTGGAAGGCTGTGAATCAAAGGCAGAGCCAGGATGGATGGTAATTTGTATACTGAGTTCATGACCAGACGGCCATTGTTCTGATAAAAACAAATAAACTGTCTGTGTGTGTACATGTGTGTGTGTGTTGAAACTTAAGTACAGTAAAACACAATTTGCACAAGACTTAAACAGCATTTTATATATCTTATATGATGATTTTTTGAGTATCACAAAGCTTCCACTGTAAAAGTATAACTAAATATGCACTTCAGTCATGAACAATCTGATTTTCACATCTGGATCTGCGGCTAAAATACTGAGCTACTGAAAACAAGAATATATATAATGTTCCAATGGTATGAGTGTATACACAGCTTATGTCTCCATTAAAACCATCATATATATGTTGTGCACAGGAACATCCCCTAATAGAAATTTGGGAATGAGAATTTGTACTGCAAATTTCAGTAAAAGTAGCATTTTTTTTCAAAATATGATGTAACTCCTTTCATGAAAATCATATAGGCCAGGATATAATTTTTAAAAGCTATAGCTACTACGAAGTTGCAACAAACTCAGTAAGAAAATCCCCCCCCCAAAAAAAAGATACTCCACAAAAGGGGCAGAACAAGTAGGTTTGGCATGATAGTCTAAACAATCCACACTGGGTTCCAAAATTTTTATTTCATTATAAAGAACATAAGCTCATATCTTGAAGTGTTTGTTACCAGTAGTATGAACCACTGCAGTCCAATTTTAAGCAAATCAGGTGATAGGAGAGAGATGGGTGGGTTGAGAGTGCACTTGTGGAGGGCCAAGGGGTCATAGAGACAGTAAAGCCCTTTTGTGGCCCTGAGAATGCATTTGTTAAGACAAACGGGCTTGACTGAAGCATCAATAACTTTCACAATTCTGGAAGACTTAGCCTGAAAGACAAAGGTATATTGAAAGATGGATACTTACAGGAGTTCCCTAGACCGTCTAGCAGCAGCAGCAGCAGCAAAAAGAAACCATCTGACTGAACATACATTCTGTAGTGTGAGGCTAGTGATCAATTATTTTCTCTTGCTATTTGAACAAGAAAAAATTACACTGTAGGAAAAAGAAGTGCATAGAAATATTTCAAGAACATCCCTCATCACTTTCTTTCAGGGTGAGTAATGACAGAAATACTCATGGGTGATTCAATATTTTCATCATCATTGTGAGTAACTTTCTGTGAAATTTTGTTTGCATCTATATTGTACATGACTTCTTTTTTATCACTGGACTCCAGTTATTTTCCCTCATCTTTCCCTGCCTCCAACACACACACACACACACACACACACACACACACACACACACGCACGCACGCGCACACACACACACACACACACACACACTTCCTAGAAGTAATTCAGGATTCACCTAAGGTTTCCTGATGAGCAGTATCTGAAAGCTTCAAAAGAAGGATCAGTCTGGCTTTAACCTGTAAGGACAACCTTAGAAGGATAAACTATTCTTGGTTTAATTTATTTTCCAACTCTTCTAATCAGGGAGAATTTCAAAAATAATCGATTATTAACTTCTCCAAACAAATTTCATTGATAAGAAACTCAGGCTCCAGATAGTTAAGCGGCTTGCCCAGGGAACAGGAACAGCACAAATCTAGCAATGGTTCTTACTGAATCAAAGCATTCACCATCCTCTACAGAACCAAGCTTAAGCTCTTTGGCAGGTTCTTTCTATATTCTCAGTGCTCTCTCCAGTCCCATCACTATGTTTCTTCCTATGATTTTGTCAGTCAAAACTGCTGAGCCTTCCCACACTGGTTTGAGTTTACAGGGCATTGCCCATGTTGCTGTCCATCACCGGTATGCCCTGCCCACTTCCCAGTCTTCCACCTACCTCTTATTCAAGATGTCATTTTGATTCCCATAGTTTGTTTAGGGTTCTGTCTGTAGTCCCAAAATACATTAACAGCTCTTAAGTTCTTAAGCTGTGTCGTAACCCATTGAGGATTTTTCTCCTATTACTCTGTGAGTACTAGAGGTTGAAGATGGCAACATTTGATCTTTGCATTCCTAGTATCTGACGCAAACTAGTTTCTCAAGATATTATAGTTTCTGTTTCTAAAATAGAGAAAATAAATCCTTATCTTCTTCTCTATTCCCAAACATGTGACATATATAGGCCTATTAAATTTTTTTAATTTATTTATATATTTATTTTTATAAAATCTAGACCCGTCTCCCCCCCCCCCCCAGAGCTCATGCATTCTGCCAAACATGCTTTTCATCTCTTTCTCAGTCTTTCTCAATATTCTCCATGTGGAAGTTGACTGTTTTGAGCAGAAGTTCACTGTTTCAGTCAGTTCTTTGAAGCAGTCCTTTCTGTTGTTGTTGTTGTTGTTTCCAATATGCATCACTCCCAACTGCTTTGGACAAAAAAGCTCAAGGGGCCATGCACAAGAAATACTTACAACTAGGTAATTGGCACTAGCATCCACAGATGAGGGATGACATTTGTCTTTTGTTTTTCTGGAACTGTGTTACTTCACTCAGAACGATGTCCTCTAGCTCCAGCCATTTTCCTGCAAAGCTCATGATATCGTCTTTCTTTACTGCTGCATAGAACTCCATTGTGTAGATGTACCACATTTTCTCTATGCACTCGTCAGTTGAGGGGCATTTGGGTTGGTTCCAGCTCCTTGCTATTGTGAAGAGAGCTTCCTGCACTTCAGCTGGTCTCAGGAGATCTCCAGGCCTATTAAATTTATGGAGTGACTTAATTTTATTAAAATCTGGCTGGGTGTGGTGGCTCATGCCTTTAATCCCAGCACTTGGGAGGCAGAGGCAGGCAGATCTCTATGAGTTCAAGGCCAGCCTGGTTTACAGAGTGAGTTCCATGCCACCTGGGACTACAGGGAAACCCTGTCTCAAAAATACCAAAAAAAAAAAAAAAAAATCTGTATCACTTGTATAGAGCCATATTTTGAAAACGCTTTCACATATATCCTTTAAGGCAGATAATACACCATTACCAGCTCTTCTCCATTTGTTTCTACATATGTGTTTGAACTACATTGCCAGATGTAAAGTTTGTCCTGATTAAATTTCACTTTTGTCTCTGAGGGTTGTTTTCTCTATCTTAAATATTGTTTTTGACAACTCAGACAAAACAAGCACTCTCTTGAAACTTTAAAAATGATCTAGTTCTCACTAATAGATGCTCATAATTTATAAAGCACATGAATAGTTGGCAAATGAATACCATAACATTCCATATTTAACTATTGTGGCATAGTAGCTAAGCATGGACTCTGTGTTCCAACAGCCTGGATTTAAATTCTAGCTCTGCATTTAATTATAGAACTTCAGATATATGACTTACCTCCCTGTCCCACCTCCCTCCCCCAGCTCCTCATCTAACAAATGGGGCTAATAATTGTAACTCCTTCAAAGGACTTCAGTGAATGAGGCTGTTATTTATCTCTTAGGTTTAATTTACTGTAGTGGTTTAAATGAGAAATGTCTTCCATAGACTCATGTATTTGAACACGTGGTCTCCATTGGTGGTGCTGTTTGGGAAGGTTATGGAGCCTTTAGGCGGCGGAGCCTTGGTGGAGGAAGTATGTCACTGGGTGCAGGCTTTGAACATTTATATAGCCTTTCTCCACTTCCAGTTCAGGCTCGTAATTTCCTGTATGCATTTGAAAGTTTTAATCTTGAAATGGATTTTCATTTCCTCTCTTAAAAAGAGTTAAATATAAAAATCCAGGGATATACATGAACTTGAAAAATATAACAATGTCTGATTTTTTACAAATATAGGAAATCTTAGACAGTGGAGGTATTTAGACTCTGGGAAAAAACATCAAGGATGAGTCATGGTCAATGTTTAACATTTTTGAGATCTTTTGTATGAAACTAAGATTTGCATAGAACCAACAATGCATGAAGAAAAAGAATAGAAAGAACAGGATGGAGAGATTCAAATTAGCTTCTGCAGGATTCTTGTAATACAGACCCCTAATCTTCTACAAATACTGAAGCGTCATCAAGTAAGGGGTTGAGCTTTGTCACCTATAGAAAGTTAAACTGATTTCAGTGAAATAATTCCAGTGGTTAAAAAATACTAATTATTGTTATATAAGTCTTAAAAGGAAACTGTACTATAATAAAATATAAACTATTTCACTCGACTTTCTAAGACTGGAGGAATCCAGATAAAGGACTGGGCACATTCAATCATGATCAACAGTACTAATGTCAGTCTTTTGCACTGATAAATTTATCATGTATTATAGTTTATTACCAAAAAATGGATAAAGGTTCATGGAGAAATCACAAAGAAAGAATATTTGTTCTTTGAGAATATATACCATTTTTACTTCCCTTCTGGCTTCCTGGCAAGCTCCAATTTTAAATTCCTTCAGTAGGCGTAGCCGTGATAACATGAAACTCAGATGGCAGTATATGCGTCTTTCTATTTGCTTTGGCAGACTTCATCTCTTTTAACAAGACTTGAGTAACGTATGAAAATCAATAAAAGTGTAGTTGGTTGTGAAAGACTGCAGTCCTTGCTAATTCAGGGCTTGTGTTCCACATCCGGGGAATAAAAATTCCGGGATTTATGGCTCTGGGGTGGATCACTGCAGTGACTTGCACAAACACAGGAAGAGGAGTTACAGGCTGCTCATGGCAGGGTTCTCAGGTGCCAGTTCTCAGGTGTAAGAAAAATAAATCATCATCTCTGGATGTGTTAGGCAAATCCAAGCGTTCCTGGGGAATGCCTTGGTCTCCCTTTTCTTTTCCATACCTTTCATTTGCAGAATCTCTCAGTCCTTTGAGATTATTCTCCAATAGTCAGGATCACATTCAATGGTTTATATGTATCCTCAGGTGTACAGACAGATTTATTTGGGATTCTCTAAGGAGTAATCAAAGCTTCAAAACCCTGTATTTTAGTATAAATACGGGATATCAAAAAGACAGTAAGAGTAAGGACATTTAGATAGCCTTGAAGCTGGTCTGGGTTTTATTCAGGACATCATTCTCACACTTTGATGTCACTGGGGCTGGAGAGATGGCCTAGCGGTTAAGAGCGCCGACCGCTCTTACAGAGGACCCGGGTTCGATCCCCAGCACCCACATGGCGGCCGAGAACCGTCTGAAACTCCAATTCCAGGAGAACTCCAGTTCCAGGGGGAATCCGAGACCGTCTTCTGACCTCCGCGGCATTGCACGACACGGGTGCACAAACTTGCATGCAGACAGTACATTCATACACATACAGAAATAAATAAAATTAATAAAAAAAAAAAAAAAAAAAAAAAAAAAAAAAGAAAGTGCACCTGACTGTGTCCTTTAGTCTCCCTCCCCCTGCTGTAGCCAGCTGCTGTTCCCACTGGGGTGTCCCCTGCTACCCATAATGCACCTTCGCAACATTTTTTACTGCCCTTTTAAAACATTACTCTTTAAAAATATGTTACTTCAACACATTCCCAGGATCAAGTCTACTGAAACACTGAAGTTATGTTCCCGACTGAATGCTGACAGTCATTTTCACACAGATATGGGCATGCATATGTTGCTTGTTAATCTATTTATAAATCTTATAACCCTGTATTATGTTAGGGTGTGATATCAAACAAATTTAGTTTTTTGGTGTAAGCCACTGGTTCATTGCTAGTACATAGGTATTCAATTAATGTTCAGAGTCCCTATCCTACAAACATCAGAATATCCCAACCATATATTTTTTAATCAAAATATCTTTATGTTCTTGAATGTGGTAGTAGTTGATAGCTAATGAACTGATGTGTCCAAGGACTTTTCTCTGAGCATATAAATAAACAGGAGGGTGTGTTCATGTTTACCAGGAGAAAGACTATAAAGGTCAAAGCAATAGGATAGCATGGTATCTTAGTTGCTTTCCTGTTGCTGGCTAAAGCAACACAAGGAAAGAAGGGATTATTTGAAGATCACAGTTCAGGGTGCAGTCCATCATGACAGGGGAGCGAGGGCAGCAGCAGCTCAGTGCAGCCAGCTATACCTGCCGCACAGTCAGAGGAAAACAAGGAACGCTTACTGCAGACAGCTGCGTCCCCATTTACTCCATTCCTGATCCCAGAGAATGGGGCCAGAGGAGTGGGCGGGTCTTCCCACCGCAGCTAACCTCATCCAACTCGCTCTAGGCCTGTCCAAAGGTCTGCCTCCCTGGTGAGTTCGGATCCTGTGAAGTTGGCAGCACTAACAACACAGGTGGATTGACATCTCTTTAATCAGCTTGCAGTAGAATTTCAAACATCAGTAGAAAGAATTGGAGACAATAAAAAGACATTTTTATGACAGACTGTGCGATCTAAGCATAAGCAGTAATGTTTTGGAAAAAAATCATACAAATGTGAAGAATGGAGTATTTTCCAACTTGAACAACCTCCCATTAACCTCTTGAGGCTTTCCAATCCAAGTCTCCTTCTTTTAGTAGCCAAGTTCACTTTATTTATACTTACTGACTCAATAAAAATCTCTGTTCAAAATTATAAATGATTTATTGTCATTGCTTTCTAAATGACTTAGCTTTTCTATGGGGTCTGTCTCATTTCTTTTTAGTATGTTTCCTTTTGGTATGACTTGGGAAGGACCTACTCCATTTTGTGACCCTGTGGTGCCAAGGTTTCTAGATTATAACAGTATCTTTAAAATATTTTATTATTTTTATTTTATGAATATGAGTGTATTGTCTGCCTATAGGTTAAGTTGCACCTATGTCATGCAATGCCCTCAGAAGTCAGAAGATGGCATTGGGTTTACCTGGAACTGGAGTTAGAGATGGTTGTTAGCTGTCATTTGTGTGCTGGGAATAGAACTCAGGTCCTCAACAAGAGCTGCCAGTGCTCTTAACCACCGAGCCATCTCTCCACTCCCTCAACAATAATCATAATAGTTAACAGTACACATTTTCACAAGATGCAACCAGCCTTTTCCGTTTATACAATGAGTGATTGAGAACTCCTGTGTGCTCTTCTGCTTTCCTCCACTCTTTTTTTTTCTTTTGATGTTCGTTACATTGTTAATATAGCTTTGTGTAGATCTCTAAATATCTTGAAATTACCCATTTTAAACATCTATCTCTTGCCGGGCGTGGTGGTGCACGCCTTTAATCCTAGCACTTGGGAGGCAGAGACAGGCGGATCTTTGTGAGTTCAAGGCCAGCCTGGTCTACAAGGTGAGTTCCAAGACAGCTGGGGCTACAGGGAGACCCTGTCTCAAAAAGACCAAAAAAACTATCTCTTGATTGAGTTGCTTAAATAGAATCAAAATGAAAGACTACAAATTTAAATTTAGTTTATTAATTATATTATTCCTAGATACTCAAAGTCAAATTTTTGTGTTTTGATGTAACACTGTAACCACCAGAACTCTTGCTGGTTGCTAATGCTACATAGAAGGAGCATTATTTGCAGCCAGCCCTTTCTCATATCTTCCTCACTCTGTTTTAAGGATCATAATTAAAAGCTGCTTCTACAGGTAGTTGTCACCCAGACATTGTAAGGAAGTAGTGGGCTTATAAGAGATATACCCCATTTTTTGAGGCTCCTGATCTGTTTTGATGATTTTTATTTATTTATTTATTTTTTTTTCTTTTTGAGACAGGGTTTCCCTGTAGCTCTGACTGTCCTGGGACTCGCTATATAGACCAAGCTGGCTTTGAACTCACAAAGATCCACCTGCCTCTGCCTCCCAAGTGCTAGAATTAAAGGTATGTACCACCAGCCCAGCTTGTTTATATGATTTTTAGCTGCAAGTCACAGGGCTCAAAGCACCCAGGCATGTACTGTCCTCCACAGCAAAAACTCAGCAGGTGGCCAAGCTCAGGCCAACTATTGCCCAAACAGAGAACCTGTTGATAACTTGGATTCTTTGTAAATTTTCTGTGGGCTGAGTTTAGCGCACCGGCCTCCTCCCAGGCTGTCTTGCTCATAGTGCCCAAGAGCCACATCCAGATAATATTCGGAGGCACCAAAGGGGGTCGCCAATGTCTATTTCCCTCTTTATGATGAACAAACATTTTCTAGAAGTGTCCATTTTCTAGAAGTGTGTCACTTCTCAATCTCAAAGCAGATCACATAATGAAAATGGGCCATGACTAATCATAATTAACCTTGACATCCATGGTGACCCCAAATTTACACAAAGGTTGGGTATGTTGGCACAGCATAAAGCCAGGGCCCGGGATGTACCGAGGCAGGGAGTGGTGAAAGGAATGATTGTGGCGTAGACAATCAAGACTCTGGGCCGCCTCAGAATCTGCCAGACCCTGCAGAGCATGTATCAGGCCTTGGCTCTGTCCTGCTGGATTTGGCAGTTACCATTTTAACTGTGTTGTGTGTGATTGTAGCAGTTTCTAGCTTCCCTGAGGATGGTATCCTCTTCTCTTTTTTCCTCTTTTGCTCACTTTGGTGGGCTTCGGAAAACAGTAGTGAAAAGAAAAACCCATTCTGATTCCTTAGCAAGCTAGAGGTCAATGGGAAGGTATTGTCTCAAGATAATAAGCCAGCAAGCAGTGGAGAAAAAAATTGTCACATAACCAGGTGAGTTCTTGGACCAATAGGAACAATTCCTTCATCTGGGATTTACCATTTTATTTATTTAAATCTGACAGAGACTGAGTAGGTCAAATGATTTTGTATGCCTTTTTCTCTCCTGTCAAAGATGACATTCAGAAAAATAAAATGTTTCCTATACTGCTTTATGTTTTCAGTCTTTCCCAGAAGTGGGAATTTTCATCCAAGTAGCTCTGGATCTCAGACCTCTACTACCCTGTTTATTGCTCAGAGGTGACAGAGACAAACTTGGCTCATAGTTCAGAGTAGTCTTCCTTTGTGACATTAGAGTAAGGGCATGTTTACACTTTTCGTAACCTTTCTGGGTCAAAGATGGGTGGTGAAATTTCCTCGCAGGCCTTCTGTGGCTTCATCCCATTAAACTTCTCCCTGGGGAAACCCATTAGACCTTAAGCAGAGGGACAAGTCCCTCTCTAAATAGATTAGAGGACATATATCAAATAAACAAGCTCTCCAAACAAAGGATCCCTACACAGGATTATTTCTTTTCCTTCAATGCAAACAAAGCAGATGTGAAAAAGGACTTATTGAACCTTGGCCAACTTGCTTCCGAGCTGTGACTCTAATCTCACTACACCCTTTTCCTGCAATGAGGATAAATCATGATGCAGCAAAGGTCATGTGTAAAGACACATTTCTAGACATCTTCCCACAAAGAAGCACTTTGTAAGGGTACCACAATGCTTCATAAGGAAGATTAGGCACTAAGAACAGGGGTACATCCTGTTATCATTAGTGCATTAAAGTCCCTATAACTTCATTAGTGGCCTCAGTTTTATGAGGCCGAGGGACATTCGGGTTATGTGTTCATGGCTAAGCAAAACTAAGGTAATACCTCTCAAGAAAAGGTTGCTTTCCACTCCATAGCAGACTTCTGCATGGGTGAGGTTAACTTGATCATGTGTTGAAGGCATCCTTGAGAGGAGGCAGCAGTTATGCTGTGGAGATGATGATGGTGCAGGAGAAAGATGGCGAGGACATTTGGGGGGTAACTGCAACCTAAACCTCTCCATAATGATCAGATCGTTAGGGGCCCACAGACATTTGTCACTCAACTTTAAGGTATGGATGACTTGATTTATTTGATTTAAAAAAAGAAAATATAACCAGAAGGAATCTCAGGACTTCTTTGTCGTGATTGTGGCCTGGGGTAGGATGTAAGAGCAAGCTAGCTGTTCTAGTTTGTCTTCCATTGCTGTGACAAAACACTCTGACTGACATCAACTTGGGGAGGAAAGGGTTTATTCAGCTTACATGTCCTGGGTCACAGTTCATCACTTAGGGAGCCCTAGGCAGGAACTCAGGGCAGGAACCTGGAGGCAGGAGCTGAAGCACAGGCCATGGAGGAGTACTGTTCACTGGCTTGTTCCCCTGGCTCATGCCCAGCCTGCCTTCTTATACAGTACACAAAAACCTGCCCAGGGTGGCACCACTCATTGTGGGCTGGGCCCTCCCACACTGCTCGACCATCAAGACAATACTCCACAGATGTGGCCACAGGCCAATTCAATGGAGCCAATTCCCCAACTGAGGCTCCCTCAACCCAGGTGTGTCCCACTTGCCATCAGAGGCAAGTGGGACACATTAACCGCCACTGCCACTGATTTATTCCAAGCCTCTTCCAGCATTCCAGCTCCCGAAGACTAATCAACAAAAGCCACCTGATCTTAACATCTGCCAAAATGGTTTCTGCAGCTTTCTTGAGAAACAGCCTTTAAGATGGGTAAAAAAATGTTCTCCTCAGAAAGGAATAGGCATGCGACTTTAAGTTTCTTTTTTTTCTAGATAGTTATCTCCTATTTTCCACACAGATCTATATGTGCAAGCAAAGCTAAAGCAACTGAATACCTTTAAAGACCTAAAGTGAAATTCAAGCTTCACCTGTTTCTATGGTGCCCGTCTCCATGGTACCTGGTTACAAGAACACACTCATGACCCAGGAGGTCTTCTACCCCTAGTTTATGTTGGTGGCACTAAATATGCTTTCTACAATTTAAATCAGATGTCTTGTTTGAATCTTACATTTGAAACAATTATTTCTTTACACCCTGCTCCCTGTGAAATGAGAACATTATTCTCTCCATGGCCTGTGATTATTTCTAAACCACCAATTTAAAGTGACCCATTTCATCTCTCTCTTTTTTGCAAACCAAATATGTATAAATTACATCAGGCTGATGCAGTATTTAATAACTGTTGTGAGATGGTGTATATTAGTGCTGGAAACACTACCTCCCTTATTCAGGAGAGCCCTCTACCTAGGAATTCATTTACCACTGCTCTGATTTCTCTGGCAATTAAATACAAACCCATCTTTCCCTTTTACTGTGCATATGTTTTCTGAGCTATGGTTAGGTGTATGTGTGAAAGTCAACACTGGATGGTGAAAATTCAATAAGATAACACATTCCCATTAAGAAAAGCTTTCAGCAGAGAAATTAAAGGAATATGATAGCAGTATAATACTAGAGCTATTGAAGATGAACTAGTAAATTATTCTAATACTAAAATTAAAATGAATTATTATGGTGTTATTCCTGAAATAAAATTAAACCAAAAAACAAATTATCAAGAGCCAGACAATGTTCTAAGAGCTTTGTACCATCTTGACAGGACTCCCAGGAGATTGCTTATTGTCCAATGTTTTTCCCACAAAAAGAAGGTGAGGCTCATTGAAGTTAAGCATCTTGCCAGACTGACACAGCCTGGACACCTGGAGCAGGAACAGAAGCTTCCAGGCTCCAGATTCTTTTTGACCACCTTGCTGTGTTAGTTAAAATGCATGATAATCATGATGCAGTTGGGGGCGGGGGAGGGCAACGATAAAAATCAATGCTGGACAGGAGTGCACACCTGAGGCGCTACCCTTCCCACACGTTCAGTCTCATATCCCACACGTGAAACACTAATTTAGACCCCATTGATTTAACTAGATCTTATGTCTTCTTAGGCTTAATTCTCCATATCCCAACCATATTTGCCTCAGAGAACTCAAAAGCATTTCATTTTCTGTTTGTTTGTTTGCATTTTGTTTTGCTTTCCTTTGTTCTGGTTTGCTTTGTTGAAGTTTCTGTGTAGCTAAGGATAACCTTTGAGTCTGAATCCTCCCCACACAGTTTCTCAAGTGCTTGGCTTCAAATGCTTTTCTTGAAGGTAGAAACAGATCATCTGTGTTGAAGTTTGTCACAAGAAAAATAAATTTTTGAAATTTTAATTCTCTTTTCAGACACATTGGAAAATGTAAAACTTAAATAGCTTAAAGTAATGATCGTATTTGTCTGAAAGGCATACAGAACTCTTTGTGATTGTAATCAATCACAGGGTCAGCCAAGAAAGTCCTTGTGGCAGGTGACTGTGAATGCTGGGTAGGCTGGGTGTGCAGTCAGTCCACTGCCCAACTTTAAACACTGTGAAGAGCAGAGACACATTTTTCTGATGATAAAAAACTATTCATTTATCCTGCCTCTGGTTTCATCTGTTCATCTCCTAGGCCCTTGTTCCTAATGTATTCATTATTGTTATTACTTCACTGCTTGGAAAATAACTGTAGCTGGCACTATGTAAGAATTTAACTTATATCATTTCATTGTGACCTCACAGCAACCCCATCAGTTAGCTCCTATGGTTATAATTTTGGAAATGAAAATTAGGTAAGGAAAGTGACTTATGCAAGGTCATGCCATTTCAAATGCAGACATGCACTAATGCCCATGAGTATAAGTATTAAACCACATTCCTAATATTTTATATATGTCTACTAAAGTTTTGGCTTAGAATACTTTTAAAAGTTTACACACAAAATTTGTACCAAGAGCTCCTGAGAGAAAACTTGTCTCACTTAGCATATACTGCAATCTTATAGTAAATCTACTGCAAAAAAGTTTACAGACTAAAATATTAAGTATTTGTAATCTCAAACATACATTCAAACCAATAAGACATATGACATGTGATTATTCAGATAAAACATGCATTAGAGTGGATAGATTGGCCCTAAATGTTGATTTGCAAAATACAGAAATCACAAACCTTAAAGTCAAGCTCTGTCATAGTATTAAGAATTATACCAGGCCTGGAGAGATGGCTCTGTTGTTAAGAATGCATACTATTTTTGCAGCGGACTGACGTTCAGTTCCCAGCACTCAAGGCTGGCAGCTTACAACTGCATGTAACTCCAGCTTCATGAGAATTCAATGCCTCTGACCTCTGAGGGCACCCATGTACACACACACACACACACACACACACACACACCATACACAATTAAAAATAAATCTTTCAGGGACTGGAGAGATGGCTCAGTGGTTAAGAGCACTGGATACTTTTGCAGAGGGCCTGGGTTCAGTTCCCAGCACCCACATGGCTGATAACAACCATCTTTAACTCTAGTTCCAGGGGATCTGATGCCCTCTTCTTACCTCTGCAGGTATTGTTCAACATGGGTGCACTTACATACATGCAGGTAATATACTCATACACATAAAATAAATATTTAAAAAATAAATCTTTAAAAATAATTATACCAATGCAATTAGATACTAGCTCCTACTTAGTGCCTCCTATCTTTAAGACCTTATTCCAAGCTCTTAAATTAATTCAATTACTCTCATAATCATCCTAGGATACAATCTGCTGTAAACCTCATTTTTGAAGTTGAGGAAGCCAATGAATGCTATGTGACATAGCCCATCCAAAGCCAGCGAGAGCTGCAGCAGGATTCAGAGACATCTGGCTCCAGATCGGTGCCGGAGCTCCCTGGCCTGCAGAGTCTCCCCAACACTCTTCACATGAGAGCTATGTCTGCATGTGATGGGCACCATAAAAATATTTTAAATGACACTTTCTTCCATTTTACTTCTTTTTCTGTGAACAATTTCTTAAAATCTGTGGAAACGAAGAGTGCGTGTGAGGGATACGAAGGAGGGCAGAGCTCTTCCTAGGGATAAGTGGGGATGAGAACACAGAGAATTCTAGTTGATACTTAAGCAAAGAAAGGCCTGGAGAACGTCAGGTGCACACGCGCATGCTCTCCATTTCCTCGGTATGCATGTGACATTGCCACCTCAGTTTGGGGTCTGAGTTTCTGCTTTTTACCCCTCATTTTCATTTGGTTTTTTTTTTTTCCTCATGTTTTGTGTAACTGGTTTTGGCTGCCTTGACGCAGTCACCTACATCTTCGTTCCTCCAAGCATGGCTGGTGGAATGTTAGCATGCTTAACAGAAATCCAGAGTTCCAGGCCCCTTCCCATGTCTATGGACATAGGATTTAGAATCCGCAAACTCTTATAAAATTCCCCATTCATAAAAACCATGCTGAAATTTTCATTGAGGAGAAAATGGTTTTCACAGTCTTAGAAGTAAGCAGATGGAGGAATATCAAAGCTCTTCATCTGTTCTTAGGTATTGCTGAATCCGAACCATCCCAGCTGATATCTCTTCTTCTGCCATCAAGCCTTTGTGGGATAAGGACTTCAGAGTGAGTATGTTTGAAGAGAGCCACCAGAACACTTCTCAGTGCTGAGCTCTGAACTACTCATGGTTATTACCTACAGGATAAGGGAGAGGTGTGTGAGAACACCTTGATGAGAAAGAATAAAAATCTGTTTCACTTTCTCCCCAATTGACAAACAAAAAGCTGTGGGCTAATGAAATATACCAGAAGTCCTAAGGATTCAAAATGTAAAGTGAAAAGGGGTGCCCATTGTTGAGTGTCTACCAAATGGCTTACAAATGAAATCACTTAAGTCATCTCATTTAGTTAAGGTTCTGTCTCCATTGAACAGATTAGCAAACAGACAGATGGAGGCAAGCATAACTGCCACGGTATCCCAGTAAGTTGAGGTCCCTACATTCCAACTTCATTTGGTCCTCTGACTTCTGTGCAGTGCTCTAGTGATTTAGCTATAAAGGGGAACAAGCACTTTAACTTAATGAGAATCTTCTCTAAGGTGTATTTGTGTAGGGAGGATCTTCTGTGTCAACACTGAACACAGAAGAAGTGAAAGGTGGTTCCCTGCCATGAGAGAGTTTACAGTAAACCTATGGGAAAAACAAATGAGGCTTGAACTATCTTATCAGTTATGAACACAGCTATTCTGTGAGGAAATCATGAATCACCACAGTCATCTGAGAAGTCTTTAGAATGACATGGACCTTAAGGTAAGATCTAGAAATCCTCACGCCTGGCATAAGCATCACTGAGCTGATAGTGTGTTGACATGATTCTAAAACTTTATTCAAATGCCCTCCACAGGCTTGTTTTATTTGTACTCTCCCCAAAGATCACATTTGTGCAATGTTTTCCATTTTATCTTTACCCTTAATTGGGGCAGGCTAGTAAAATGTGCAGTACTTGAGCCGGCAAGGAAACCGAATGCTGAATGAATTCCGAGCAAATGCCACAGGGAAACTTGATCCCTTCAGCAGGTTGCCTAGGGATAGCATGATCTGACCGGAGGATATGGTTGATGTGTCACACATGTAGAAAATTCAGACTCAGAGATGTTTGTAGAGTACAATGTTCACTAAGAAATTTGAGTAGGTGGTGCATGTTGTTACCTCCAGCACTTGGGAGGCAGAGGCAGGCAGGTGTCTGTGATACCAGGGCCAGCCTCATCTACATAGTAAGTTCTAGGCAAACTTGTGGTTACAAGGAGGCCTTGTCTCAAAATCAAAGGAAAAAGAAAGAAAAGAAAATTAAGCAAGAGTGTTTAATCCAAAGCAGTCCCAGCTTACATCTCTTCCTCTCTCATGAAGTCCTTTGTGGAGTGGGGACCTTAGAGAGTGTTGGGAAGAGCCACCGGAGCAGTTCTCTGTGCTGAGCCCGAGGAGTACTCATTTCATTACACATAGGTGTCAAGGACACATTCAAATGACTCTGCACTGCCTGGTCTCCTGAGGAATACATAACACACCTGGAAGAATTCCTAGTGTGGCTTCTTTCAGCCCCATTCAGAGATCATTGCAATTTAGAGTCCTTAAAGCATCACTCCCAAGACTCATGAATAAGGCATAGAAGAAAAACGCTACTGAAATTCATCCCTGGTGTTGAAGAACTGGTCCACTGCCTCTCATGGCAAACAAGTTATTTCTATACTCAGGCAACAATTTTTTTTCCTGTACTTCCCTTGCATAAGTCATGGAAAGATTTTCTATATGAAAGGATTGTTGTGAAGATTACATTGGAAACCATTGGTAAACTTTTTGTCTTTGTGTCTAAATCATGATAATTCCTGAATAAATAGGAACAGATCTATGCTAATGTAAATAATCACAGGTACCCTTTCATGACTTCACTAGAAAGCCCAATCCATTTTTAAAATGAAAGAACTGTTCCTAAAGTGATGTAACATATATAATCAAATCCCAGTGCGAATATAGAGCACAAGTCAAATTCCTTTTTCTGGAATTGTGCAGTATTATATTATTCCAATAATAACAATAATTTCAGATTTTTATATATCTTAGAAAAACCTTTTCACATTCATTAGTTCTAAATGAATTATTGACAGTGGGATTGGAAAATTCTAAGTTTTATAGAGATTCTGGTATGTACATAAAATATTTTTTAATGAATTTGGTCTGGATCAGCAACTGAACTAAAACAATTAAAATGTCTAATTTGGGGGATTCTTGGTAGCTTTCCAGCATGCTGTGAGTTTTATAATCAAGTTGTTACATGATCATGCCTTTTTTTCATTATGCATGAGACTCCACTACACTCAATTTGAAGCAATTATTATCTGTGACACAATATAATCAAAAGGCTACTGCTATTTGTTGAAGGATTCTTTGTTTGCCAAGATTATTAATAAAGTTATGCCAGGAGCACACACAACGCTGCTTGGCACTCAGCAGCTGGCTCTGCAATGGGAAAACAAATCAGCATTCTCCATGCTTGTATTTTTCAATACTCTTGCCAGTGTGTGTATTGGAGAATATTCCATATTAAATAGCACTAATTGCTTTAATTGGCTTATGGTTAGCAAGACCCACCATACTGCTGTCTAGTGAACCCTTGAATTTACTGGGGAGACTTTGTTCCTTTCGTCTTCAGGGGTTTGGGTATGACACACAGAGTAAAACAAGACGATGAGGTGGGTACACAGCTGCCTGGGCACTGTGGAACAGGGAGTGGAACAGGGAGAGAGTCCCCTCAGGTTAGCAAGCGAGGGCTCTTCACACAACCCATACTAAGTACACAGCTTAAAGATGAGACCATGGACACATGTCAGCCAGTCTTGACTGACTCCCAGACCAGCCTATGAACAAGGAAGTGTTCCTACTTACTCTTGGGCTGGCTATGTCTGCAACTGGCAGAACCTTGCCCTTTAGATGTTTACAACGAAAGTAATCACAGCTAGAAATGTAAGCTGACTTTCCATTTTATCTATACACACTCGCACCTTGATCCTACTGTTTTGCTACTGAGTCTTTTATTTGATTTTTGCTGAGACACAACCATCTCAAAGGACAGCCCTGTGTGCAAGAAGGTCCAGTGAGCGCTGCAGCCAACTTCCTCGTTAGCTCTGCTCCCAGACGGCAGTATCAAAAGTTCCACAGAAAGAGTCTCATCACATCAAAATGAAAACACCCCTTTGTGTATTTTTTACAAAGAATGCCCATGTAAACTTTCAGACATTCACACCCTAATGTACGGAGAGTTTAAATTGCTGAAACAGAAAATGAAGAAAGTGTTCCATGTTGACTCCTAATGGAAGGAGATAATGTGCAGATCTAAATAAGGGAAATAGCTTGAGATGTCAGCCATCCCTATAAACCATCAGGCACCTTATTGCCAGGGGGTAATGGTATGCTTTATTTAGTGATTAGTATAACTAAAAACAAAACAATGGAGATAAAACCCAACTGCTTATTATTCTTACAACATTTAAGGAATAATTTCATTGTTTAGTGGTGCTGAAATCATATGTTGCTTAAAACAAGAAAATGTATTAAGATTTGCCTTTGTAGCTAAAAATGGAGCTGATATTTTAATTTAGGAAAAAATTATATTTATATCTGGCCAAATGGGGGAAAACTCACCATCTCAGGAGCATAGTTGGATAAAAACATGTGCCTAAGAATTTTCACTGGAAGAATCGTGACTCTGAGATCATCCTAGCTTCCCGTCCCTTCCTCTGCCTGCTCACTGCCCTGAAGCACACAAAGACAGAGGGAGATCGTGCAAACATGATGAAAGTAAACAGAGCCCTGAAGTCAGAAAAGCAAGTGACAGGCCAGGTGCCATGCTGCCCCTTTTTCTGACCTTCCAAAATCTGAAGTGTGTGTGCCCTTCCCACTTGTGCCTATGAGTACAGAAATCTCTAAAGACAAGGAAGGAAAATGAAAGGAATGGATTTAGTGGCCATCAGGACTTTTCACGGTGGGCTGTTTTTGTTTTTTTGGCTTAAGTTTTAAAAACAGTAATTTTCTTATGTCGAAAATTTCAAATATTGAATGTAAAGCATAAGTAGAGATACTTCCTTTCACTCTCAGATAAGAGTTCATCACCATGCCTTTCACTGGATCAGTTGGAAACACAGCACAGGACAACTGCTTTCTGCAGGAAACTATGTTGAAAGTATTTGCCTTAGATTTTGTACTTCTTTGAGTGTTGTGGTATATGGAGTATCTTTGTATGATATATAATATATAATATAATATAAATACTTTCTTTTTCATTTATTCAATATAAATCTATGAAGCAGCCATCATCTCTGAGGAACTCAACTGGCACTTCTAGAAAGTTCCCTGCCTCAGGGTCTACTAGGAAAAACACTGTGTTAAGATGATTTTGGTTACAAATAACACCTCTTGTTGACTTAAAACATCAAGCAGGGCATTGGGATATATCAAAGAAAAGCCAGGTTGACTGGTGACAACTGATCCAGTGGCCAGCAATGTCATAAGAACTCAGAACTCAGGTCCTTTCTGGTGCTCCATTCTGCACAGCCTGTGGTATACCTATTTTTTTTTAATTTTTATTTATTTCTGTATGTGTATGGATGTACTGTCTTCATGCAGGTTTGTGCACCCGTGTCGTGCAATGCCGCGGAGGTCAGAAGAGGGTGTCGGATTCCCCTGGAACTGGAATTCTCCTGGAATTGGAGTTTCAGACGGTTCTCAGCCGCCATGTGGGTGCTGGGGATCGAACCCGGGTCCTCTGTAAGAGCGGTCGGCGCTCTTAACCGCTAGGCCATCTCTCCAGCCCTGTGGTATACCTATTTTATCCTTGGCATCAGCATCTCCTGATGCTGGAGGACAGCTGCAAAATCATCTATATTTAGTCATAATGGAATAGAGAAATACCTTCTACTGGCTCTAAAGAATGATTGAATTCCTTACTACAAAGATTAAGCCTTCTTTTATGTTTTCTCATTACTTAAAATAGGCTCTTTCCTGCAGCAACCCTAAACCAGTCTCTGGTGAGGGTTGGGACCTCTATAAATGGCTTAGTATAATCAAGATCCATCTCTGCAGCAGGGACCAGTCATATTTCTTTGGGAACATATTGGCTATTTAGTGAAGGGCTCTATTAGAAAAGAGGAAGAACGTAGTTCTGAGTTAGCATTTCCTTCACCATCTTTTGTAATACTAAAAGCAGGCTCAATAATGTAGGGGTTGATTGACTGGTTTTTAAAGAACACATTTTTCTCCTGGAGCACTGGTCCTTTAACTTGAGACCTGGATTGCTTATCAAGGCACTCACCCAGCTCAGAAGTGCTGAGTCATGAAATCAGGTTGGGGCCTTCAACTTTGCATCCTTACACGTTACCAGTGATGTGCTTTGCTGCCAGCTTTGAGAGTCACTGTCAAGGGCCTGCTTCCAACAGCAATGTGGCAACTCCAAGGTAAGATCACCATGAGAGTTGGACAAACTTCAAATTTTGACATCATTTCTCTCCAGGAGGCACAATGTTTTCATTTATCTTGTTCAGATGCTTAGTGAGCCTTATATTCCTCCCTCCAATGGACAAAACCTTAGCAAGTTACTTAAGAAGGCCATTATAATAGTTTGAATTAAAATGTCCCCTCTAGACTCCAAGTATTTGGATACTTAGTCCCTGCTTCATGCTGCTGACTGGGAAGTATCATAGAAGCAATGCTGCAGAAAGCATGTCACTTGGGATTGTCCTAGAGTTCTTGAGCCTAAGCCTTGCTGGATTTCCAGTTTTGTTCTGCTTCCTGTGCCTACGTGAAGATATGAGTATTCAGCTTTCTACTCTGTTCACCTCTAAGCAGCCAGGCCAATATGGATCCTCCCTCTGAAACCATAAGACAAATAAATTCTTCCTTCTATAAGGGCCTTGCTCATGGTATCTTATCACTGCAACAGAAAGGTAACTAATACAAGCATCAAAACATCTTCTGAAAGCTGTTACTCCCATTAATCTACTAAAAAGTCTTATGAGTTATTTTTTAAACCATTAGGGTACATATTAAATGGAATTTTTTTATAGTCAAACTTTAAGAAAGCTACAAGTCATTTTATGCAATTGTTAAAATATCTACTATTGTGTACATTGGATTATTTTATACCAACAAAAGGAAACATTATTGAAAATACTAGAAAATTAAATATTGAAGAAAATAAAGCTATGTGTTAACTCTCAATACATTAAGTACATTCCGTTTTTTTATATTAAATCAAGCAATTTAAACTATCTCTTTCCTGCTTAATTTTATAATAGATGCTTGGATAACCTAAGCAGCAAGCTTGATGATTCTTTTTTGCTCTTTGATTGATTTTTATTTTATGTCTATGAGTGTACTGATGCATATATGTAAGTGCACCAGTGTCCTACAAAACATACATGTGGGCAATACAATCATACATATAAAATTAAAATAATAAAATATTAAGTTCAACTAAGCATAACTACTAGTCAAAAGGTACCCACTGGGGGCCAGGGCCTGCTTGATCACTGCATTTTTTATTTTATTTCACTTACAGATTTTTACCAAAAAGAAACCATTGAGAATGCTCTTGTTATACTTTGACTGTACACCTCTCATGGTGACTGCTATGTTCTGAATGCGTGTGTGACCCTATATTGATGTATTGAAATTTCACCCCTAGTGTAAAGCATTATAGAGGGCATTTGGGAAATGATTAGATTACACATTTGAGTGGAGCCCTCATGAGTAGGATTGGCACGTCTATGACAGGGATCCCAAGAGCTGTCATGCTCTGTCTACCATGTGAGAACACTCCAATGTCATCACTGGTACAGGAAAGAAGGAATCCGCAGAACTGGACTGGCCTGACACTCTGATCTTGGATTTCTTGCCTCTGGAATAAGAAATATATGTTATTCATAAGCAATCTAGGCTGTGCTATTACATTGGACAAGTCAAAACAGATTAAGACAGAGATCCAAGACATCAGGACTCCAAAAATGCTTTTCCTTAGCTTAAAACACTTCTAGAGCTGAAATTCACTGCAAGACTTCATGTGACTAATTTCCTGGTAAGCTTTCACCCCAGGTTCCTCAGCCCAAACTGTGCTGGATAGCTTTAGTGTCAACTTGACACATCTGGGTTGAGGGAGCCTCAATTGGGGAACTGGCTCCATTGGACTGGCCTGTGTCCACATCTGTGGAGTATTGTCTTGATGATCAAGCAGTGTGGGAGGGCCCAGCCCACAATGAGTAGTGCCACCCTGGGCAGGTTGTTGTGTACAGTATAAGAAGGCGGGCTGGGCATGAGCCAGGGGAGCAAGCCAGTGAACAGCATTCCTCCATGGCCTGTGCTTCAGCTTCTGCCTCCAGGTTCCTGCCCTGAGTTCCTGCCTTGGGCTCCCTAAGTGATGAACTGTGACCCAGGAGATGTAAGCTGAATAAACCCTTTCCTCCCCAAGTTGGTGTCGGTCAGAGTGTTTTGTCACAGCAATGGAAGACAGACTAGAACACAAACCATCTGCCATCAACTTTCATCCTCTAGGGTCAGGGCAAGGCCATGTGTCTCATGCCCCCCAGGGTGTGGTCTCTGTGGGAGCCCTTCTTCTGCTGGGAAAATTCCTTCTCACACCACCCTTGTCGATTATCCTGTCACACTGTCACCTTTACATCTCTACTCAGATCTCACGTGCTCAGGAAGGACTTGCTAGACCATTAAAATTTGAGGAGTGGATATACAAATAAAGCACTTAAGAATCAATCATAAACCAGGCATGTGCAACATGGTAATCCTCCATCGACTTGTCAGCCAATTAGGAAGAGTGGCTTTTTCACATGTGAGGTCTGTAATTTACTCTGGATTGACTAAGGGTAGTGTTGAATGTGGGGCCTCTCAAGCATGTCTACCAAGCAAAGAAGAATGTTCTCAATTTCTTGGGAGCAAACAGGATTAGCCTACACTGTAAGCCTTGATTATGTATGGTCTGGCATTACCCAGCAGAAGGCATGTTGTGTTTTCCCACACAAACACCTTGCCAGAAAAAGAGGTTCATTCTTTCACTGCCTCACAATGTGTGACCTCATGTTGAACTTAGCAAAATATAATAACACATTAAATTTGCTTGCTATAAAGTTACAAAATGAATATATAGAACTCAGGAGTATCTCGATATTGTTCTAAATTCCATGTGCAGTGAAAATGTGAATTTCGTTAGAAAAAAATGACTGTGGTTCATTTAAAAAAAGAAACAATTTAAGACCTATATCCTAAATTACATTCAGTGAAAATGCCTCCAAATATAATTTGGGATTAAATGTTTGAATGAACTACTGCTAATACACTCAGGACGGCCCTCAATTTGAGGCGTATTCTTTTCTCCCAGCTATCCCATGAGTTCAGCTTCACCGTTTTCCACATGTTGTATATTCTTTATATTCACAATGTAATTGAACCCTTGTCAAATGTAGCCCTCTACCCAAAGGCACTGTCTTAGCTTAACATTGTGGCTTAGTCCTAAGGAAATGCTGAAATACATACATTCTTAGTAAGCAGTGCCTGGGTTCCCTCGAAATACTTAGTCTTCTAATTAATAAACAGTAAGATGTGATTTAAAGAAGCAAAGAAAGCTAACAGGAAAAAGGATAAAATTTCAATAGAGGTCCTAAAGTTTGGAGAACATAATAAACACTCAAAGGAAGGCTAAAATTTATGATTTATGAGACTTAAATGAATCAGAATTCTGTAGTTTTTCTAGAAGATTGCTATGGCTATAATGCATTGTTTCTAGAATCAAAACAAGTGATGCTTAAAAACAAATGGTTATGAAATTTCTAGAATTTCCTTTTATATCAGCCTTTTATCATTTCCTTTTTCGCCTACTATATTACAACTGTTCAAAAAGCAACATTTCAGGAAACATTTCATTTAAAGGGCTCCATAACAGTTAATAAAGATAAGTCCATATGGCATAATATTGTAATAAATTTTCTGGTAGAAATTAATTAAATGTGTGAATGCTAACATTTATTTACATCCCAGGCTAAATACTCAAAGAGGTGTATGTTAAGCAAAGAGTTAGAAGCAATGATGCATTAAATTAGCCTCACCAAGAAATAGCATTAATTTTAATAGTGTTAAGGAAACCCCTTGGAAAATCCAAGATAAGATTTTCTCTGCCCAGTTGCCTGCTTCTGAGGCCCCCTAGTCACCTAAGCCACTTCTTTACATAAAGGTAGATGGAAAATTGAGGTGCAAAGGGCACTTTCAATCTTATATCATAAGGCCGTCCAGTGCTCCCATTGACCTATGGACTTCTCTGCTTACTCGAAGCTCCTTTTGATTTGCACTGTGCAAACAGCATCTAACAATGACTTTTGCAAACAGCCAGAGACCTTTGAGACAAGACAGGGAATTCCCCGAAGCTGACAACCTGCAGTGACTATGTTCTTTCTAAAAGTGTTATTCTTCTTAAACTATGCAAATATACCAAGAACTGTTCCTCCTTCCAGGATCACTCTCAGCCACAGACAGGCTCACTGTAACCAGGAACTGTAGAGCCACAGGATCAGCTATGGAAACGTCCTACCTAGACCAAGCACCATTCTCACAAGTGGAATTATTTCTAAGTTGTGATTGGGCTGTCTTTTTTAAATTTTTTTTTTCTTAATTTTATTCATTCTTTATGTGTATGAATGTACTGTCTGCATGCAGGTCTGTGCACCCGTATTGTGCAATGCCGTAGAGTTCAGAAGAGGGCGTCGGATTCCCCTGGAACTGGAGTTAAAGACAGCTCTCAGCTGCCATATGGGTGCTGGGGATCAAACCCAGGTCCTTTAGGCCATCTTTCCCCTGGGCTGTCTTTTAATTTGACTAATTATTGCTCAAATTACCCCTTATTTCATATTTCGCATGAATTGGTGAAGATCATGACTACCATCCATTGATTTCTAAACCATGTGTGAGACCCTGGGCTAGAGCACCAGCCGATTGTTTAAATCAGTTCTTTAGACAATATTGTGCATGCGTACATTTTTATTTACATTATGGGAGTGAAAAGTAGAGCTTCAACAATTTACTCACACTTAACAACTGCGGTGTTTAAATTGAGTTTTTAATATTTTATTTATTATGTTTATTTTATGCATATGAGTGTCTTGCCTGTATACATGTAAGTGCAACCAAGTCATGCGATGCTCACAGAGGTCAGAAGAGGGTGTCGGATTTCCCTGGAACTGGAGTTACTGCCTGTTTTAGTTGCCATGTGGATGCTGGGAATGGAACCCAGGTTTTCTGCAAGAGCAACCTTAATCACTGAGCTATCTCTCCAACCCCTGAACAGAGTTTTAAACCAATGCCTGTCTATTTAATACAAAACCTAGCTAATGTTAAATATCTGGAGGCATTTTCCTTAGTACTCATAAAGACTTTTGTTAATCATATCAAAGTTCTTTGTTGATTTTGTGTAATGAAATCTAAACATCTGAAATTCATTTCACATATACATAATACAGTATAAAAGAGAGCATGAGAAATACTAGTAACATACATGGTGCTAGACAAAGGATGTATGCAACTGGCATAAATATTTTGCATCATCATAAATTTTTCCAAGTCTTCTCTGAATCAACAAATTAATTTATACATTTTGTGTGGTCACTTCTCACATATGAGATCAGGAGACTAGGAGAATGCATTAGCATAAAAAAAAACTCTCACATCAAGCAACCTATTTCAGGAATAAAAAAGGAAGAAAAAAAAACCATTCAGGTAGCTTAGAATTCCGGAAATCATGGTTATCTCACTTTATAAATAAATTAATGAAAGAAAAATAGCAAATATACTGATTCCTTAAACTACCAGCTTGATCAACTTGACTGGTATTTGTAGTCTTCACCCCTGGGCCTTGGTTCTTGTAAAGGCAATGGGAATTTCACATCCTCCATAGGCAATGCAGGGGAACTCTAAGGTGAATGGGTGGGACTAACTTGGGACGTCATCACTATGCTTTTTTCTCTGCAACTGTAGTTCTATGAGCTTAGGCCTGAGGATTTGAATAATATTAGATCACTTCTCTCTGGTTTCTTGTAAAAGATACAAGAAAGATAAGAAACTTAAGACTTGTATTCTTGTTAGGTGGTGCATGCCTTTAGTCCTAGCACTTGGGAGGCAGAAGCAGGTGGATCTCTATGAGATTGAGGCCACGCTGGTCTATTTAGCAAGTTTCAGGCCAGCTGAAGCTACAGGGAGACCCTGTGTCAAATAATAAATAAATAAATAAATAAATAAATAAATAAATAAATATATAAATGCTGGAGAAATGGCTCAACAGTTAAGAGCAATGCTTGCAGAGAACCCAGGTTTGGTTCCTAGCACCCACAAGGTAGGTAACAGCTGCCAGCAACTTCAGTCCCAGAGTATATGATGCCTACTTCTGACCTCTGTAAGCATTAGAATGACATGGGTGTACTTACATACAGGCACACAAAACACTCATACACATAAATAAATGGAAACATTTTAAAAATAAACATAAAGACTTGTATTCTTGTTTTGTGTGCATGTATGTATGTGTATTTCCATGATCTTGTATGTGAGAGTGCATGTGTGCCAAGGCACATGGGAAGGTTAGAGAACAACCTCAGGTGTCAGGCCTGGCCTTCATTTGCCATAGTAGCCTTTTTCACTGCTGCTGGGTATGACAGGCTACCTGTCCCATGAGCTTCCTGTGAGTATCCTGTCTGCATCTCCTATTTCTCCCTGAGTATGCTGGACTGAGAGCTGTAGTCTCATGGTTGCCTGTCAAGCTTTCGGTCTATGGAGTCAGCTTCCCGCTCCTGAAGCTTGTATTCCGATAGTAGAATAGAAAGGAAAAGTACGTTGCTACTTTGATCCTGAGGTCATAAATTTTCTAGATTGCAAAAGTAATTATGTGCCAAAGTTATAAGCCATTTCTTGATTTTGATCTCATGCAATGTAATTTTTCCATCAACAATAAAACAATGTAAAGCTAAAGAGAAGTTATCAAATAGTCCTTGGGTCTAACTTCATTTGTTCAGTAAACATTGTGAAGTACTTAAAACTCTAACCATTGAAGTGGAATTACAGGTGAAACAGTGAGTACTTTATGTAAGATTTTCTTTTACTTTAAGATTTTAATATTATAGCATATTCTCAAACTCATTTCTTGTAATAAATACGTCTGTATCCTAGAAATGCATGGTTTGTGTTGGGGTATACTTGAGTTAGTAAAGCACTTGCCCAGAATCCAGAAGATCCTGGCTTTAATCCCTAGCACCACATAAACCAGGCTTGGTGATTTCTATAATCCTTGCATTTTGCTGGTAGAAGCAGGAGGATCAGAAATTCTAAATTATCCTCAACTATACAGTAAGTTCAAAGCCAACCTGGCATGCAGGAGCCCCTGTCTCAAAAACAAAAATAGCAACACCAAAAATAATAAAAGACTGGTTAATCACTGAAAAAAAAAGTCAGTAAGATGATAGGAAGAGAGAGATGACACAGGTCAACCAATCTGTTCCTTGCTGCCAGATCTAATATGTTAATATGACCCATGTTATTGTCACAGAGTTCTTTTTGTGTCTTAAAATTTTCTTTCTTTTATTTTGTATTTGGCGGGAGCACACAGGCCATGGAACACCAGTGAAGTCTGAAAACAACCAGTGAGAGCTGGGTCTTTCCTTTCAAGGTGTGGATCCTGGGGATTGAACTCAGGTTGTTTGGCTTGGCATCAAGAGCCTTTACTCACTGAGCCATCTCCCTGGCTTTGCCATGGGGGTGATTTGGACACTTCTCACTTTTCCTTTTGTGTTCCAAATGTAAAATGCTTAAATATCCTTTTAATCGCCTCCAGTGGATTTGAAAAGGTGATTACAATATTTGCTACCTGGAAAGCACTTTTGAAAATGATATGAAGAAATTCTAGCCATTGTGGGCAAAGGAAAGAGTCCAACTTCATGTATCTTGAGTCACTTGATTAGAAGTTCTCAACTTTAACTTAAGGGTAGGTTAAAAATTCACGGAGGCCCTACCTTTATAGCTTCTGATTCAGTAAGTATGGGTAGGGCCTGGGAATTTGTAATTCAATCACATCTCTAACTGACAACTGACAACGACATTGCAGTGGGAGTAGATGGTGCACTAGAACTGCCATAGATCACCAGGGAGCTTGCTTCAGTGGCAAAGCTTCAATTTCCAAGTTTCTAAAAGGGACTTACCTTGTGGTCTTAACACTATTACTGCCATATGGTAGATCCTTTTTAACAAAGTCTATTCTCAATCCTTAAACAGTTTTTAATGGTGAAATTTTTACATTTATGAAATAAAGGCAACTAAAAATAAATATGAAGCTGTTTTAGTGTATTTTATTGAATTTTTGTGATTTTCATAAATAAAATTTGATGGTATTTTGATCTCCTCCCCTACCCAACCCCCCTTATTGCTCTTGGCCCAATTTAATGCACTCTATTTTATATAGAAAAAGGCTTGTAGGAAAAAACAAACAAACAAACAAACAAACAAAAACAAGCGCCGGGCGTGGTGGCACGCGCCTTTAATCCTAGCACTCGGGAGGCAGAAACATGAGGATCTTTGTGAGTTCAAGGCCAGCCTGGTCTACAGAGTGAGTTCCAGGACAGCTGGCACTACAGGGAGACCCTGTCTCAAAAAGACCAAAAAAAAAAAAAAAAAAAAAAGAAAAAGGCTTGTAGATTTTAATTTGTATCTCCCAATGTCTTTCAGTGTGTTTCCATCCACTGGACTGGTTACATACCGAGATTCCAGCCTTTAAAATGAACTGTCTACCCCCTCCCAGAAACCAATTAGTTCCCAAATCTCCTTAGGGTGTTGGTGGGTTGCTTGCCATTTCCCATGTCTATACTTGGATTTTGTCTAATTTGGGCTTGCATGGGACTTAGTATGCTGTTGCTATTGCTGTGCCTTCGGATGACTAACTTGCAGTTGTCTGGAAAAACTTGTGTTCATTCACCACTGGCCTCTTAAAATCTTTCCTCTCCACAATGAACCCTGAGCCTTGGAAAGCAGAAGTTTGATGTATATATCCTCTTCAGAGATAACCACTCTGTAGTCTCTTGTTCCCTGCACATTGGTCAGTTGTGAGTTTCTGTTAATCACCATGTAATACATAAGGAAACCTCTCTTATGAGAGTTGAGAGATCCATATTNAAAAAAAAAAAAAAAAAAAAAGAAAAAGGCTTGTAGATTTTAATTTGTATCTCCCAATGTCTTTCAGTGTAGGTCCATCCACTGGAGCCTGGTTAACATACCGAGGATTCCAGCCTTTAAAATGACTGTCTATCCCCCTCCCAGAAACCATTAGTTCCCCAAATCTCCTTAGGTTGGGTTGGGGTTGCTTGCCGATTTCCCCATGTCTATACTTGGATTTTGTCTAATTTGGGCTTGCATGGGACTTAGTATGCTGTTGCTATTGCTGTGCCTTCGGATGACTAACTGTGCAGTTGTCTGGAAAAACTTGTGTTCATTCACCACCTTGGCCTCTTAAAATCTTTCCTCTTCCACAATGAACCCTGAGCCTTGGAAAGCAGAAGTTTGATGTATATATCCTCTTCAGAGATAACCACTCTGTAGTCTCTTGTTCCCTGCACATTGGTCAGTTGTGAGTTTCTGTTAATCACCATGTAATACATAAGGAAACCTCTCTTATGAGAGTTGAGAGATCCATTAATCTATGGATATAACAGTAAGTCATTAGGAATCAGTATACTACTATAACTACATAGTAGAAAACTATTATTAAGCTCTCCCTTATGTTCTGTGACCTGTCTAGCCTCAGATTCCCAAGGTTGATATCAATGTCAGGTATGGGCTCCATCCTGTGAAGTAGATCTTGACTCTATGTAGAAAGCAGTTGATTATTTCTATAATATTCTGTGCCTATTTGCTTATTTTTGTTTAAACAATGTTATTTGATTATTCTCTGAATTTCTATTCTAAATGCTTGATTATTGTGACACCTCTTCTTTTCAGCCCTCACTGTAAATATCTACTAGTAAACTCATTAAAATGACAGCTTTGACCTGAAATTACTCATTGATATAACTCATCAGTAGAGCGCTTTCCTAGCTTACATAAAGCCCTGAGTTCAAGTCTCAGTACTACTAACACACACAAAAAATCTAATAAAAGTTTAAAGAATTAGATTTTGGAGTTTGAAAGAATCTTAGGATTCTCTAAGCAAGTCTGTCTATAGTTGGGAAACTTGGCTAAAGTCAACGTTACTTAGTGGAATGCACTTAAGGTCACCCATGGCAAAATAACACAGTACTATGGTACCAGCAACAAAAATTACCTCATAGCTAGTGTCTTCTCTGTTTAACAATGCTCGGCTGAATAAGAACAGGGCAAGAGGGCTAGGTGGTCAGGATCATGGGCTGACTTAAGTTGTTCAGTGTGAAGTGACCAAGGTGACCAGAGATCAGAGCAGAGAAGCTTAGAGAACATAGTTCTGAGAATGAACGTTTTCTTTCCATTAACTGCAGGGGAAATATAAGAAGTAAATTGGCGGGCTGGAGAGATGGCCTAGCGGTTAAGAGCACCGACCGCTCTTGCAGAGGACCCGGGTTCGATCCCCAGCACCCACATGGCGGCCGAGAACCGTCTGAAGCTCCAATTCCAGGAGAACTCCAGTTCCAGGGGAGTCCGACGCCCACTTCTGACCTCCGCGGCATTGCGCGACACGGGTGCACAGACTTGCATGCAGACAGTACATTCGTACACATACAGAAATAAATAAAATTAATAAAAAAAAGAAGTAAATTGGCTTAGATTACAGGATGGAACAGTATATTAAGCTATACAGAAAATGCTTACAAAAGCAAAGAAATTATTACGAGATCTGAGAGTAGAACTCTCAAGATGGGGAAGGGAAGTGGGGTGCACACAGGGGAAATGGGGCCTCTCTAGCAAATCCCATTTCCTACCCAGAGGATTCTGAGTGTTGGTCTTATAGGTACTGGGAAATGATACGTGTACTTTTATGTAGTTTTTATATGTTTGTTGAACTTCATATCATTGTGACCTTATAACAAGAGATTAAGTGAACTGAGTGGAGCGTCTGTCTGAAATCCTAAAGGATTTGATTAGATTAGGAAAATAACATCATTCAGGAACATATTTCCACTAGGTTCTCATTTTGTCTTTTTTTCCCTAAAAGGTTGCCTGTCTTTCCTTCTCTTTTTAAAAATATATTTATTAGATTTGAGTACATTATGTGCCTAAGTTTTCATGAACATAGGAAATAAAAAGTATTTTTTATTGAAAGTACAATATTTAAAAAAAAACATTCAGACTGAGAATGAGTTGGATAACCCAGCTCTATAGCTACAGAAAAGTGTGACAAGGGAAGGGGAGAAGAGACGGAGAAAGGAAAGGAGAGATGGAGGAAAAAAAAACTGTTGTTTCTGGAGTGCAATGTGTGCTCGGTGCCATTCATGGCATTAAATTTGCTTTGCCAGGGCCTTGGGATGCCGTTTAGTTTTTAGAAAGGAGGAGAAAGATAAGAAGTCCCTTCAACTTGGTGCACCAGGTCACAGCTCCAATGGCGGCAGATACCAGAAGATTCGAGAGGCAATGGAGCCCAGTTCCTGTGACGCGGACAGCTTTGGACATCACCTCTCTCAAGCAATTCCAGTCTGTTGGAAATTTTTTGTTTTGTTTTGTTTTGTTTTGTTTTGTTTTGTTTATCCCCTTTTAGTTATTTAGAAATAGAGACTGGGGGCTGGAGAGATGGCCTAGCAGTTAAGAGCGCCGACTGCTCTTGCAGAAGACCAGGGTTTGATCCCCAGCACCCACAAGGCGGCTGAGAACTGTCCGTAACTCCTATTCCAGAACTCCATTTCTGGGGAAATATCCAACACCCTCTTCTGACCTCCGTGGCATTGCATGACACCGACACTGGTGCACAAACCTACATGCAGGCAGTACATTCATACACATAAATAAATAAATAAAATTACAAAAAAAGAGAGACTGGACCTCCACAGGGTATCCACTCTTGGTCTTTTGAAAGCAAGCTGGCCTTGGGCTGAAGAGATAGCCTAGCGGTTAAGAGCACCGACTGCTCTTGCAGAGGACCCAGGTTCGATCCCCAGCACCCACATGGCGGCTGAGAACTGTCTGTAACTCCAATTCCAGGAAAACTCCAGTTCCAGGGCAATCTGAGACCCTCTTCTGACCTCCAGGGCATTGCACGACACGGGTGCACAGACCTACATGCAGACAGTACATTCATACACATAAATAAATAAAATATAAAAAAAAAGAAAGAAAGCTGGCCTTATCTTAATAGAAATATATGTGAATAGATCTTTTCTTTATATTCTGATACATTACTTGGCTTCAAGAAGAAGATAAAGCCATACCTTATTAGAGGATGGTGAAATAGACTTTTGAAATTAGGAGAAATTATATGATGTGTCATTAAATGTGATTTCTTTTTGAGAATTCTCTCACTGGTAATTATTCTTATTATGTAGGTGGACAGTCTCTTCATATAGATAAAGACCTATGTAGCTGCTCTCATCCTGGGTCTTGTGTCTGATACACACTTTGTAATTAGCGTGGATGTAGAGCTCACATTTGCAGCCAGCCTCCCTTTCTGTCAGATCGGTTTTGAATCTAGGCTGTGTTCAGCTGCAAAGGGCTGATAAGCATTTCTGAAATCTCTGTACATGACAAACAGGACTTTAATCTCGTCTTTCAATTTCCAGTGCACTCATTACACAAATTCAGCTCAAAGAACCTTGATGCATGAAAATTAGCCTTCCTGCATGTGGCACAATCTCTTTTAACCTTTTCTAAAATACTCTGATCCTCCAGGCCATTCGTTCCAGGAAAATCTAGGCAGCAGTTATACTTACAAAATGGAGAAAATGTATCCCCCAGACCCATGAATGCAAAAGTTGAGCTAAATGGGAGCTATTTGTTTTAATTGAGGAAGAGGGAAATGACTTCTTCAATGTTAACCTAATTTTCAGAGAATAAACATCATTACATAAAGATAAATTATATTTCCATGTAGTACTTGCAGATACCAAACCTCAGACTAACTTAGCTATCTGACAGAACTTATTCATTTAAATCTCAAGTCAATTAGCACCAATTTCAATCAGTTATAAAACCATTAACCTGTTCCTCTCTGTATGTAATCTGCCTGGGAGCTGGCTTGCTGGATATGAAATTCTTAAAGTGTCATGTTGCTTTTACAAACGTGTGCTTAGGTTTTCAGTCTGAATTACACCCTGGGTTCTGGTTTTGAACTTTCAGTGGAAACCTCTGTTGACTAGCTGCTCTACCTTGTTGCTCTGTAGAGATGGGCTAGGGATGTGTATTCTCCACAGAAGACCACTCAAAATATTGAAGCCATCTTTCAGGGAAGCAAGAATTCATTTTGTCATTTATTTCTCTCTGCATAATATTCCTCAAACATCAATCATAAAGAGTTAAGGACAAAAGATTCCTTACACATTTAACCCTGCTTAGATTATGGAAAGGAATTCTCAATTTAAAAAAATAAGAGCTCATTATATGTACCTAAATTGCTGTAATGGTACAACGTTAATGAAAGCTAGCTATCACACAGAACTCTAACACCTTGGGTGAAAAAATCTTCAAGACTGACAGAAAGGCTTTTCTCTAGGTTGACAGAGAACCACCCCTCGTACACAAGCCCCTTCCACAGGGAAGCACACAACATAGACTCCCTGGGCTTAGCTCAGCTCTCTAGATTCTAATTTGGAGCCCCACTTCCCACTTCAACCATTCCTTTTTCCGCTGTTCGAAGCCCAAGAGAGATTTGGGAAGGTAGCTATGTTTTGTGTTTAGGTAAAGGATTAAGCAAATGAACTGCAAGGTGTCTCATAAAGACGAAAGAATAATATTTATAAAATGACTTCTCCAGAATTCTTATTGAGTTCTAACCAGTGGCTTTGCTAAATGCATAATAAAAAGGACAATTTATTTAATGGGGAGGAGGAATATCTGTTTTCTTGAATACAGCAGAGGGATTTGAAAATAGAAAGGAAGACCGAGTTGGGGGAGTGTGTGTCTCCATTTCCTCTGCACAGACAAGCTCAGCTTCCTAACTTCCCTAACTCAGGGTCCTGTGTCTGAAGGGGCAAAAAAGAGACTGGTGGAATGCTGCCATTTTACTCCCCTGTTTCCAACATATTGGACTTTGTCTTTTTACAGAGGTGTCTTAGGCAGGTTGTAAAAAAAAAAAAGTGTTGGGTGGGGGTGGGGGTGGGGGCATTGCTAAGTAAATAATTGTATTTTAAATTCAGTATCTATCAAACTCTAGCTCTGTGTGTGCAGAACTCCAAGTGAGAGGGATACCTTTCACTTCCACCTCACTAAAAGCATGTGATAGGATTTACTTTTTATAATTTAATTTTTTAAATTAACATTCTATGTAAAAGAAAAGGTTTGAGCAGCCTCCTAGAGCATATCACTATTTCTGAATAACCCCTACCCAAAGACCAGAACAAAATCATAAATTCCTGGCCTCTGGCCCTTCTCACCACAAAACTCTTGGCAGTTTGACAGAGATCAGTTGCATGGATCTGTTTGACCACTGTATTTATCCCATATCTGAACAGAAGTATCTGTTACAGGCCACCATACTGACTCATAAGATCTATGCTTGGGAATTCTAGAAGTCACTCAATGATGCATCTAGACTGTTCTTTTACATGCTCTGTGAATGATCTGGAAGGTCTTCTCTCAGAGACAGGCGCCACACTCAAGAGATGTGCTGAATCACTCATTGGTTGGAATACAGCATTTCACTCATTCATTATTTGAGGAAACACTGGAAGCACTCTTCAGTGAGCCTCATCTGCTCTGAGAGAGTGGCAGTAAGGGCTATGTCTTCAGCAGGCTCTTACCTTGCCTCACAAGAATTACTTCTGGGAGGCACTTGTGTTATCCAGACACTTCTTCCCTCCGTCCCTAAAGACAAAGTGAGATTCAAATTCTCCGAACTGCAGTTTGGAAAGTCCTAGTGAGTTTATTTGGGTTTCATAACAGAGCGGTGGGTTACTTACAGAAGAATGGACCCATTCTAAGACCACACCGAAGAACCCACAACCAGGCTGAGACCCTGTGACTTCACAACAGCCACTCAAAATGGTGAGAAGAAGGACCCACCTCACCCTCATACAGTCAAGGCCTACTGGCTGGTTGGGAGGAGTACCTGTCTCTTGTGACTCCACCTCGTCCCTCAGAAGGTCAACAGTCAAGTTTATAATCTTAGGCAAACAGGTGCTCCTAAACTCGGGAAGAAGGCGTTTGATGTCCATGGTCAGTCTTTCAGAGGACAATCCATGCTACACCTTGTTACTTCCTCCCAAAGGGAAAATGCAGATGAGGCTCAAATGTTCTAAATTACTACTTAGCATATGGTTTAGCTGGTTTTCATCTACTTAGAAGAAAGTAATGACTTCTTCCAAGGAAATCTGGTAGAGCTGATTCTGACCCACCAGATTGCTTTAATTTATTCAACAAGACTATCTTGTAACAATATGAAAAAAGTCAAAGTGTTGGGGAGATAACTCGGTAGGTAAAGTACTCCCATGTAAGCATGTAGACTGGAGTTCAGATTCCCAGAGCCTGTGTAAAAGCCAGGCAGGTGTAGGGGCTGCCCAGCTATTGGGAGACAGAGGTAAGGATCCATGGGTCAAATTGGCTAGCTAGCCTGCCAGAATCTGTGAGCTCGGTGTTCAGCTGGAAATTTGCCTCAATAGATAAACAGGAGACACACACACACACACACACACACACACACACACACACACACACACATTAGTGAGCTCTAGGTTCAGTTAGAGATCTGCCTCAATAGATAAACAGGAGATCAATCGAGGAAGGCACTCAAAGGTCAATTTACACACACACAGATACAGGCACGCATGCACACACATGCACATAGCATACATCCTCACACATATGTGAACACACATATGTACACACTACATATGATACAAAAAAAAAAAAAAGAAAAGACAAGCCAAATATCTATTGCTTAAGGACCTCTGGGATCAGAGAGAGAAATAGAGACAAAGCATTTAACTGTGAAAAATCAAGGTAGGAATCATAACACAGCATTTCTCAAAGTGCATGCCACAGCCTTTCAAGTCCATTCCTTGAGGTCTGTGAGTTTTGCTCAAAGAAGACCCACTGTTCTTCAGTCTCAGAGCTACTACTCTCTGCTCATGGTGTCACAGCTATACCATTGTCTCTGTAAAAGGGGACTATCAGTATTTTTCTGTTGAAAGATGTTAATGGATCTATGGATTAAATCTGCTCTGTGGTGTACAGGATGCCTGCTGTGTCCTATTTCAGTCACATAAAGTTTGAATTACTACTCCTATGGCATAAAACAGGAGAGGTCTGTAAAAAATTGTAAATGGAGTTTATGGAAGGCTATTGCTTGGGCCTAGCCTCCTCCATTTGGGCCAGAACAGACCAAACTGAGCCAGAATTGGAGTGACTTGTGTTAAGAATCAAGCTGAACTTCAAATCCTATTAATCTTTCAACAAGAGTCACAGAATCTCTTGATTGAGCTGGTGGACAAGAAAAGTCCCCTGGCTTTACCCCTATAAGGAAGTGTCTTTGAAACAACCAGTCTGCTTTGTGTTATCTAGTTCTATGTCCTTCTGCCCTTTTTTGCCACTAGGAACCCCTAAATTTCCTTCACTAGAATCCTGTTCTATTTTGTAGGATGAGTTGCTTCCTGAATCTGGAATTACAAATAAAACCCATCTTTGTCCAGTTGTATCTTTTGGTAGAAGGAAATATACTGATGGCCTAATTAAGACAAAGACAGAGGAAGCTCCTTGAGATCATCATCAGAACGCTTTGATATCAACAAATTCTTGTCTTTTCTCTGGAATGCCAAGGTCCTGCTTAGGAATTCTTTTCATTCCAAACTCAACTTACCACATTCCACCCTAACTTTAAACAGAGAGTCATCTCCTGAAGAACATCTCCTGAGGCTTAGTGGATGCCTCAGGCCCCTGTTTTCACCAGAAAATAGTCAACCAACATTACTTTTTCTGTTGCTGAAAATTATTACAAAAATAGATGGTGTTTAATTTCAGATATGTTGCAGTTCTTTTGAGGCAAAGATTTGAGTGTGACATAAAATGTAGTTCTTTTCAAATTAATAGTTTAAGAAGAGTTGGCTGTTGGAATCAACTCCCCAGCCCAGAGAGGAGGAAAAGGAAAAGAAAAGGGAACAGTGTCTCTGGCCCTTGGGATTGTCCCTGTTTCAGATGGCTCTGTTGGGTAACAAAAGGAGGCATGGCTCTGCCCCAAAGGGGCTCCCCCACACGGTTGCCACCATTTAACTCAAGAATAGTTGGGAACCAATCTTCAAGAGTAATGAAAGAATGGACCAGAAAGTGTAAACATTAATGTTCATGCAGTATGGAACAGACAATGTAGGCAATTAGCTTAAATTCCTTGTTTAGAATGAAATAAACATTCCATATTTCCTCAGTTCTTTCTTCTTAACTTCTATGTGTGTGAGCACAGATGCACACAGGTGGTGGCCAGAGTTCAACCTCAGTGTTTGTGGTCACTTTTTCCTTATTGGAGACAGGGCCTTCATTGTTTTGTTGTTGGGTTTGCCCATGGCCTGTGAGCCACCAGGGATTCTCCTATCTCTGCCTCTCCTTTCACCACAGGAGTGCTAGGATTACAGATCCGACACTACGCCACTACCTTGTCTGGCTTTTATGTGGGTTCTGGAGATTCAAATGTAGGTCCTCAAGCTTGTGCAGCCAGCACTTTATCCACCGAGTCACCTCCCCAGCCTGGATTTCTTCAATGCTAAGATATCTTTAATTGTAAGATACTATTAGGAACATTTCTGGGGGAAAACATGCCCTTCTATGAAGACAAACCCAGAGTACCTTGAGTAATAAAACTAGCCTTTGTTCTTTTGTTCATCTGTGTTAGTGCATTCTGCTTTAATCTTTATTATCACAGTGGACCTGATCTCTTGCTTTCTTCAGCTTCAGAGTAGAGGGGTCACTTCACTGATGGAAGTCCTGTTTAGTGTCATTAGCATTAAATGACACTGACTGTTAAGCTTCTGCCTTGGGAAATCCACACACCTTTCTCCCAACTTTGGATGCACACAGGCAGCAGTACCTGCCCAGGCTGCTTAAGCCCCTTGCCACTCAACTACTTAATTTTAACTATTCCACAATCTAGTTCTCTAACCATTAAAGAGTTTAATTTTTTTTTTTTTTTTTTCGTCTTTTTGAGACAGGGTCTCCCTATAGTCCCAGCTGTCCTGGAATTTTCTCTGTAGACCAGACTGGCCTTGAACTCACAAAGATTCGCCTGCCTCTGCCTCCCAAGTGCTAGGATTAAGGACCTGCACAACCACGCCCAGCAAGAGTTTAACTCTTAATTGGGTAGTATCTTGTACAGTACTCAAAGTTTTCATGGGATATTATGTAGAAAAGCTTTCAAAATTCGAAAATGCTGTGCAAATGTGTTCTTATTTAATTATATAACTCCTATTCCTCTCCTTCCTGTCCTGCAAACTCAAGTCCTTCTGAGAACATGCTGGATTCTTGGCTACCTTGTTTTCTACACAACACCCTGGAGATAAGTCCAGCTTGCTTAATTGATACTTGGTATCTACTCTGTTACTTAAATCAAATCACTTAATAATAATGTGATCAACAAGTTGACATTTCTAGTTAAAAGGTGAGTGGTGATGGTATGCCCAGGAAGACACTCTGGGGGTCTAGTCGCCCTCCACCCATCCCTCCATCTGCCTATGTTTCTGCTCAGGACAAGGATGGAAACAAATGAGCACCATCTCTTGACTTGGTGATGACAAGGCTGTGTGGGGACCAGCAGGCCGGGCGGGGGGGTCCCAGCTCTGGGGCTTTGCGGTTTCCCCACGTCAGAGGAGCACATGGCTCTGCTGTGTGGAATCCCTGGCAGAGTCCTTCACCACGTTTGCTATGAAGGGTCCTGTCTGCTGCCTCCTGCTTGCAATTAACTGCTAATTCTCAGAAAATTGCAGGATTAGTTAGCAGTATCGACAAAAGAAAAAGATAAAAACCTACAACAGAGAGGTGTCGCACCATAATGGGGATAAATGGTCCCAATTTTATCCCTGAAAACTGGCTCAAGAAATATTGGAAATTTGTCCTTCACATTCTAAGCCTGTTTTATTCTCCTGGAAGCTGTAAACACCTTGTATAGTTGTCTCCAGTTCAACAGGGGCACAGGAGAAACTTCTCAGTTAAAAAAAAAAGAAAAAGGATGAAAAATTAATATATCTCCAGATATTTCTGGAAAAATCTAAGTAAAATGCAACTCTGTGTTTACTGCTATGATTTTTTGCTGGCATCTGCAGTGGTAGGTATTTTTCATAGAATCACACAGTAACTGTGTTTTTGTTAGTTCTCTTCAGTGATAAAGGTGAATCCCACAGATCTAAGATGTGTTGTTAGACACAGCTGTGCTTATTGGGTTCGTTACCTAGGAACTGCAGAGTAAAAGAGTGTGTGTGCCTTGAGAAGGAGGAGATGGAAGGCAAAGTGCTGGGGCACTTGCAGTGTCCACTGCATCAGATATACTGGCATGGCATGAGTGTCAGCACTGCATATTATTGAATTAAGTTCAGTTTTTTTACCAAGTCCATCATCTTTTATATTCAATAATATTTATTTTGTGCCAGCCATCCACTTAGTCTACCTTAATTTACAACATAGATAAGTATATAATCTAAACATCTCAGTATGTTGGAGCATTTTAATATGGGTTTCTAGAAATGAGTAACTTGATCCATTATCAAATATTTATTGGGCACATTCTATGTGCCAGGTCTACTCTAAGATATTGGAAAAAACAAACAATGTCTGCTTCCAAGAAGCCGGTATTCAGGTATGAGGAAATACACAATAGAACAATGCAATGAAATAAATAATTTAAAAGAGGGTACCCTGCAGGAATGGTAAATGCTACAAATAAGTTAAAAGAGCAGGAGTAAGCAAAATGTCAGGGCAGGAACATTCTATGGTTCTTGATTAGTTGCATTGCTCTAAGCGTCTCTTCTGGAGGTGGCATTAAGAATGGAGAGGAACAATCTGCGGAAGAGGGGGTGTGGTAGACTGTAAGGGCTTCAGTTGGGGTGAATGGTGAAACTACACAACATAGTCTGGACACTTATTTGATCAACATAATTGTACATATAAGCCCCACCAGCTGGATGGTGGGAGACTTGGGCTGTGTGGGTTTGGGCATAGCTGCTTGCAAATTGGTTTTACATGAAGGATGCTTGTACTCATAATTTATTACTTATTGTTAAAAAATAAAAATAAAAAATTGAAGAAAAAAAAAGAATGGAGAAGCAGCTGTCACATGCAAAAGAACAACTACTCCAAGTTAGTATGTCTGGTAAACATATTTTTTCCACCATAATAAGGTGGAAGGACCATGGTGAAGGAGGCTACTCAGAAGGCCAATCTTGAAATAATATCTGGCTCTGGAGGGAGCACTAAAGTTGAACATTTAGGGGCTGGAGAGATATCCTAGCGGTTAAAAGCATCGACTGCTCTTGCAGAGGTCCTGGGTTCGATCCCCAGCACCCACATGGCGGCTAAGAACTGTCTGTAACTCCAACTCCAGGAGAACTCCAGTTCCAGGGGAATCCGAGACCCTCTTCTGACCTCCACAGCATTGCACGACACGGGTGCACAGACCTACATGCAGACAGTACATTCATACACATACAAAAATAAATAAAATTTTAAAAAATCTATAAAAAAATAAAGTTGAACTTCTAGTAAATACTGTAGATAGAACAAGTTATGATAACAAAGAAGGAGTGGAATAGAAACTATTGGCCAATTAAAGATAGAAACTTTTGATCCTAATAGCAAGATAGGTAAGGATTACCATTTATTTAAATGTGCAAGATTAAAGAAGACAGTGTCCTAAGAACAGGCCTGGTGGCCAGGTACCTACAGTCCAGCTGTTCAGGAGGTTAGGCCGAAGAATCACCTAAAGTATAGAGTTTGATCTTGTTGGGCAGCATAGAGACACCAGATCTCAAAACAAAAACAAAAGTAAAAGGAAGAGGACTACCAAGTTTGTGTAGAGCAGGGAAGCAGAGGAGAATCGAGTTACTCTTTGACATCTGACCAGGCATGGTGTGTCATTGCAACACCTAGAAGGCAGAAGCAGGAGTATCAAGATTTCAAGGATAGACAGGACTACGCATTGAAACCTTGTGTCCAAAAGAAGGAAAAAGGCAGTTTGGGATTTGGGCTTAGATTTTGGTATTTTGTTTCTTGTCATTGGGAGGGGGTTAAGTTTAGGGTAGCTACAGAGCTGTAGCAACTCATTCTTTAAGAAGTAGTTGCCAGCTGTGGACACCTGCTAACTGGTGTGGGAGAGGGGCTGGAAAGTCCATATAGAAGGAAAGATGAGCAGCAGCCTTATGCCAATGACATTCTCAGAGAAGCTGCAGTGTGACTAATGTTGAGGCGCGACACAAGTGTTAGCAGTGACCTTCACCCAGGGAGCAAGACGGCGGCTTCACAGTTGTTAGAAGGGCACAGAAAATAACCCGTGTCTCTGATATACATGTCACTACAATTTTAAATTTTCCGTTAAACCTCTCCTGTGAAATATGTTGGTGGAGGAAAAAGAGTTTTAGAATACAAAAGCATGAAAAATTAATCTGCTTGAAATGCATATGAAAATTATACCAAATAATGTTGATTTTAACAAGAACTCCCTTTGTTGTCAACAGACACATTTCAAGGCTTGCACATTTTGATTTTTTTAAATAGGGCAACTGTCAATTTGAATTACTCTATCCTGCTTTGCATACTAATTTACATATTTATCCACCAAGAATGCTCTGATAAAGGACAATATCCCGTGAGAGATGAAAAGGCTTGATTCTTGAGTCACACTGGCATTCGTGAAAAGCCAGCCCTCCTTTCCCGAAGCAAAATTGGAGCATTGAGAAAGACAATGGGCCAGGTCAGTGGTTTGTAGTTAATTTTTTAGTATGAAATGTCATTATACAAAATTGCTCAGAGCAATTTTCATCCATATCATCCCAGTTAAAGCACAGTTTTTGTTTTTTAGTCATGAAGAATAATCCTCGTCTGAAACAAAATGATCACGGGAAGCTTTTATCAGCTCCCTAAAAGAAAAGCCAAGCCACGGAATTCCATTTCTCACAGTTTTTAGTTAACACACTTGTAATTCAAATGTTAAATCATCTTTCACTTATCAAGTAAGGATTTGGGTTTTAGAACCCGCATCTCCGCTGTGAGTTGCCTAGGATCTTTTAGATCTCTTTTAAAGACTTCCTTTTTATCTCAATCATATATTTGTCTGAGTAAAATCTAAAAGCCATGCCTTCTTTGATTTTTTATTTCTGTTTTTCTGTAATTGAGGCATATTCCAAAGAAGCTTGAATAAGCTCCCGTCACGTTGCTCTCTGCCATCTCCCTGGTGTGCTTGTTTCCCACCTCGCCTTCTCAGTTTCTCCAAACATAACACAACAGAAAAGACCACATGGAATCCTGAAAACATTGCCACATGTGGACCAGAAATCATTGGCATCCAAAACTTGGACATGAGATTAAAAACTGGGAACACTGAAGACTCCTGTAATGTTAATGAAAACCCGCTGCTATTGCTTGTGTTGAGCATTGAATGTCAATGCCACAGCCTGGCAGGGGCTGCAGTGAGGACCCTCTGGGCTGGCACAATCCTGCTACTCACCCTACCTTCTCTCTACTGACTTTCCACCCTGGTGGATGAGGGTCAGTCACTTCTGGGAAGTATTTCTTCAGGGCGGCTGGGAATCATCCCATCTGGTCTCTGGTTTTCAAGAAGCACGTCCCCATTCCTCCTTAGTCTGTAATCCTAGGATCGTGCCACGTATTTCCTCTTGACAAAGTGTTCTGCTTTGGGAAATGAAAAATTAGAAAATCACAGAAGTTATCCACACTAATAGAAGTGGAGGGTTAGTCTGCAAAGCCTCCTGTGTTGAATTTTAACAGCATCCAAGAGTCAGAGCCTTAACCCTATGGATCCAAGGCTGAGCAGAAGTATGGGCTAGACATATATGGTTCATTCTGGTGCAGTCTTAACTGACGCAAGCAGCCAGCCAGCCTGCTAGCCTAGGGGCGAGAAGCTGAGATTTGATTCCCCATCAGCAACAAGGGAAACATTCTCTCTCTGAGTGTCTTCAAAAGTACCTCAGCACTATTTCCTCTTTCCTGTGCCTTTATGGTTGCTTTTGGGAATTTTGTGCAGCCTTTGCTTTAGTATACAGCTAAGGGCACAAATGGGAATTGGTGTTTTCTTCGACAAAGCATAAAACACAGTTAAATGAGAGCTCATTTACAGTGTCTCCCCATTCACCTTGTGAGTCCCAAATAGAATGATGAATGGTGCTTCAGTGTCTGAACAGCCCCAGCATAAATCAGAAGAGAAAACCATGCTATACAAGGTCTTTTTTTCCTTTAGTGATGGAGTGGGCTCACAGAACCTAGGCTGTCTTCTGGCACAGGAGTGTCTGCTTCAGCCCCACGTTTTCCAGAGCCTCCTGATGACAAAGCCAGGGAAAGGCAGAGCTCCCCCAGCACCTAGGGTGCTGTCACCCAGAGACTCCTTCTAAGTTTAAAGGTTTTTTTTTTTTAATTCTCTTTGAGGAATTATTTTCCTACTGCTTTATGTAATTTTTCAATTAGCATGCAGATTAATAGGTATGCTATTACATTTCCATACCTTCATATTATTGCTATTCCTTTTTCATCAAAGCAGACACTGTGGCTTGTTACATTTACTAGCTAGTAGGGACTCACTGAGCTAAAGACCAGGATGAGAGAACAGCATGACTTTGCCCAATTTACCCCTCCACTCCTTCCAGGACAGCTTAGCTGGTTGTTTTGCCAATGATTTTTAAGTGTGATCCCAAGCCAACATTCTTGCTTTCCTATAGAAGGGGAATTCATTTCAATCCTTTGTGTGTCCACAGTTAGCCAACCTCCTCAAGGCCTCCTTTTGGTAAGGGTGAGTGGGAACAGAGCCTTTTCATTTGACTTGGCCGGTGACAGTGTCTAAAGCAAGCTGGACCTTTCTGCCTGATGGTGCCGCAAGGGAATAAATGTTGTCTTTCTTTGCTGTGGCACTCACACACACAGTTGGGTGTGTATTGTAAAGCAGAGGAAATTTTCCAACGGCTGTAATTATAGTGACTCATTGACACAAATGCTGAGAGGCAGATGTAGCATAAATAATGAGGAAACACAAAGAACACGCTTCATTATCAAACCCAGTCTCTAGTCCTCATTTTAGGAGAGAAACAGAGGCCAGGGAGAATCCTACTTCCTCAAGGCCTCTTGATTATTCCCTTACCTGGAGAAAAGGTGGCAGGTATCAGAGCTGGGACCCAGAAGACTAAAGCAAAAGGCAAACAAGAGCCTGTTGTAAGATTGCAAACTCTGTGGCATAGAATGTAAAACTGCCATACGGATGGAACAAATGAGGAATGTGCCAAAGCCCCAGAGCTAAAGGAAAAGTACACTAAACATCAACCTAAGCAAAATCAGGCAGAGCCATCAGCAATCACACATCAGTTGCCTCAGTGGCAAGGATAGTAATCACCAGGAAAGGACACGGTGGCTTGGAGAAAAGCACACTTGGTTGGTTTTAGGGGATTGCCTCTGCTCCTAAAAGAGATGATCATCTCCTCTATACAACAGAAGAATGGGTGGCCTGTACCAGTACCAAGCCATTATCTTGAGAACGAAAAGAGAATGGACATGGATGGTGACAGTGGGCATGGGTAGAGAAGTGCTCAGAGGACAAGACTCCCTCACTCCCTCCCTCACCTCCTTCTTCTACCTCAATGTGTTGTCTTCTCTTCCCACCAGAAATATATACCCATCTATATGCTAGGAAATTGAACTCCTATTTAGTGTACTGACAGAGCTAGTTCAAATAATGGATGCTTAATAGAGGCAGCAACATGAAGTCAGTTATCAACCACCTAATTCCTTATATAACTCATTCACATTTACCCTGGAATTAGACACTAAGGACCCACAGTGTCATCTTTACAAGAATGGTCTTAGGAGACTGTCTATATAGTCAAACCACATCTCCCTTGTGGTCCTGGGCTCTTAATTCTCTTTTTGACAGTATTCTCTGTAATAGGAAATGATCCACCAAAGAATGGCGATGGGACTTTGGAAAAATGTTAGGACAGTGCCTGATACCTCTTATGTCGTGCTTTATTATTCATTAAATAAGGACTAAACTGTAGATATGTTATGATAGGGTAACTATATGTAAATAAATAGATAATGAAAACTTAAAAATTAAAATTTTATTCTGTTCCATAAAGGAAATGTACAAGATTTGAACCCATAGCACTGGCAACAGTCCTCTGTTCTCTGCTTCCCACCAAACTTTCTTCCCTTAACCCTGTGAAACTGACCCAAAATAACTCTTTAAGTTGTAACCTTGGTATTTTGAGCTCAGTGGAGATAAAGCTAACTCATGCCAAAACATTTAACTGAAAAATTAAACTTTACACATTTCTTTTTAAATGTATTTTTGCTTCCTTGAGAACTTCATACGGTGTGATCATATTCAGGCCTCTCCCCCATCTCCAGCCCCACTACCTCCCCCACTGATGTCCTTCAATATTTTTCTTTCGAATACTTTATTTCTATTTCTGTTTTCTGAGACAGGGTCCCACTCTGTAGCCCTAGCTGGACTGGAGCTCTCTATGTAGACCAGGCTGGCCTTGATCTCACAGAGATCTGCCTGCTTCTGTTTCCAGAGTGCTGGGATTAAGGCCATGCAGCACTATGCCCAGTTTTAAGTTTTTTGAAGGTCTGTCGAGTGAGTCTGATGTGTGTTTCCCAAATGTTTTGGGTTCCAGGTCCATCTGCTGAAGTATGGTCAACCTACCAAATGTCACAGCCTTAACAAAAAAACCTGACTCTCTCCCAGCAGCTATCGTTGCCAGCATAGCTCCTTAGCTATGTATGGTCCGGTCTCCTGGACCACTTCCCTGCTTCGTGCTGGATGTTGAGGGTCCAGCCCACTGTGGGTGGTGCCACCCCTGGGCAGGTTATTCTTAAAGCAGGCTGAGCACTTTCCAGGAGAGTAAGCCAGTAAACAATGTTCCTCCATGGTTGTGCTCCAGGTTCTTGCCCTGAGTTCCTACCTTGGCTTTCCTTGATGATGAATTGTGCTGTATACCAAATAAACTTTTTACTTGTCAAGTTAGTTTTGGTCAGTGTTTTATATCAGCAATAGGATGCTATCCAAAACAGAAATCGATACTGAGAGTGGGGTATTGTGGTGATGGAACTGACCATACCGTATGTGTCTGGGAGGACTGTGGAAATATTTGGAACTTAGGGCTGGAAAAGCCATTGCTTGCTTAAAATTTAGTGAGCTGTTACTGTGAAACTTGGAACAGTTCTGTTGAACTGTTTAAAGCTTCAAAAGGAAGTAAAGATTATCAGGGCTGTTTGTGTGATATTTTAAACTGAGAATCCGTAGTTTCTGGTTAGCTGGGGCTGAAGAATCAGTTGTGATTAAGAAGAGACCAGCACTACTGAAGTAAAAGCTTTGCTTTACTAGGACAATTGATGCTGGTTGGCTGGGGCAGAAAAATCAGCTATAAAAGACACCCCATCATCAAGGTGAAGTCTTTTGAGATGTATTTCCTCAGGGTCAGCACACAGAAGCTGTGGTCCAGAGGGAGGCTGAGGCTCTATCTCAAGCTGGAGCCAGGAGTTGGTAATATGTAAGAGTCTCCTACATGGTTCTGGTGTTGAAGACCTGAGGTGGTCATGGACAGAATCTGGGGTTTTGTACCCTGAGAAGAGCCCATTGGTGAAGGTACAGCCCCAGTTTCAGTGGAGACCCCAGAATATTGGGGGTGCCGGGACCATGGGATGACTGTCAAGGGCAGCACCAGCTATGGAGTAGAACCTGACTGAACCCATGAGACAAGCTGTGTGTGCTTTAGACAGCAGAGTCAGAGAAGTGGAGCTGCCCAAACCCTCTGGAGCCCAAAAGATCGTGAGTGACTCACAGATGTCCAGCCTTGAGCTACTTGCTGAACTTTGGTCTTGCTTGTGTGCCTGATTCTTCCGTTTTGAATAAGCCAGTACTTCTCTTGTTTGGGATTTTACAGGAACCCACAATTAAAAAAAAAAAAAAACTTTTAAAAGAGAACATTGAACTGTTAAAGTGTTTGGATTTTTTTAAAGGACTGTGAGACTTTTAAAGTTGTGCTGTTTTATGTTGTGATATTAATATTAACTTCATACCTTGGGGATAAGAAATGGAAAGTTTCTGGTTAAATAGTGACCTGTTTGTATGTCAAATTGACAAGGGGTCAATTGTGCTCTATAACTTTGGTTCTCAACTTGACACATCTGGGTTGAAGGGTCTTCGATTGGGAAGTTGCCTCCATTGGACTGGCCTAAGGCCATGTCTGTGAGGCATTTTCTTGATTGTTGAATGATGGAAGGGCCCATTCCACTGTGGTGCCAACCTTGGGCAAGTTGTCCTGTATGCATAAGAAAGGTGCCTGAGCGCAGGCCAGTAGAGCAAGCCAGTAAGCAGCACTCCTCCACGGCCTGTGCTCCAGGTTCCTATCTTGGTTGTCCTTGATGATGAACTTTGCTATAAGACACATAAACCTTTTCCTCCCCAAGTTAGTTTTGGTCAGTGTTTTTATCACAGCAATATAAACCTAACTAAAATCGCTTCTAATCTTTTGCTTTTCAGGGCCTAGATCAAGATATCGTAGACTTTCTTATCTGGGGCCACTTACTTTTCTCCATGGAATGTATGGCAAGATTCACCATTGAAAGCCAAGTAACATTCAGGCTCCCCCTATGGTTCCTGTTTCTTCGCTTCATCTCTGAGTAGGATTGTAGTGTTTTAGCTTGCACTTATTAAGCTAATCTCTCTTAAAACCAAGTTTAACTATTTTCTTCTTTGATAGATATTCTCTCAGAAATTCCCACATGGCTGTGGTGTGGTCGGAGGGAGAAACAGGAGCTTGGATTACTCAAAGACACTTGAAGTACCGGGAAGCCCACCCTAGAACTGGAGACAAATAGGAAGCTGCATTTCTGGAACTTCCTGTCCACCTCAGTCAGATAAAGGGATCAGAGAATCTCCTTTCCTCAGCAGTCCTTACCGCTGAGTTAACCTTTGCCGATGGGGCTTATGAATCTGGGTCTGAAGGAGCCTCTCTCCAGGATCCAATGTTTCAGATCTGAGGAAGTTGCAACACATGGGAACCAGTGCAATGGTGAGCTTTGGCATTTTGTGCACCTGCTCCTGCAGCGTACTTGTGGGTTTTGGACCTCTCAGTGCATAATCCTCCATGTACCACTTTTTTTTTTTTTTTTGGTCTTTTTTGAGACAGTGTCTCCCTGTAGTTCCAGCTGTCCTGGAACTCACTCTGTAGACCAGGCTGGCCTTGAACTCACAAGGATCCACCTGCCTCTGCCTCCCAAGTGCTAGGATTAAAGGCGTGAGCCACCACTCCCGGCTCCATGTACCACTTCTAAGGAAACCTGCTAGACCAACTCTTCACAACTTAATGAATCTAGCAGAAGAAACTGACTCACAATATGTGGTTCTAGCATTGTGGTCACTTGATGCCCCACAATCAAGGAGAATTGGATGTTTCAGATTACCAGGAACTGGCTTTAAGATGTTGTATATTTCTAGGCTTCAGATGGTATGGACTTGCTCTAGAATCTTGGACTTTATGGGACTAAATCCTACAAAGGTCTCCTTCACTACAGAGACACCTGCTGTGCTGTAGGTAGCAAGAAACAAGGTTACTTGCATCATGAAAGCAGAGGCCTTTTGATCTGAGTCCCACTGATATCTGGCAAGTTTCCCACGGATTCTGTAAACCGGTCACTGCAGCAGTCCCTGCTGGGGACACAGCACGTAACATTGCATTGCATGTTTCTTCTTTTCCTGTTGCATATTGTGCAAAGCATTATTTTGTCTTTTTCATTGGAAGAAATATTCTAGCGTGTCCCATAACACTAACCTCCTCAAACCTTCCTTCTAGAAAGCAGGTATCATACCAAGGCCTCCAGAAGCCCTGCAGGCTGCGCTTGTTTAGAACAATTACCATGATGACTGATATGATGTTGCAGTAGTGTTTCTATATGTGTACAAACTGCCCCTCTCCTCCTTGATGGTGTGAACGAGAAAATATATTCATCATATCAGTCACTACTTATGATGGCCATGTGGTCATTGTGCCTTATTCTTGCAGAGATACATATCTGTCATCACATAATAGCCCCAAGTGGGGCTAGTACTTGTAGAAATTCATGCTCATCTACAATCATCTCCAGTGATCCAACTATTTGTTGCAGAGTTCAGAATGATGGATTACATAGGGTCATGGTGGTGAACATAATCCATATTCTTTAAATGTTTATTGCTGGCACCAAATCTTTGCCGTATCCCTAGGAGGAGATACCATTTTGAGTTTGATAGCTTGCTTGGGATGGAAGCGGTCTGCAGGCTTCTACTTAATCTTCTGCATTCGAATACCTGTTAAATCTACAGATCGACATAACTGTTTTGTCATGTTGTTTCTAACTGAACACTTAGGAATAGTTAAATTATCTATCAGTTAGATCCATGGGTCCATGGGATCCTTTTAAAAATATCTTGTGACTGGATTCTATTTATTATCTGTCTAACAGAGGCCAGGAGAACACATTGTGTCCCTCAGTGTCAGTGTCTGGTTGGACTAGGTGCCCAACTCTCCTTGAACTGTCTTTTACCTAGTCTGTGGCTAAGTAAATGTTTTTTTTTAGGAACTGGACTCTTTTTTACTCTCGAGAGGAAGGATCCTTCTTTATCTATACTGAACCCCTTCCTCAGACAATGCCTTCTAGATATTCTAATTGGCTGCAAATTAAGCAACTGAATTATGGCTTTTCTTCTCCAAGAAATTCCTAGATCTCAGCCTTCTGATCTTTCGTTTTTTATATTTGCTGTTTGTAGAAATGATACTTTGTTGGTCACCACTCATCTCGTCCTTGGACTTCAAAGTTCAGTTAATCACTGCCATGCTGGGGGTCAGGGCCCAAGACTTGCACTCAGGCCTTGCACACTGTGACAAATTCTCTTCTGCTTTTTAGTTGTCACACCTGGCATTAATTATTTTTCTGTCGTTTCATTGCTACTTGTATTAAGTATATTCTGTTGCAGTACAGCACCATTTGGTAAAACATCATGGCCCAAAGCAACTTATGGAAGAGTTTATTTGGCCTATGGTTCCAGAGGGACAAGAGTCCTTCATAGCAGGGAGGTTTGGCAGGCGACAGCAAGCATAGTGGCAGGAGCTGAAAGCTAGTGTTCACACTTTAACCTCAAACAAGAAACGGAGAGAGCAAACTGCAAGTTGGGGAGGGGAGGCTATGACCAGGCCTCCCTTAGTCACTCGCTTCCTCCAGCAAGACTGCACCTCTGAAAACTTCCATGACCTCCCCAAAACAGCACCACCAACTGGAGACCAAGTGTTTAAACACTTGAGCCTATCAGGGCCATTTCTCAAACAACCACACTACTAGAGAGACCAATCTTGTAACAACATCCTCTGTTCTTAGCCTTGGAACACAGCCAGGGGCTAGCCACAACTGAGTTTCAAAGTTGGTGCCACCCTAGCAAATATGTTTGAATGAAGAATGGAACATTTTTAAAAGCTTTAAAATCTCAGACAGCTAATATTCCAGTGATCTAGAATGCATTGAACTCACATTTTTCCAATCCAAGTACCAGAATTCTGTTCTTTCTTAATCAGAGCTTTAACTTGGCTTCGCAGAATTGTTGGATTTGAAATTACAGCATTCTCTCAAATTCTATATCAGTATGATTAAATCCTGCATCTAATGTCAACTTTCGTAATCCTCTGAAGATGTAGAAAATGAGATTCTCTTTATATAACAGGAAAGAGCCCCCTTGACTTACATCCTTCCCCTAATTTTATCACTAATCATTTTCCACCTGTCGGTATCTTTTTCCAATGGATCATGGACATTAAGCACCTACAATTAGACTCCATTATCCTTACAAATGCCCTATGTGTTGAACCAGTACTTCATTTCCTTCTACCCAAATAACGTTTCAGCTCTGTGACTGGCAGCACTATAGTGTAGGAAGGTTCATAAGTGGTACAGTTTTTGCCAACTGGTAGGTGATCCAGGTTTAAAATTCCATTTTACACTTGACTTTCTAGGAGGACACCTGGCATCTATTGTTTTCAGTTATATTCTCTGGAAAAAAAAGATTGTGAGGTGGAGATTCCATTCTGCATATGCCTGCCCTCATAGTTGCCCTGAGTGCAGGCAGGACATACCAGCTGGGTATTGCACATGGGCTGTTCCAGGCAGATCCTTTAGAGACACATCTTCCTTATTCCAAAGAGAAGCTTGGTGAGGGACTCAGAACTATGAGCAGTTAGCAGCCAACATTGCTGGTGACAAATTCGTTCTCTATTTTGCATTTCTTTCTCCCCTATTTTTTAACATTTTTTGTCAGAAAGAATTCATATAATACACTTATACTTGCACACACAATGTGCAAACTTATATACAAAGTAATAAAGGTAAGATGTGCTATTTTTCATATTTCATCTATCCAATAGACATTTAATTCTTTTTTTTTCAACTTAGAATTCTCATTTCTACCTTCTCCTTCTTCCTTAATTTTGATCATTAGAATTCTCAACCAGTAAAAACTTATCATTTTATTCATAGTTTTAAGCCCTTGATTTGGTGCCCGTATTAGTGGACTTTCTTTTTTAATTAAGTAGATTTTCACATGCAAGGCTTGCATATCCCAGGGAAGTGTGCCACTGAGCTTCACTGTCAGCCCACTGGGGCCATTATGAATAAAGTTCCTATAAATATTAATTGATGAGTTTTTCACTTCTCCAGTGTTAATACCCAAGAGGAACCACTGAGCCACACTGGACTCACAAGTTTAGTTTTTAAAGAAACTGTGAGATTCTTCAGGGTGATGATGATTTTCACATTCCTAGAAGCAGTGATGTGGTACAGTAGTTTCTCTGCATCCTTGTTAGATTCGGTGGGCTGTCCCAGTCCACACACACCATACATTCCTTGATTTATTCAGATATTCATTGAATTCTTGCACCTTCATTTGTAGACTTTAGCACATGGATCCTATGCAGCTTTCATTACGTTTGAACCTATATTCATATTCTATTATTGTTTTAGTATCTGCTAGTTGCATTATATTTTTAATTCCAGTGGTCGCATATGTTTTGTTACCTTATAAAATTCAGCCAGTTTTTGTGTGTTTATCATCATGTATCTTGACACCTGAATACCTATTAGTTCTACAAAATCCATAAGCTAGATATGTATGTTCAGAAGGAATATACGTACATATAATCTCCCATGAATGAAATCATTCTGCATCTTTGCAAATATGGGTTTCTTCTCTTGATGATTTTCTGTATATTGTTTATGTTTTTTCTCTCGTTGAACTTGTGAGAACTTCTTGTACTATATTAAATAAGAAAAATACAAGTCTGTTACTGACTTGTTTCCAGTTCCAGAAAAAAAGAACTTAGTCATTTACAATTCAGCATAATGTCACTTATAGAATTTTATCAGATACCTTTTATTTTTAAGTTTTACTTATTTTTATTCTATGTGGACCTGTGCATTTCCTGCATTTAGTTATGTGCACCTGTGCTGTGCAGCACCCACAGAGGTCAGAAGAGGCCACTGGGTTCCCCGGAACCAGAGCTACATATGACTGTTAGACACCATGTAGATGCTGGGAACTGAATGAACCTGGATCCTCTGCAAGTACAGCCAGTGCTTTTAACTGAGCCATCCCTCCAGCCCTCAGATATCTTTTATTAAGTTGAGAAACTCCTCTATTCCTTTTTTTTTTTTCAGCTAAAAGTCCTATTTATTTTAAATGCTTTTTCCATGTTAATTGGCATAATCATGTAATTCTTCTTTTAGACTATTAATATAGTAAATTATGTTGATTAGTTTTCAAATATTGAACCAGCTTCACAAACCTGAAATAAATCCCATGTACTCATTATATAAATATTCTATTCTTCTAATAGGCTATTGAATTCTATCTATAGTGTTTTAGGGATTCTTTGTGCTATATGTTGGATCACATTTCTTTTTGTATTGGCTTTCTTCCGGTTCTTGGTAACAATTTAACAATTAGAGCTTCATAAAATGAATTGTGAAATTGTAGGTCTTTACACTTTGTGGAAAGCATTCTGTAGAATTGGTATCTGTTTCTCCTTTAAAGGTTAGCAGCTGTTTTCTAATGAAACAAAATCCAAAATTTTCTTTGGGGGAGTTTTTGTTTGTTTTCAGAAATTATTTTGGTAAGTTTGAAAAATTCATGTGTGGAGATATGTTCATGGTATGGTCACAGTCAATTTTCATATGCACAAGACTATAGACATGTCTCCTGTTTGTTTCTGATACCAAACACTTCCAACATTTTTTATTCGTTATTTGCCGTGTTAGAGGTTCATGAGTTTTACAGACATTTTCAAATCACAAACTGTTTCATCACTTGACTTTCTTTCTGCTTTCATTTTATTCATTGTTTTTGGTTCTTGAGATAGAAACTTAGAATATTGATTTGAAAATTGAGAGTTATCTTCTTTTCTAATATATACATTACTCATTATAAGTTTCCCATTGAGCAATACTTTCCCTGTGTCCTCCAGGTTTTTTAAATGCAGTGCCCTTGTTTTCATTCTGTTCTGTGTATATTGTTCCCCTAGGGGTTCCCATGGATTACTTAGAAATGTGCTATTTACATTCCAAGTGTTTGGAACTTTATATTTTCCTTCTGTTGTTGGTTTCCACTTTAATTCTATTGTTTGTAGTGAACACAGCATACGATTTAAATTATTTTCAGTTTGCTATGATTTCTTTTATGACCCAAGAAATAGCAAATTTTTGTATATTTATTGTATACCATTTTATATTATACATGTAGGTCTTTGAAACAAATGTATATTCAATTTGATGTTGTTTTATGGAGTGTACTGTTGACTAGATCTGATAGATCGACAGTGTATTTGACTTTTATTTTCTGCTGATTTTATATCTAGTAATTATGTTAATTGTTGATAGATGCTGAAATTCCTTTCATTACTATTGGTTTTTGGTACACAAAATTATCAGCTCTTTTCTTTGGTGAACAAACATTTAAATTTCTGACTCCTTAATGGATTGGCCTATTTATCATTAGAAAGAATCTCTTTTTGGGGCAGTGTTCTTTGTTCTAATTCTATCTACATAATTTTAATATAGATAGTCTGGATAATGTTAGCATGATGTAATTTTTCCCATCATTTGTTCTGTAAGAACATGCTCATATTATAGAAATCATATAGTTGTGTCATGCATTTATTATTTATTTATTTATTTTTTTGCTTTTTTATTATTATTTTTTAATATATATATATTGTACAAGATTATCGAATCTAGACCCGTGTCCCCCACCCTATCCCCCGACCCCACCAGAGCTCATGCATTCTGCCAAACATGCTTTTCATCTCTTTCTCAGTCTTTCTCAATATTCTCCATGTGGAAGTTGACTGTTTTGAGCAGAAGTTCACTGTTTCAGTCAGTTCTTTGATGCAGTCCTTTCTGTTGTTGGCTTTGTGTGTTGTTGTTGTTGTTGTTGTTTTGTTGTCCAAAATATGCATCACTCCCAACTGCTTGGACAAAAGCTCAAGGGGCTGTGCACAAAAAATACTTACAACTAGGTAATTGGCACTAGCATCCACAGATGAGGGATACCATTCTCGACGTTTTGTTTTTCTGTGACTGTGTTACTTCACTCAGCATGTGTCTTCTAGCTCCAGCCAGTTTTCCTGCAAAGCTCATGATGTCATCTTTTTTCACTGCTGGCATAGAACTCCATTGAGATGTATACCACATTTTCTCTATCCCACTCATAAGTTGAGGGGTATTTGGATTGGTTCCAGCTCCTTTGCTATTGTGAAAGAGAGCTGAATAAACTTTGCTGTGCATGTATCTCTGCAGTGGGGTGAGTCTTGAGGGTACTGCCTAGGAGGTATGGCTGGGTCAGGTGGCAAGTTCATTCCAAGTTCTTCTAAGGGTTCTCCACACTGCTTTCCATAGTGGCTCTACAAGTTTACATTTCCACCAGAGCAGTGGATGAGTTCCCCTTTCCCCACAACCTCTCCAGCACTTGGATTCATTTGTTTTCTTGATCTAGCCAGTCTATTGGAGTAAGATGATATCTTAAAGTATTTTATTTGCATCTCTCCTAATGATTAGGGATGTGAACACTTCTTAAGGTGTTTCTCAGCGATCTCTAATTCCTCACTTGTGAATGTCATGTTCAGCTTCTTTGCTCCATCTAATAGATGAGTCCATCTAATAGATATAATAGAAGTGGGTCATTTCTTTTCTTTCTTCTTTGTTTTTTTTGTTTATATTTTTTTTTATGTTTGTCAGATGTTTCTGCAGTGAAGGTTTCCTCCCACTCCGTGGGATTTTTCTTCATTTCCTTGATTGTTTCTTTTGATGTATAGAAGCTTTTGAGTTATTAGGTCCCACTTGTCCATTGTCGACCTTAATCTTGTGCAGCTGCTGTCTGATTTAGGAAGTCTTTTCCTATGCCTATGTCTTATAGCCTGCTGCCAACTTTTTCTTCTATTGTCTTCAGAGTTTGGGGTTTCACGTTGAGGTCTTTAATCCATCTGGAGTTGACTTTTGTACAGGGCAAGAGGTAGGGGTTTAATTTCATTCTTCCCACAAGTGGTGATCCAGTTTTGCCAACACCACTTGCTGAAGATGCTGTCTTTTCTCCACTGTGTCTTTTTGGCCCCCTTGTCAAATATGAGATGACTGAAATTGTATGTGCTCAAGTTTTGGATCTTCAGTTTTGTTCCATTGTTAAACAGGTCTGTTTGGTGCCAGTACCTAGTTGTTTTTAAGACTATAGTCCTGTAGTATAATTTGAAGTTGGTATAAATTCCCCCTGTGTTGCTCTTTTCACTCAGGGTTGTTTTGGCTATTCTGGGTCTTTTGTTTTCCATATGAATTTATGGACTTTTTTCCAAGGAAATTTTGGGGATTTTAATTGGGATTGTGTTAAATCTATACAAGAGTTTGGTAGAATGGATATTTTAACAATGTTAATTTTCCCAATCCATGAGCATGGGAGGTTTTTCCATCTTCGATGTCTTCTTCAATTTCTTTCTTTAAGAGTTTAAAATTTTGTTGTAGAGATCTTGGTTTCTTTGGTTAGTTTGTTCCTAGTATTTTATTGTTTTTGAGGCTATTTGTGAGTGGGAGGTCTCCTGAATTCCTTCTCCAGTTGCTTATTGTTGGGTGTAAAGAAAGGCCACTGATTTTTTTTAGGTTAAGTTTATATCCTGCCACTTGCTGAAGCTGTTAATTTGTTCTGAGTTTTCTGGTGGAGTTTTTAGCATCCCTAGTACAATTTTTCATCAGCAAATAGGATAGCTTGACTTCCTCTTTCCAATTAGTCTACTCCTTTAATTTCCTTTTCTTGCCTTATTGCTCTAGCAAGTGTTTCAAGCACTATATGAAGAGGAGTGTGACAGGGAGCAGCCTTCCTGAGTTCCCACCTTTAAAGGGAATTGTTCTGTCATTTTCCGCCATTTAGGATGATATTGGCTGTGGGTTACCTGGTATATGCCTTTGATACATTGAGGAATGATCCCTCCAATCCAATTCCCTCTAGGACTTTTAAGCATGAAAGGGATGCTGGATTTGTCAAAAGCTTTTTTCATGTTCTATTATTTTATTTATTTTATTTATTTAAAGGGTCTTACTGTGTTAACTTCTGGTTGGCCTGGAACTTGTATGTAGAACATGCTGGCCTAGATCTCACAGAGATCTGCCTGCCTCTGCCTCTGAAATGCTAGGGATCGAATATGTGCACCACAGTGCTGGGTTCAGAAAATTTTCTTTGGTAGTTTTTTTTTCAAAAGAGCTGGTGAAAAATTTCTTAGTTTTCTTTTCTCCTGAGAATATTGTTCATTTCTGGGGAATAACTTTTGCATATGAGATTCTGTCTTTACACTTAAGGGTTTTATATTTAGTTATTATATATATTATATATATATATATATATACACACACACACACACACATATATATATATATATATATATATATATATATATATAATTTTTTAACATCTATACAGAGAAATGTAATGATATCCACATGACCTGCTTTCACTTGTCTTCGCTGGTCCTTCCTTGTCTTCAGTTTTCCAAAGCTTAACTATAATATGTGTTAGTGTCAACCCAAGTTTATCCTGTTTGGAATTTGTTCATTTTCTTGAATTAGGATTTTTGTCTCCTAGAAAATTAGAAAGACTGTCAGCTATCATTTATTCCAGTACTTTTTTTACTCCTACTCTTTTTTTTAATTTTCTCCTTCTGAGATTTAGTACTGAGTAATAGATATTTTTATACTTTTACAGATTCTTAAGGCACTTGTTTATTTATTTGTCTATTTGTTTATCAGTTGTTCAGACTGGGCACTGGTACTGTCCTGTGTTCTAGTCATCCCCCTGTTCTGCTTGTGCTAGTTTCTTTTTTTTAAGTAATTGTATTTGTAAATTTTGAAATTACATTTGATTTTTTTCATCTATTTCTTTTCCAAAACTTTTCTAGTTTTTTAATTTATGTGTTTCCAGAGTGTTAACAGTGCTCATCAAGGCATTATTAGACCAAATGCTTTTAACACCTTTCCCAGTTAATCCTGATGGTTTGAGAATTTCCTAGTTCTTGATATGGTACATGAGCTATAACTTGAAGCTGTATGGGACATTCCGTGAGTAGATTTTATTTAAACTCTATGCTTTAAGTGACCTTCTCTAACATACCTCTAGTGTGGGAAAGAGGTGGGAGGGTTGAAGGTCTAGTTTCCATGCTTACTATACTAGTATAAGAGGGGGGGCTTTGCTGACAGTGAGGTTCCCCACTTGCTTTCCACCGATATCACTGTGGACAGGGGTGATAAAAGTGCTTCACTATTGTTCCCCATTTGGCGTGGATCATACCACAGAGGGAGAGAGAATTTTACTGCCATCATTTGGGATAAAAGTCCTTCATTTCCACTTGGCCTTCTCTAATACCACTTAAAAGAAGGATGGAATATGCATACTTGCCCAGGATGGAGCTTCAGGATTGATGCTTTGTGCTTGCTTGTGTGGACGGGAGTAAGACGGAATGCATCCAAAATAGATGCAATTTCCAAGTTGCCCTCTACAGAGAAATACCAAGTGTGACTCTCCTTGTGGTTTTCCCTGTCCTGGGGAAAAACATTGTGTCTTTCAGTTATGTTACTGCAGGTTTTCATGGATGGCCTTTATTAGGATATGCTTTATTTTTAATCCTGGCTCCTGGGAGTCACCTCGGGTCATAATAGCATACTCTCAGGTTTAGACAGTTTTATAAAGCCCACTGTTTCCCTGTATTCATTAGTCTCTGAGTGGTGTGAACAGAGTTGGGAAGGCTTTTCAGTGTGCCCTTGTCCTCTTCTGCTTATCACTGAATGGGAGCAATCTGGTTTTATCTGCCACCGTTCTCACCTCTGGAGTTGACTCCAATCTCATAATGACCCCTCTTAATCCATCTTTTCCCTGGATCTTGTTGTTGAACTCATACTGCTCTCTCGTCAGCTCTAATAGTCCTGTTCAATGTTTCATCATAACAATCTCCATTACTTATAAAATGAATTAAAAAATGGGGTTCTCCTTTCTCCCAATGGACATCTTCTCCATCTCCTGGACAGAGCAGGGGAACTCTTTGCCTTTATAACCGATCTTTCTCCCTGTACAAGGACCCTGCATGGACTGCTTAGAGCTGAGCATGAGGAACACTTTTTAAGCAGATGCCAGTTCTGTGAATAGGTCTGGGGAGTAGGCGATCTCTCCTCCAGGTGTGCACTGGGCCCTATGATGAAGCCTGGGAGATTGGGAGCTCTGCTGTGCTTTTTATCATACAAGCAGAGGATGAGTGAAAGAAGAGAGAAGCCAGGCCTCCTGGCTGTACCTATCTGAAATCCAGACTCTGCAGGAGCAAGGTACAGAAGAGAGTGAACAGCCCTTTGCACAGACCAAAACTTGGAAGAAACACAGCCGCCATGCTTGACAACAGTGAAGTAGGATTTGGGGCTTCTGCTTCTATAATACAGAGCTGGGGGTGATAAAGGTTAATGGTGTAGATTCTAGCTCAAATACCAGCAATTCTTGCTATTCTGAAGTTTAGAAGATTTTCTCAAATGACTGTTTCTTCATTTGCTGTTGTCATACATCCTCCAATTTGTGTCTCGCTCTGCTTCCTATTTTTTTATTTTTATTTATTTATTTAATGTGTATGAATGTATTGTCTGCATGTAGGTCTGTGCACCCCTGTCTTGCAATGTTGCGGAGGTCAGAAGAGGGTGTCGGATTCCCCTGGAACTGGAGTTAAAGACGGTTCTCAACCACCATGTGGGTGCTGGGGATCGAACCTGGGTCCTCTGTAAGAGCAGTCGGTGCTCTTAACCGCTAGGCCATCTCTCCAGCCCCTTGCTCTGCTTTCTTAAGAGAGAAGAAAGAACCAGGCATGGCAGCACAGTCTTTAACACCAGTACTCCAGAGGCAGAGGCATGTGGGTCTCTTTGAAGCCCAGGCCAGCTTGGTCTACAGAGCTGTATCTGTAGACCTGTCTCCAAAAAACAAAAGAAAGAGAAAGAGAGAGACAGAGACAGAGAGAGACAGAGAGGAGAGAAAAGTAAGTTACAGTTTCCTTTCTTTGAACCCAAGGGAAACAGTACCCAGAAGAAATGTGTGGCATCACATATATGATATGGTGAAATGTTGAATACATCTAAAATAAATAAACAGTTTTAACAAAGGAAGAATGTGAATGTGCTGTCATCAAATAGCAATTCTTGCAACTGCTACAAGAATATGGATTTGATAATGAGATAGAAAATAAGGAAATGAATTAAATTGCTAAAATGGAATCAAACCTTTTATCAGCCATCTCATTTACAGCTTGCTTGGGAAGTAAAGCTACTACAAATGAATCTATAAAGATTAATGTTAGAATGATAATAATGACATTTGAATAGAGAAGAGGGAGAAAACACTGCGGAGGAAAATCCTACAGGTTTAGGCCACAGATAGGATAATGAAAGGGAAGAAGAGTAAAGAATGGAAGGTCACGCTGAGTTCCTAAGGCAACCAGCCCAGTTGCCATTTACAGAAACAGGCAATTCAGACAAAGCCTTATGGATGTGAATATTAGCCTCGATGACAGTGAAATGCCATTGCTTTATAAAGAGGCTCTGATTGCATCTGTCAACTGTTGATTCATATTTGGATTTTAGGAAAGAGGTTACAGCTAACAAAACTGTGATTACTTATCAGAACCTACAGAGTAACAGCTAGGACTTTCCTGGGAGGACAGAAATAAAGACAAGAGGAGTCATTCATAAGGAATAAACAGAAACCAAAGAGGAGAACTGTTATCCTCACAATTCCCAAAACTGAATGTGTGCTCTATGTTCTTTACATTATCAAAGTTTCTGTTATATTTTTAAGAGTTCACATCCAGTGGCAGTTTGTCATAGATTAAACATAGTCAATGGCATCATCACTAAATTATTTATTGCAAAAAAATGATTTCCTTCTATAAGATCTTTCTAAAATTTACTCCTATGATCCAATGTAGTAATAAAATGCAATGTCCTAGTTACAGTTAACTGTCAATTTGACACAGTCATCTAAGAAGGTAGTCTTGAGGGATTTTCCAGATCAGATGGGACATAGGTATGTCTGTGGGGGTTGTCTTGATTGTTAATTGGTGCAGAAGGGCCCAGCCCACTATCTGCAGCTCCAGCCCTAGGCCAGTGAGCCTTAGCAGTTATCAGAAAGCGAGGGGAACCGTTACCAAGCCAGCTAGCAGAGTTCCTCCAAGATTTCTGTTTCAAGTTCCTGCTTGCATACTTGCTTCAATTTCTATAATGATGAACTGTAACCTGTAAGCTGAAATAAATCCAATCCTCCCCTAGGTTGCTTACGGTCAGTGTTTTAGGACAGTAACAGAATGAAGCTAGAACTCCCAGCATTGCTAATGGGGATCTCAGCTGCCTTCTTCATGTTTCTGTTTGTCTCAGTGCATGTGTTGGGGGTGGGGATGGTTTTACTTTATCTAAAATTCCATGATTTTCAATTCAAAGCATAAAGATATATTAAGCTTAATTAGGTTATTTTCTTAAAGAGTCATTTTACTTAGGTGAATAAAACATTTTGGTACTTTGTGTTCCTGCTACATCTTTTCCTGTTACTATTTTTTGTTCATATATATATACTGGTACTATAGATGCAGGCAGTTTAGCACATGTGGAGAACACTGTTACACTACACACCTTGGAATAACAACAACAATGGGTGATGTTCTCTAAGCCATTGCCATTCATACCAAGTGTGATCCTAAGCATTCTGTCACAGCAGCGTTTTCAGTCTTCACCCATACACTCTGTTCAGTACAATTGGCTCATGCTCAGGACTGAGGAAAATGGATTGAATCCTGGCCAGCTTGCCCAGCCCAGACGCATGCAGAAGCAGGCCTCACCTAGGCCTCCTTCCACAGCCAGATCCATGAGCACCCACAACTGCTGCAGCCAGCATTTCCTCTTTTTATCTGAGTTGCTCTTCATTTAAAGATTCTGAAAGAAGGACTGGACAAATAGCTCAGCAGTTAAGAGCATGTACCTGCAGAAGATCACAGGTCAGTTCTCAGCTCCTGTTTCAGGTGGCCCACAAGTGCCTGTAACTCTAGCTCCAGGGGATCCAATGCCCTTGGCCTCTACAGGTACCTGCACTTATGTGCATATGCCAAACTTCCCACAGGCACACACCACATAATCATATATAAAATTAATTTTTAACCTTAAAAATTCCTTCTGAGACCTAAAGTACTTAGAACTTAAAAACCAATTCTACTAAAAAGAACTTAGAACAACTTACAATCAATACCTACATGTTCAACAAATGTGATCCTAATAGACACTATAATCTGAAAACTATTAACAAAAGCAAAGTAAAATTTTAAAGAAGTATCATCTTAAAAGCAAGCCTGTCTTTCATTAAAGCTGTTTTCCATTTCTTCTTCTCCTCTTTCTCTTTCTCCTCCTCTTCCTCTTCCTCTTCCTCTTCCTACCCCCCCCCCTTCTTTCTGGTAATATAGTTTCTACTCCGTGTTTTCTCTTTCTTATTGCTGAAATGTCCAACTGGTTATTTAATCCCAGTAGAACAGGACTCCAAGGATCAATAGTTAAGCCAGTACAACACTTGAATAAATATTGTGCTGAAAATGAAGAGTCGTTAGATATAAGAGACACCAGTATATTTCTCACAGCTGTGTTCCATAACAGAATGGTAGACAAGATGCCATTCAAACATTTCATCCCACTGTACACTTTAGACAGCAAGAATGAGAGGCCAAAGCCTTGGAAGTCCATTCACAGGTGCAGACATACTCCAAAGTTGAGCCTTACTTAAGCATCCAACTCAACCCTGAGCTACAGATCCATCTGGAAACTGTTACTGAAAGTGGTACTGGGAAAACTTGTTAGATTTTTAAATGGCTTGACAGCTGCCAGTTGGAAAAAAAGTGTTCATATGCAGTCGCATGTTGAATCCCAGAAAATACATACTGCAAAGTGTGTTAATTGTTAGGGAAAAAAGTGTCTAAAGCTCTTAAAATTAGCAGTTAAAGGCTGTGCCTTTGGTAAAGTTATTTAGTCAGTTGCTACAAGAAACCATTTTATATTTTTATTGTGAAAATGGAGCCAAAATATTGTTTCACTTCTAATATGCACTTTGGCTTTGTGAACAGAAAACACCAACATAATTCTTGGCATGTATTTAAATTCAATTATTGGAATCACAATAAACAGGTCAAAAGCAGAAAATCTGATAAACTAAAATGTTCTTTATGAAAATGTATCTAAGATGTTAATATATTCTATGCAAGACTGAGACCCCTCTAGATTGTGTCCTAAAGACTATACAAGCAACTAATTATGTGAAGAGCCTATTTTCCTTCGGTTTTCTATGGGAAAATATGTGTTTATATCCTACCTTGTTCATCAATATGACAATACAAGTGTGGGAGAGGAAAAGGGGTAGAATTTGGTATAAGTGACTCCTACTAGAACTGTAAACCAATTTCTATACTGGGAGTAGAACCAGTGTGCTGCTCTAACCTCCAGTGACAAATCCTTGCTGTTTTACTAATCTTTTCTTTATTCCAAAGCAGCCCAACATAACAAATAGGAGATATAAAATTAATTTTTATTTATAAGGTAACTCTTCAAGAGCCTTTCTGTTAAAATAGGGGGAGGAATCAGACACATTCATGACAGTCAAAATTTAATCAAATTCTAAAAATGCTATTTAGAAGTATGTCTCCAAATACTTTGAGAGGACACGAGGGGGAGGTGTGCAGCAGCTCACAGTCATGAATATTATCATAGTTATTTGGATATGCCACACCTATGAACAAAAGAGCTTGTGCCCAATCTGGAACCTTTAAAAAACATGTCATTGCCCTTATAAATAAAATTTTGAGATTCCTCATATTTTATATGTTTTTAGAAGTTGTACATTAAGATCACATAAAAAACTTGACCCTTCCGATCAAAAGTTTTTAGTCCATCACTTCCTGAGTTTGTATGTTCCAATGAGTTCTAGTTTGATGGATCCTGGAAGAAAAACATTACATAGGAGAACTGGAGCTAAAGTCTGAACTTGATCAAATCTCTTATTTCATCTGGGTAACCTTTACCAGTCTTTCCATAAGAAGAAGTAGCAGTTGGTATTCAGGTTCTCTCTCTCTCTCTCTCTCTCTCTCTCTCACACACACACACACACACACACACACACACACACAGCAGGGACACAGAAGGCCAGCCCTTCAGCTTGTTAGGCAGCATATATGTGAGTGAGAACATCCATTCATTCTCTTCCCACATTAAAGAGAATATCTGATCATGTCCCCCAAGCAACAGGAGAAATAAACTTGGAGAATGTCAGTGTTCTTTGGATCACCTTACAGTGCATACATAAAATTATTCATTTTATGCAAAGCTGTAATTTGTGTAGCCTCTTATTCAGCATGAATAGTCCCCTGTGTGCCAGGCATACAGTGCTGTAATTTCATTAGAATAAGTATTTGAGGCAGGGATGTCTAATATCTAATTTCTTTCTCTCTCTTACACACACATACACACACACACGCGCGCGCGTGTGCATGTGCAGAAACTACAAGAGAAAGCCCACACATCCTCTCTCCAGGCCTTTCGTTGAAAAGAGTAACTAAAAGTAAAAGACAAACACTGTTCACTGGAGAAGAGATTTGTGATAATAGGAACAGAGTGATTCCAAAGCCTGTCTGGGTATGCCCTGTGATCCCTGGAAAATGCCAGGAATTTCACAATCTTGGAGGAAGTTAGTATGAGAGAGCCCAATAAAGCAAGTTCATTCTAGATGCTTACATGCACTTTAAACAGAGTTCTACAGAAAATATCTTGAGAGAATTACCTTTTCTTCTTGATTATCCCACAAATAATTCTCATTAGCTCATCATTGTGAGAGTTTTTCAGTGAAAATGAGACAATTATATGCATTCAATATAGAACAAAGATCCAACTTTCCCATTATTTCAATGCTGATAGAGAAGGAATAAAGAAGAGGAGGTAGGAGGAAATAAATGATCTACAACCATCAAAGTGCCCCATTCTATTGGACTGCATAAACTGAACTGAAACAAGAAAATGTTATTTTTTCTTTGTGGCAAATTCTTTTTTTTTTTTTTTTTTTTTTTTTTTTTTGTTATTAAACTTTTTCATACATCATACATCATTTCTCAAACCAATTTAGGGACTCAGGATCAGCAGGCCTTTAACCACTACGCAGCTGAGGAAGAACCTCAACTTTTTTTTTTTTTTTGTCTTTTTGAGACAGGGTCTTCCTTTAGCCCCAGCTGTCCTAGAACCCTAGAACTCACTATTTAGATCAGGCTGGCCTTGAATTCACAGAGATCGCCTGCCTCTTGTGGAAAATTCTTAATAAATGCGCTTAAAATGCTATTTATATTCGCAGTTCTGGGGATTGTGAAACGGGAGAACAAGGGTGATGGATGCAGTAACCAGTCTTTCTGACAGATGAACTGCCACTTCTGGAACGATGGTGGTGGTGGTCATTGTAGTGGTGATGGTGGGGGTACGGCTTCTCAACTATCTCCACGGGCAGACACAGAGGAAAGGGGAAAGGGAGCCAAACTGTGTGACTGCTCATTACAGTCTTCATGTAGAGTCCTGCAGTCGACCCTTTGTAAGGAGTCAGTGGCAGGATGTCCCTTGCTTTCCTCCACCCTTACGCAGTCTCCACTAAGCTTTCGGTCCAAGAGCCATTTTGTCAACATCATTTCTTTTTTCAGAAAGAGAGAAAAATAGGTTCCTAAGGAAACTGGGCAAAAGCATTAGCCACACAGTATTCATCAGGAAGAAGCCTTTGACAGATTGCCTCCCTAACCCCATCCAGAATAGCTCTAGTGCCTGTGAAATCTCAGGGCATCTTCAAAGAGCTAACAGCAAACTGGAGGCAAACGTGAGGAGACTGGATGGTGAGTCCAATGAACTACTTACTACTCAGATGACTTCAGAATTGGCAAGCTATCGGGTCTAGTTTTATGATTATGATACTAATGTTAGGTCAGGCTCGGGGCCAAAAGCCAAGATGGCATAGACCAGAAAGACCCTCCTTTCTTTTCTGGTCAGGCCAGATTCCCATGAGACCTCTGGACCTGAGACCCACCTCCAGATCTGAGCCCCTGGCCTGGTTTAATTGGTCAGATTCCAATAGATTATCATCTCCCCTATAAAAGGTTCTCCCCACCTCTTAGAACACACTTTCCAAGGCCCTCAGGATGGCCGGCAGCTGTGGATAAGAGAGAAAGAGAGAGAGAGAGAGAGAGAGAGAGAGAGAGAGAGAGAGAGAGAGAGATTGCATTTCCTGGAATAAATGCCTACCTTTATATACTTTTTAATTTGGACTGATTTGGCCTTTTCTTAGTGTGGGTTATGCTTCTCAATTATATTAATATTTCCATAGAGGTAGGAAGAGAGAATAAAAAATTGGAAAATGCAGCCTGAACCCTCTCTGACTCATCCTATGTATCACAGTGTCTACATACTTGGTTTATATCAACCAACCACTGGCCACGTTGAAATGGCATCCCACTGTGGAATAAAAGGATCCTAAATATTCCCCAAGTTTTATTTAGTTTATATAAAGTTAGGTATGGTGGCAACTTTTAAAAACTAACTATTAGAAACCTGTGGTTTCAACTATGAGATGGAGAGGGTACAGAAATGATCGTCCCCCCCCCCCTTTTTTTTTTGGTCTTTTCGAGACAGGCTCTCCCTGTAGTCCCAGCTGTCCTGGAACTCACTCTGTAGATCAGGCTGGCCTTGAACTCACAAAGATCCGCCTGCCTCTGCCTCCCAAGTGCTAGGATTAAAGGCGTGCGCCACCACGCCTGGCGATTGTTCCCCTTTTTAAGACAAGAAAAGTCTGGGCAAATTGAGAACCAGTGATTTTTCTTGGATCCAGCCAACACTGAGGATATAGAGCAAACCAGCACTCTCAGATCAGTAGAAAGGGTCCCACGGAGACTAGCAGCTGGGCAGGAACAGAAGAGTTCATAAACTGGTGCGATAAGACATCTACATGACCGGTTTTCATGACTTTCTGGGAACTGAATGAGGACTCTCTGATGAGAGCGGGGATCTCCTTGGAGAGTATAGAGGACATACCTTTAAGGTCTTTGGCTCTAGAAATAACATGACATGACGTTTTCCTGATACACAGATAAGAGAGATGAAACACAGTCATTATAAAAACACGCCCTCATCATTCTCCATAGCCAAGGCTCATTCCTTAGGGAAAGGATTATCTTTCAGACTCTTGTTTTACCTGGAATAGAGATTTCTCTGACTCCATCCCCTAGCCTTGTTTCCTCACCACTAAGTGTGTGTGTGTGTGTGTGTGTGTGTGTGTGTGTGTGTGTGGTGACTGTGTGAATGTGTGTGTGTCTGTGGGGGAAACTCAGCTCACTGCTCCCAGGAAATAAACAGATGCTGCAGCCAGGCAGCAGGACAGTGGAGGTCTGGCAAGGCATAGTTCTGAAAAGCATTTGTAAAACCCAGAGCCCAAAGGCTCAGGAAAAGCCTGAAGCTTTTAGAACATTCCTTCCAGATATCTTACCTTGACACCAACAACGTTCTGGAATAATTACAGATTGGGACAGCTGAAAGGAGTGTCAGACATACCTTTCTGAAGAGCAGCATTCCTGAAAGACCAAAGTCAGTAATGGATACACAAAGGGCTTTGAAACCCTGGCCATCTATAGCCACCAAAAATAGTAAACAACTTCTGGCTAGATTAACATAAAACTCTACATTCAAAATGTATTTAACCAGTAGGTTAAAAACAAACCAAAACAAAATTGAAAACTGAAAGTAACAAAACTCCCAGTAGAACCAGACCTCCATGTAATAGAGAAGCTGAAATAATTCGAGAATTTGAAATAATTATCACCAGTCCATTAAGGACTCCAATGGAAAAAGTAGAAAGCATATGAGAACATATGGGTAATTTAAACAGAAATGGAACTAAGAAAATAAACAAAATACTAGAAATAAAAATCACTAGAAAAAAATAGAAAATGTCCTTTCTGTACTCCAGTAGACTGGGTTTGAGCAATGAAAAAAAAAAAAAAAGTAGCTGGAAAATAGGGCAAGAGATTTCCCAAGCCAACATAGCAAAAGAATAAAAATTTAAAGCATCAGGACAACCAAGAACAGTGGAAAACTTTTAAAAGGTGTGAAATATGCATAATTGAAACACCAGGTGGGAAAGGGAAGACTAATGGAGCAAATGAAATATTTGAAATACTTCTGGTCAAGAATTTCCCACAATTCATGTAGACACTATAGTACAGACATGCAGATGTAGGAAACACCCAGCACCAAGTCACACCTATGCATCTCATATCCAAGCTGCAGAATAGAAAAGGCAGTAAGAAAAATCACAAAGCCCAAGTAAGAGTTTTGAAATACAGCAAAAGCAATGCTTAGTTGGATTTTAGTATTAAATGCATAAAATAAGTTGGAAGAAATGGACCAATTTCTTTATCCGAACTCACACATAGGGAAATTGTTAACTTGAAAACTCTGAATAAAGCAAAAATACAGTGATGGTAAGCAAATCAGATAATACATTTGCCAAGACTGGAGATGTTCACAGCCTGTGAACTGAGTCTTAGAGTACACAACAAACAAAAAGTCACTAAGGAGGATTTTTCTGAGCTGAGAATGGAATGCAGATTGTGAAGAATCACTGAAGGCCCCCAATCCCACCTATGGGAAAAAGGAACTGACCTAAGTCACTTTGGGAAATGGGTAGAGCTGTAATATGTAAGAAAAAAGACAAAATGAATTGTAAGGGATGAAGTTATTCCCCCCATGGGAACACAGGTTATAATTGTAAATCTGGGGATCCAGTACTCAACACATAAGCCTGTAAGGAGGGGCTTTTCATATTCAAGCCTTAGCGCTCCTGCACCACACAGTGGGTTCTGTTTGATGCTGCAGGCTTAACAGGAGAGGTCAGGAGGGATTAGCCTTCACAGCCATCTTCCACTATCCTGCAACAGTTGCAAAGGACACTCTCCTGAAAGCTCTGTCTCTCCCACAGGGATCACCTCTGTCCCTTAGACCATTCATTCTTTTCCACCACTGAAGCTGGCAATTCTGTGTGGGAAAATACTTTGCTTCGAATTCTCTTTCATAACAACGTTTCTGAGAGCTCTGTTGTTATCAGGTGATCCAAAGTGCTGTTGGAGATGCAGGTTAATCACCAATTCAAGTTTTATTTGTGGATTCACTAATTAAAAAAGAGAAATTCCAATTTAAAATACCTCGCAGTCTCAAATCACCCAGCAGATTCCTGGTAAATTTAAAGCCAGGGGTTGATATTTGTTTTTCAATTTTAATTTTGGGGTTGTTCTGTTCTCCTGAAAAGCAGAGTTTATATTCGAGTTTGGTGCTTCCATGCATTGACAATTACATGTTTCTTCATATAGGTAGCACAGTGTCTAAGGGACATCCTGGTCCCCTGGATGTCAATTCTGGCTCTGCCATGCTAAGGATCCTATGTAAAATGTAGAGTAAGGAAAAAAAGACCACACTGTTTTTTGTTTTGTTTTTTTTGTTTTGTTTTGTTTTGTTTTTTGGTATTTTTGAGACAGGGTCTCCCTTTAGTCCCAGCTGGCCTGGAGCTCCTTATTTAGACTAGGCTGGCCTTGAACTTACAGAGATCCACCTGCCTCTACCTCCCAAGTGTTGGGATTAAAGGCATGTGCCATTTTTTTTTCTTTTTTTCAGACAGGGGGCTCCCTGTAGCACCAGCTGTCCTGAAACTCTCTATGTAGACCAGGTGGTCTTGAGCTCACAGAGATCTGCCTGCCTCTGCCTCCCAAGTGTTGGGATTAAAGCCATAGGCTACCATGCCCCGCTAGGACACTTTTTCTTGTCCCTGAATTATTGAGATCATCGATGATTTTTTGTATGTTTCTTTGTTGTATCATATTATATATTAAAATTTAAAATATTTATTAAGTCATTTATTAGGAAGCTTCCTATTATTGGACAAATGCCTGAGAAAAATTTATTCATGCTCAAGGTTTCAAAGGTCTCAGTCTCTAGTCAGATAGAGGGCTCCTTTGTTTCAGGGCCTGTGATGAAGCAGCATACAGCTGTGAGGAATACACAGGGCAGCATAGGGCAAAATGGTCTGGGGAAGATTTTCCCTTCCAGGGCGCACCCCAGAGACCTGCATCCTCCAGCTCAGTCCTTCCTCCTAATAGTGACATCATCTAGTGACCAAGCCTTTAACACTGGAGTCTTTAAAAAGCATTCCTGATCTGACCCAAAATACACTTCATGAGAAGAATAACCATAAGATATTCACTTGTTAACAGAATAAACATGTTTTTTGTTTTTGTGTTTTTTTCTTTTTTAAAAAGAAGAATGCTTCATTTTCTAAAACTGAGCAAAGAGTAGTGAGTTGAATCCCACTTTTGTGTTTCAGGAAATGCTATCCCATAATATGGCAGTGTGTACTTGAGAAAAGTGCAAGTCAGGAAAAAAGTGTCCCTTTGGTTTTCCTCCCTGAAGAAACTTCTCTGGCCTCCTTGTGAAGCAAGTCATCAGAGCTTCATTTGAGAAATGCCTTCTTTCTAGAATCAGAACATCTTCCTTATCTCTGAAGAACAAACAGGCTGTGCTTTGGGTTGATGCCTTTGTCATAGTTTCCCTGACCCCTCACTCCTGTCACCCTCACCCACACAGCTCTCTGAGCCACACACACATCTGATGAGATGCCATTTATCACATCAGGAGGCAACATGGCCCTTGCCAGATACAGCTGTCCAGTTGTGAATGCACCTGGCTTCAGAAATGGGAGCTAAATACACCTCCTTTCTTCAGATGTTACCCAGTTTGGAGTATTCTGTTATAGACCAAAAAATGAACTGAAGCAACTAGTGAAGCTAAGTAGCACTTAAAATTCTCAGCACCACTCTAGTACCCTCTGCACTAGTATCTGATGAGGCATAACCTCCCCGCTAAGATTCAGCAGCTTGAACAACAAACATGGGGACCTGCGTAACTTCTATGAGTGAGGAAACTAAGCATTGCTCAGTTAGATGCTTATGTCTCAAGCCCTCTATGCAATCAAGATGTTGGTCAACACTGTACTCTTATCCAAAATTTTCACAGAGAGACCATCCACTCCACCTAGATCATCAGGCTCCTCCAGATTGGCAGGCTTCAGAAACTGGGCTTTTATGTAACTCATAATGATTCCTCATCATGGCAACTGACTTCCAAGGGGTTGATCCAATGAGAGCAAGAGAAAATGTGTAAGAGGCTAGCAGGTGTTTTCACTGTATACTCTCATAAATGGCATCTTTTAACTTCAGTCATTTTTACTTTATTCAGTAAATGTAGCAAATGGTCATAGAAGAGGAGTGCACAAGGCTTGTCTGTCTATTGACTGATCATAGGGACATCATAAAGGCTAACCGTCATACTCCCAGCATAACGCAAGCATGAGGGAGGGGATAGCAGAATAGGAGAAAACACTATCTTATTACGTCATGATTAAAATCTCTTGCATTTGAAAATCTTATGACAATATATGCTGTTATGGCTACCCAGGGGCGTCTAGGAGGTTCAAGTGAGGGGCCCTGACACTTCAACCTTATTAGTTTCAGTATATTTCAGGTACACTTCAGTACACCTCTGCATATACTTCTTGTGGTCCTGGTGCTAATATTACTATACACCTGCTGTTAATATCTATGTAATTTTTACAGCTAGATGCAGATTCTGTCTATTTCCCAGGAGATGCCTGCTTTAAATTTTAAATATTTTGTTCTAACGTTCTTGGTGCACTTTTCCCTTTTCCTTTCTACACCCCACTGTGTGAGAGCCATGTGCTCCTTGACAGCTTCTCTCACAAGTTAGAACACAGGTTGTCTCCATTCAATTGGAAATTTTCCACAAGGTAGAAAAAAATGTATAAAATATTCATACCTATGCTTTCAGAAAGTCTGGACACACACAGTTGTATTTGGTATCTGAATCCATGACTTTGAACACTGTTTTCCAGACCTCATGAAAGTGGAAAAAGGAAAGAAACATGTGAAACATTAGTAAGTGCTCATCCTGGGATGCCATCCCAAGTGGGCATCTGGAAGTTCCCTCTCAGGTGTACTTAACTACCTTAGCAGTAGTTATTCCAGAATGTATTTGCATACTAATTACTAAGCTCTACACACTGTTGCCTTATGCACATTGCAGTGCAATGGACTGAATGACTGGTTCTCCCAAAATCCACCTGCTAAAATCCTAACCCCTGAGGAGAGAATGTCAGAATGTGGGGCCTTTGGAAGGTAATTAGGTCACTAGGGCTGAACACTCATGAATGAGAATGTTGTCTTTTTAGAAGGCAATTCAGAGAGCTTCCTGTCCTCTTTCTATCAGGTTAGGATAGACAACAATGCATCAGCGTGTCACTGGATGGATGACCTTCTGCAGAACCCAACCATGCTGCATCCTGATAATGAACTTCCAGCCTTCAGAACCAAGACACATATTTCTGTTGTTATATGTTACTCCATCTGTACTGCTTTGTAATGGCAACCTGGTTTGAGTCTCCATGGCAGTCCTATGAACAGGGAGTATCATCATCTACATATTTAAATGAAGGAATAGCAACTTAGATAAATAACTTTCCCATCATCACATGACTATACTTTAGAGCTTGGTTTCGAACTTGGCTCATACATTTATAGAGCCCATGTCTCCAATGTAAGCAAAAAAAAAAAAAACATCATAAGGACCACATTCCAAGTAAAGGATGATCAGCAAGTCAGAGCCAGTTGTCAAAATTCTAATGAAATGTTCTTTGCATGATACATTTACACTGAATGGTGTGATGGTTAATCCTGGGTGTCAACTTGACTGGACTAAGGAACAAATAAGAGAAAAAGGATCTTTGGATTGGACCACCTCAACCTGGATGGCCCACCCCAAATGTGGGCAGTACCTTCTTCTGGCAGGCAGTATTAAAGGCCACGGCAGAGGGATCTGGTCCCCTTTGTCCTGTGGCTTGCCTCTCTCTCACTGGTGAGTTTGTCTTGCTGCTGTGATCAACCCTATGGATCCCAGCATGTACTGAAACCAGCAGATCTTCTGGAATCCATTGGGCCTTCAGCACCAGATTGGAACTACTGAGATATCCAGCCTTGCGTACTGAGCAGTTCCCTGGATTCTCAGCCTCTCCAGTGCAGCTCGGCTACTGTTGGACTCCTTGAACTCTGTCACGTGAGCAAATCAATAAATTGTATATAGCTATATATTCGTCCTGTTGATTCTGTTTCTTTAGAGAACCCTGACTAATACAGATTTTGGTACCAGGAGTGGTTCTAGAGAAACAGAATTCAAAGGATGAATTTCTTTAGAGGGCTTGGTAGTTTCTGGAGCCAGTTCTCCAACCCAATGAAGCCTAGAGTTACTGAAGGCTCTCCTGGTGGCATGAAGAGGAATGTGAATCCTTGGTGCAGACTATTTGATGTAATTATGAAGATAGATCCCTTTGACTCACCTAACTCGCCTCTTGTGAGAAGCAAGGAATTTAGTGACTCTATATATAAAACGTTTGACAAATTGCGGAAAAATAAGGAAAATAATGATGTTTCCTGGTTGCTCTTAGCATCTCTGGATAAAGTGATAGAGGAAAATAAGGAGCTCAGTGATAAAAATGATCAGCTCCAGATTCGAAACAACAGTTTAAAAGTTTCCAAGTGTGCTCTGGAAGAGAATCTTCTCTCCAGCAGCCAAAGAGCTAAAGCAGCAGAAAATCAAGCTGGAGCCCTTATTATACATTTGGCTGATTTACAACGCAAATTTAACTCCCAGCCATGAAGAGTGTCAGCAGTCAAAGTGAGAACACTGGTGGGGAAAGGGTGGAACCCTGAAACTTGGGATGGAGATGTGTGGGAGAACCACGATGATGATGATTTTGAACCCTCGGATTCTGAGGGATTTTCTTTATCTGAGGAACTAATCTCCCCACCCTCAGCAGAGAATCCACACCCTTCAGATCCCTCCTCCCCACCCTTGCCTGAGGAAGCTAATCTCCCCCTCCCAGTAGGAGTTAATGTCCCTCAGGGCCCAACAATTGTTGCCTCTAGACCTATAACCAGAGTCAAGGCTAAGCAAGCCCCTAAAGGTGAGATAGAAAGTGTGGTCCATGAGGAGGTGTGCTATACCACTAAAGAAATTAATGAGTTTGCCGATTCATTCTGGCAGAAGCCTAAGGAATATGTGTGGGAATGGATTTTAAGGGTGTATAATGGTGGAGGAATATAAAATTGGATCAGAATGAGTTTATTGATATGAGCCCACTGAGTAGAGATTCTAGGTTTAACATGGAAGCTCGAGTGGTTAAAAAAGGTGTTAAAAGTTTATTTGAATGGTTGGCTGATGTATTTATTAAAACATGGCCTACTGACAGAGAGTTAGAGATGCCTGATATTCCTTGGCTTAGTATTGATAAAGGGATTGTGAGGGTCAGGCAGATGGGCATGCTCGAGTGGATTCGAAGTGTAAAACCACATTCTCCACAATATGAGGACCCAGAGGACATGCCACTCACTGAATTTATAAGATGGAAAGTACTGAGAGAGACACCAGAACATTTGAAGAGCTTTGTTTTTGCTCTATTTCTTATGCCAGATCTTACAGTTAGAGAAGTTGTGGCTCGTTTGCATAAATTAAATGTACACGTAGTAGGTCTAACAGGACCTCAGGGTAGGCGTCAGGTGGCAGCACTGAATCGCAGAAGGCCAGATGAGCGTAGTTACAGTAATTATCATAATGGGTGGCAAAGGCAAAACAATACCTATAATGGCATGACCCGAAATGATCTTTGGAACTGGCTAATTAATCATGGTGTTCCCAGGAACCAAATACATAAGAAGCCTACTAAGTTTTTATTTGATCTGTATAAGCAGAAAAGCTCTAGAACGAATGACAGGAAGTCAACATTTGATTTTAGGAGTAGCGAATCCCGCCCAGTTGACCGGTTTCCAGACTTGAGACAGTTCACAGACCCAGAACCCCTTGAATGAAGGGGTGGCCGGGTTCCAGTGAGGAAGGACCTTGTCACAATACCAAAGAGTTATGCTGTTTGCCTTCCTCCTGTCCTTCCCCAGAGGGACCTGAGGCCTTTTACTAGGGTAACTGTACACTGGGGAAAAGGAAATAATCAGACTTTTCGAGGCCTATTGGATACTGGTTCTGAGTTGACACTGATCCCAGGAGACCCTAAAAAGCATTGTGGCCCTCCGGTTAAAGTAGGGGCCTATGGAGGTCAGGTGATAAATGGAGTTTTGGCTGAAGTCCGACTCACGGTGGGCCCAGTGGGTCCCAGAACGCATCCCGTAGTTATTTCCCCAGTCCCAGAATGTATAATTGGGATAGATATAATTAGAAATTGGCAGAATCCCCACATTGGTTCCCTGATCTGTGGAGTGAGGGCTATTATGGTTGGAAAGGCCAAATGGAAACCATTGGTGTTGCCTCTACCAGGGAAAATAGTGAACCAAAAACAGTATCGTATCCCTGGAGGGATTGCGGAGATTAATGCCACTATCAAGGATTTGAAAGATGCAGGGGTGGTGATTCCTACCACATCTCCATTTAACTCTCCAATTTGGCCTGTGCAAAAGACAGATGGATCATGGAGAATGACAGTTGACTATCGAAAACTCAACCAAGTAGTGACACCAATTGCAGCCGCTGTACCAGATGTGGTGTCCTTACTCGAGCAGATTAATATGTCTCCTGGTACCTGGTATGCAGCTATTGATCTGGCCAATGCTTTTTTCTCAATACCGGTTCATAAGGACCACCAGAAGCAATTTGCTTTCAGCTGGCAAGGCCAACAGTATACCTTTACTGTCTTACCTCAGGGGTATGTTAACTCTCCAGCGTTGTGCCATAACTTAGTTAGAAGGGATCTTGATCGCCTGACTCTTCCACAAAATATCACACTGGTCCACTATATTGATGATGTTATGTTGATTGGACCCAGTGAACAGGAGGTAGCAGCTAGCCTAGACTTGTTGGTAAAGCATATGCGCATGAGAGGATGGGAAATAAATCCAACTAAAATTCAAGGGCCATCTACCTCGGTGAAGTTTCTAGGAGTTCAGTGGTGTGGAGCATGCAGAGACATTCCTTCTAAGGTAAAGAATAAGTTGTTGCACCTGGCCCCTCCCTCCACCAAGAAAGAAGCACAACGTCTGGTGGGTCTTTTTGGATTCTGGAGGCAGCACATTCCTCATCTGGGTGTGTTACTACGACCCATATATCAGGTGACTCGTAAGGCAGCAAACTTTGAGTGGGGCTTGGAACAGGAAAAGGCTCTTCAACAGGTCCAGGCTGCGGTGCAGGCTGCTCTGCCCCTAGGGCCATATGATCCAGCAGACCCAATGGTGCTTGAGGTATCAGTGGCAGATAGAGATGCTGTCTGGAGTCTGTGGCAGGCTCCCATAGGGGAATCACAGCGGAGGCCCTTGGGATTTTGGAGCAAGGCTCTACCTTCATCTGCAAACAACTATTCTCCTTTTGAGAGACAGCTCTTAGCCTGCTATTGGGCCTTAGTGGAAACTGAACGTTTGACAATGGGCCACCAAGTCACCATGCGACCTGAGCTGCCCATCATGAGCTGGGTGTTATCTGACCCACCAGACCATAAAGTAGGACGTGCACAGCAACAGTCCATTGTCAAATGGAAGTGGTACATACGGGACAGGGCCCGGGCAGGCCCTGAGGGCACAAGCAAGCTACATGAAGAAGTTGCCCAAATGCCTATGGTTCCCACTCCTGTTACAATGTCTCCTGGGCTTAAGCATGCACCTATGGCTTCATGGGGTTTGCCCTATGATCAGTTGACTGAGGAAGAGAAGACTAGGGCCTGGTTTACTGATGGTTCTGCACGCTATGCAGGCACCACCCAGAGGTGGACAGCTGCAGCATTACAGCCAATTTCTGAAACAACCCTAAAGGACACTGGTGAAGGAAAGTCTTCACAGTGGGCAGAACTTCGGGCAGTGCACATGGTTGTGCATTTTGCCTGGAAGGAGAAATGGCCAGAGGTTCGATTATATACTGATTCATGGGCTGTAGCCAATGGTTTGGCTGGATGGTCAGGGACTTGGAAGGAGCATGACTGGAAAATTGGTGAGAAAGACATTTGGGGAAGAAGTATGTGGATAGAGCTCTCTGAATGGTCAAAGGATGTGAAGATACTTGTGTCTCATGTAAATGCTCATCAAAAGGTGATCTCAGCAGAGGATGAGTTTAATAATCAAGTAGATCGGATGACTCGTTCTGTGGATTGTCAGCCTCTTTCTCCAGCTATCCCTGTTGTTGCTCAATGGGCCCATGAACAAAGTGGTCATGGTGGCAGAGATGGAGGTTATGCATGGGCTCAACAGCATGGACTCCCACTCACTAAGGCTGATCTGGCTACAGCTGCTGCCGAGTGCCAGATTTGCCAACAGCAGAGACCAACATTGAGCCCCCGATATGGTGCTATTCCCCGGGGTGACCAGCCAGCAACCTGGTGGCAGGTTGACTACATTGGACCACTTCCATCATGGAGGGGACAGCGTTTTGTTCTTACAGGAATAGATACTTATTCTGGTTATGGATTTGCCTTTCCTGCACGTAATGCTTCTGCCAAAACTACCATCCAGGGACTTACGGAATGCCTTATCCACCGTCATGGTATTCCTCACAGCATTGCTTCTGACCAAGGAACTCACTTCACAGCCAAAGAAGTGCGACTGTGGGCCCATGGTCATGGTATCCACTGGTCTTACCATGTTCCCCACCACCCAGAAGCAGCTGGCTTGATAGAACGATGGAATGGCCTCTTGAAGACACAGTTACAGCGCCAATTAGGTAGCAATACCCTGGAGGGCTGGGGCAAGGTTCTCCAGCAAGCAGTATATGCTTTGAATCAGCGTCCACTATATGGTACTGTTTCTCCTATAGCCAGAATTCATGGGTCCAGGAACCAAGGGGTGGAAGTGGGAATGATTCCACTCACTATCACCCCTAGTGACCCAGTAGGAAAATTTTTGCTTCCTGTACCCACGACCTTGCGTTCTGCTGGTCTAGACGTTTTGGCTCCAATGGGGGGAGTGCTTTTGCCAGGAGATACAGCAAACGTTCTATTGAACTGGAAGCTAAGACTTCCCCCTGGCCACTTCGGGCTTCTACTGCCTTTAAGCCAACAGGCTAAGGAAGGAATAACAGTAGTAGGAGGAGTGATTGATCCAGACTACCATGGGGAAATTGGACTTTTTCTCCACAATGGGGGCAAGGAAGATTATGTCTGGAAGGCAGGAGATGCTGTAGGGCGCCTTCTGGTGCTACCATGTCCTATGATTAAGGTCAATGGGAAACTCCAACAACCCAAACCAGACAGGACAATAAATGGCCCAGACCCTTCAGGGATGAAGGTATGGGTCACTCCTCCAGGGAAAGAGCCAAGACCTGCAGAGGTGCTTGCTGATGGTGGAGGAAATACAGAATGGGTAGTAGAAGAAGGTAGTCATAAATATCAGCTGAGGCCACGGGACCAGTTGCAGAAACGTGGATTATAATAGATATTAACTTTTGTCCTATTTGGTTAAGAATGTGCTTGTTCATATATATACGTATATTAAGCAGATACTTGTGTTGTTCCCTTTTGAATGTGCAACTGAGATAAGTGTTAAGTGTTGTCATATTTAGGTTATTAGATACTGAAGGACTAAGTGTTCCTCAAGGACATTACCACCTACTCTAAGATATAATGCTTTGCTATTGCACATGAGACACTTATAACATGTTAGTTGGAATTATGACCTTGCCATTGTTTGCAATTGACATTTAAGCATAACATAAGGAGAGGCTATTTATTGGGTGTCAAGCTGACGAGGGGTGGACTTGTGATGGTTAATCCAGGGTGTCAACTTGACTGGACTAAGGTACAAATAAAAGAAAAAGGATCTTTGGATTGGACCACCTGATGGCCCACCCCAAATGTGGGCATTATCTTCAGCCAGCAGGCAGTATTAAAGGCCACGGCAGAGGGAGCTGGTCCCTTTCTCCTGCGGCTTGCCTCTCTCTCACTGGTGAGTTTGTCTTGCTGCTGTGATCAACCCTACAGATTCCAGCATGTACTGAGACCGGCAGATCTCCTGGAATCCATTGGGCCTTCAGCACCAGATTGGGACTACTGAGACATCCAGCCTTGCGGACTGAGCAGTTCCCTGGATTCTTAGCCTCTCCAGTGCAGTGCGGCTACTGTTGGACTCCTTGAACTCTGTCACATGAGCAAATCAATAAATTGTATATAGCTATATATTTGTCCTGTTGCTTCTGTTTCTTTAGAGAACCCTGACTAATGCAAATGGTATACTATGTCATTTTTATACTAATTGATATTGATGACTTCCAGAGCAAATTCTTGCTCTATGGTGAACTTCTACATGGGGTTCATTGGTGTAAGTACTGCCCAAGGTTTGGTCCTTATCTCCCTTTCCTTTCCTGTCTTTCTGGGCACTCTGGTCCTCGGGCTACAGCCACCCCAAGCGCAAGTTCCTTCAAAGCAAAAAGAAATCACGCAATTTCTTTTAACTTTTATTAAAATTGCTGCAAAATAGACCACTCAAACCCTTGAGATCAGGGAAACAAAAGACAGTAGATCTGTGCTCCTGGAATCTTCAGACTTATCTTCTCCCTTTCACAGTCAGGTGACCTCTGTTCCCGAAGTAGAACTTGAAGCATAAAGTATGTCCCAAGACATCACTCAGCTGCTTGCTTCACTGACACCTTTGTACCTGTGCATTGTTTAGAGCTACAAAGTTTTATTTACTTAATGAAATGTTACAAATGTCTATGTAACAGTGAAATGGAACCACTTTTCCTCTGTGTTCAGAGATAGCTGTTTGCTAGAAATATATCCCCCTACCCTCCAAAGTTTTTATTATGTCCATGTCTTTTTGTGAGAACAGAATTAAGTCACCCATTTTGGTTTCTTTTTCTCTCCTTTCCTAGAGTGTGGACATGAAATCTCTTCCATGTTTTCAAAGACTCTTGAGAAATTGGTACATCATCACTAATTCTGGCCATTTTCCATAAATCTCTGGGAACATACAGGGAAAAGTTTCAGAATGGTCCTTGGGGATAGTGAACTTGGAAAGGAGCCCACGTGATTCCATGTGACTCAGTGGAGACACACGGGGGGTGCTTGGCCCACAGAATTCCTTCTTTCCTGTGAGCTTGCAGATGTACACATTTTACCAGTGGTTTTGGATCCAGCAGAGCGGCCTCTTGGAGAAACATGACCCAGAGTGCCTCACTTCACAGAAGGCAGGGTCTAAACTCCCGTCCTACAAACCGGGATGAGAAGTCCCAATTGTTCTAATGTAACACACAGAATTAGCTCTTGGGGCCCCGAATTAAAGTTTGTTTTTTATTACTCTTTCATAGTGAACTTAAGAGGTTTTACTGAGATCTATTTAGCAACTACTAAAATCATATCAATGAAAACATGCTTATTTCTTTTCACCAAAATGCAACCCCGGGACATCGGCCCAGTCTGGGTGGACAGCTCTTCCCACGAGGCGTCCCGGGCTGCCTGCTCTCTGGGCCCAGTGTGTGCAGTTTCCATGTTTGACAAGCTTCCTGTCTTCGTTTCACTGCTGCTTTCACATCTGTTTCTCACTTCATTCCAGACACAGATGTGTCCTCTCCAAATATTGACTTGCTAAAGACGATTCTGCGTCCATGGATATGATGTTTGGTGGGATCTGTGGATCTTTATAAAATGACAACAATAAAATATTTTCATCACTGTCCTTGTCCTTCAAACACTTTCTGAGCATGTGTTTGTTTCTTATACACAGGAAAAAAAATTTAAGGAAAAAAATGGGATCTATTAGCAAAACAATTACTCAGGTTATGAAGTAAGTATTGATTTTTTAAAACTTTTTGTCAGGGGACAGGTATTCATTATGTGCAGGTGGATTTCATAGAGACGGTTTATTTCAAATACATCATATATTTTGACCACATTAATTCTCTATTCCCTCCCCTTTCTCCTCCCTCCTTCTTCTCCATCCTACCTGTCTTCTTTTTACTCTAGTCACCCTCTACTTTTCATGTCATTCATGCATATTGGTAGTTTTGTATCTATAAAAACTATTTTCTAGCCAGGCATGGTGGCACAGGCCTTTAATCCCAGCACTCAGGAAGCAGAAGCAGGCAGATCTCTCTGAGTTCAAGGCCAGTCTGGTCTACATAGTAAGCTCCAGGCCAGCTGGGGCTACAGAAAGACCCTGTCTTGAAAAGACCAATACACACACACACACACACACACACACATACACACACACACACATATATATTCATTCTTCATAGGTGGGAACATAAATTAGTTCAATCACAATGAAAATCAGTATGACATTTCCTAAAAATGCTAAAAACAAAATGCCTATGATCCAGCCATACCATTCCTGGGTATATACTTGATGGTTTCTATGTTGGAATATTACATACATAGCTTCACATCACTGTTAATGGCAGTGCTATAACAATAGCAAAGTGATAGAATTGGTCTGGGTGCTTAAGTACTGATTTCTTTGTGTGTGTGTGTGTGTGTGTGTGTGTGTGTGTGTGTGTCTTTTTTGAGACAAAGTCTCCCTATAGCCTCAGTGGAGCTCACTATGTAGACCAAGCTGTCTTCCATCTCATGGAGATTTGCCTGCCTTTGCCCCCTGAGTGCTGGGTTTAAGGTGTGTACTACCACACCCAGCTTCTGAGTATTGAATTGTAACAGCAGAGCAGATCTGAGCAGGAGAGGAAGCTAGAGAGGTGGAGGCAGGTTACCAGGCGGAGGCCCGAGGACTAACCCAGCTGTAGATTTCTTAGATGAGGGACATCGGGTCAGGTTAGACCCAGCTTACCTGAACTGCACATGCTGCTGAGCGTGTGCAGTCAGGCAGGACCTCCACAATTCAGTGTTACAGAACCTGTGGCGTCAGGGCCAGATGAGACAGACCTGAATTCTAAAGCATTAAGCTTAAGATAGGAAGCAGTAACACAGATGACCATGTCACATACTCTGCACCCAGCACAAGGAAATGTGTCACAGATTAGAGGAGCCAGGCAAAATGGTGAACGAAGGCACAGAGATGAAGATGTGATCCAATAAGCCGGGGCTGTACATGCTGAGCTTCTAAGTTCTCACAGCTTCACTTACTCACATATTTCTTTAATCCTCAGAAGCAAATCCACATGCAAAGAAGATTCACCACTTCTTGAAAGGTTCCGGTGAATGTATTCAGTAGAAAGTTAAGTGTTTAGAGAGCTCCAAGCTCCCCTCCGTTGCCACCTTTCCAGTAATGCTGGCTTTTGCTTGGAGTCTTTGGCCAGGGTTGCCAGGGCAACTTGCCAGTGGAGAATTTAGCCCATGGGATGGGGTGAGGTCAGGAAAGATTCAAGAAAGGAAAACAATAGGCCTTGCAGAGGCACAGGGTGTCCTCTTTCTCAGTCTACAGTCCAAGTGGTCCTCCCACAGCTCTGCCTGAAAAGGAAACTCTCTTCTTCCATCCTGCCACACCCCCAACGATCTGGGATCTCCGACCAGCCAAGGAGGTGTGGAAATGGAACTTAAGATGTGTTGAGTTGGTTCCCAGGGGGGGAAAGGAATTAGAAGCTGAACCCATAACTAGAGGAAAAGGTTTTTCCTTTCTTTTTTTTTTTTTGGTCTTTTTCAAGACAGGGTCTCCCTGTAGCCCCAGCTGTCCTGGAACTCGCTCTGTAGACCAGGCTGGCCTTGAACTCACAAAGATCCACCTGCCTCTGCCTCCCAAGTGCTAGGATTAAAGGCGTGCGCCACCATGCCCGGCAGAAAAGGTTTTTTCTAAGGACCTGAGGGGCTGCATTATCCATGAGTGGTGGAGCTTGGTGGAAGTTTGTGAAGAATTTTGTTATGCATCAAGCATGATTTGTGTGCACTGGATGGAGGACCTGTTCTCTTCTTGGCTCCTGTATGATTTCTACATATTCACAACTGCTACGCTTCCACACCAAGGTTATACGATGCGTGTTAACACCTATGCTGAGTGTGCAAGGCCAGGGCAGCTTCCCAGCATGTGTTTCCAATAGTGTGGGAGTACGTTCTAGGCAGAGCGTGTCCTCAGGAGTCTAGTAAAACACTTCATCTTGTCTTTCCTTTCGGTTGCTCTGGATACACACATGTGGGAGCTGTGAGCTGCCTGTGGGGGTTACGGTGAAATGACATCTGTCTCTGGAGTGGATACAGGCGGTTCTGATGGTGAGGAGCTGTGCCAGGAAACTGCTCATCTTCTAATGGGGCAAGGAGCCAACCGGCCATTGAATGAAGCTCTGTGAAGATAAATGAATGGTCACAAATAGACTCAATGGTCCAGTCTTTCAAAATATGTTTGGCCTGCAATTACTGCCAAAATCCAGTAAGTACTAGGTTTCTTCCCTTTCCCCCTCCCTCCTCTCTCCTCCTCCTCCCCCCCCCAGTGACCCCTCCACTCCAGACCCTGTTACCCTGTTTCTCTCTGCTTCTGGAATATGTCTGTGGGGCTAATCTTGTTAATGTGACACACCTGTGAAGAGGGAACCTCAGCTGAGGAATTTCCTCCATAAAACTGGCCTGGCCATTTCTGTCAGGACATTTATTTTTATTGCTAAATAATCTTGGAGGACCCAGCCCACAGTGGGTAGTGCTGTCCCTGGGCAGGCAGATGGTGTAAGAAAGGCAACTGAAAAGCCAGGGGAGCGAGCTAGAAAGCAGCATTCTGCCATGGTCTCTGCTTCAGTTTCTACCTCCAGATCCCTGCCTTGAGTTCCTGCCTTAGCTTCCCTTGATGATGGACTGTTATGTGTATGCCAACTCTCCTTCCCAATTTGCTTTTCATCATGGTATTTATCACAGCAACAGAAAACAAACTAAGACAGTGTCAGGCGTCCTGGAATGTTATTTAGCATTCCTGTTCTGCTGTAGGATAGCTTGATCACTAATGCAAATCTCCAATGATTGGTTAGCCAATTGACACAGACCCTCTAGTTCCCTATTCCACCACAGAACCAATAAAATTCTCAGTGTTTATTTGAAATGTTTATTTAAAAAATAAAGTGTCTCCTTATTAAAGTTGATTTTGAAATAGTACTGGGGCAACAAGACCAAAAGCTTTTGTGTAGCCAGTGACACAAGGTGTGAGACTTTCCTTGCTATTTCAAATCTCCTAAAGCTTTGTTAGGCTGCTGCCCTCTTCACGTGAGATAATACTCCTCTTACCACAGGCACAGGCAGTGTGGGCACTTCGTCTAGAGTGGCATCCAAGTAGCTGGTGTGATCTCAACACTGGAGCATTTCCCTGAGTTACCAAGCCCTGGCCCCATTTGAATCTTTACATGCTGAGTTATACTGGATGCCTTGAAACGTAATTTTAAAACAATTATTTTCTGCTTATTTCCAAAAGCAAATTTCACGGATTTTTGCTCTGTTAATGAAAACATATCTGTTTACATTCAGAAAGGAGAGGAAGATCCTATTAAAACAGTTAAAATACAGTAGAGGAAGCTGGGGAGACAGCTTAGTAAGTATAGTGCTTGTCTTGCAAGCATGAGGACCCGAGTTCTACCTCTGGAACCCATGGAAAAAAGCCGCACCTGTGCATGGTAGCCTGTGCCTGTAACCTCAACAATGAACAGCAGAGACAGGAGGAACCCTGGTGTGTGTTCATGAGCCTGCCAAGCTTTCTTGATGGGTTCTAAGCCAATGAAAGAGGGCCTATCAAGGAAAATTGGAAGAAAGGCACTTGAGGTTGTTGTCTGATCTTAGCATGCACACACTTGTGTATTCACACTTACACATGTACCACCATCCCTCCACACACCTACTGAATTCTACTTATGTGGGATCTGCCATGTTCTGCTATGCCAGCTAGCTGGAAGCTTGAGATGGAACTCTTTGTAGAGACTTTGGTAATATTGCACACTGTCATGGGTTTGATCCCCAGCACTACAAAATTTTTTTAATTAAAGGAAATTATTACTTAAAAACAGAGATTTATGCCACCTGAAAAAAATTACTATTATGAAGTTCATGTTATAACACCAGCTGATCATGTTATCAATGAAGACTGAGGTAGGAAGACAGGAAAGTAGAAATCTTGTTCTAAAAATTGCCCACCTTTCCTCTTTAATGTTCTTTACATTATTCATGGCTCACAAAGAGTATGAGATATCTCACGCTAAATCATAGGATGTTAGAGATTAAAGGAAACATCTACATTATTTGCCCTACTACTGTTTTAGAGATGAAGAAGCTGCAGTTTAAGAGTTCACTGAGCTGCGGCTGGAGAGACAGCATAGTGGTTAAGAGCACTGACTGCTTTTGCAGAGGATCCAGTTTCACTTCCCAGCACATACATGGCAACTAACAACTGTCCAAAACTCAAGTTCCACTTCTGGCCTCCATTGCATTGCACACATACAGTGCTCTTACATGCATGCAGACAAAACACTCACACATATTTTTAAAAATAGAGTTCCCTGGGGGCTGGAGAGATGGCTCAGTTGTTAAAAGCACCAACTTCTCTTGCAGAGAACCCGGGTTCGATCCCCAGCACCCACATGGTGGCTGAGAACCATCTTTAACTCCGGTTCCAGGGGAATCCGACTCCCTCTTCTGACCTCCTCAGCTTTGCACGACACAAGTCTACCTACCTACATGCAGACAGTACACTCACACACATAAAAAATAAATAAAAAAAATTTAATTAAAAATAAATAAATAAAAAATATAGTTCCCCGAGTTGGTTTTGGAAAGTTATTCTGTTTCCATCCCAAGACAGCAGGATGCTGTGCTCAGAGCACTTCCTTACAGGGATCATCCAGGAATCAAGGGGCTTTTTTTAGATGATTTTTGTATTACTATTCCAGAATAGCTGACTGGGTAATTATAATGAACAGATCCAATATGGAGGCACTGGCCTCAGGGACCTAGTGAGGGCTTTCTTCTGGTGTCCTGCTATGACTGGAAGATGAAAGGGACAAATGCTACGTCCTCAAATGGTGGAAGAACAGAAGAAAGCAAACCCATTCTGGCAAATTTTTGCTCGCACATTAATGGATTTGTGAGGACAGAAACCTCATGGCCTATGCAGCTCTAACAGTTTCCACCTTCCAACACCACCGCCACTGGAGACTGTTCCCAATGCAGGAATTTGGGAGACCTTGTGGAAGCTTGAATTGTCTATAGCACTGAGATCCACTCCCTAACAAAAAATATGTTAATTTGTTAACTCTAACAAGGCACATGTATAAAACAAATTTAATTGGGAGGTCATTATGCAAAGATGACCCCAAAGTTTTCATTACTTAGTAAGAAAGTCACAGATCAAGGGAAATGACAAAACTCAGTCTCAGTCTTGCCAGTTAGAAACTGTCCAGTGATTCTTCACTAGGGGTTTTCCACTTCAACAAGCTTGCTTCTGTGAAGACACTGTGAGTTCCCGGCTTACCCTGCCCCTGCTTTGAAGGGCTGATGTGCTTGTGCTTTTCTGTTGATCAATTTATGAATTATTGTTTCCTCAAATAAACCCTTCAAAAATGTTGTAACACCCAACCATCAAAAAGCATTACAGGGCCAGTGTACATGGAGGACCCCCAGCCCTATCTTTCATTTTTAATTTTTTTCCCACCCTAGCCTAGAACTTTCATTATAATTACTCTAAGAAATTCCCCTAAACGTAATCTTCATGGACCATTTTATTTTAGATATTCTTACATACTTTTCAGCAGTCTTTGACTAGAGGTAAAATGTCCTTCATGGAAGGTGTGTATAGCCACTACATTTAAGTTCATGACCCCTGTAAGTCATTGTTTTTAAAGCTCTTAGGTGAACAGATGCAGTTCCTAACTGGGGATTATTCTCATCTCCATTCATCAGCCTGATGTCTCTCCTATCCATTTCCAACTTCACAAGAGGCGAGGATACTGAATTAAATAGCACTACAGCCCACTAGTATTTTTTCACTCTATAATAACATCTGCAGTGAATTAGCTTCTACTGACATCATGAACAATAGATGTCACCGAACAACAGAAAAGTATGCTCCTGGCTTCTGTGAAGAAGACAGGGCATTATATCCTCCAGCCAACTCTCTTCTCTTCTACAGAAGAGAAATAGTAGACAGGAGGAATGAATAATCCCTATTTATCCTCCTGCTAACTCTGTGGGGGGTCTACATAGAGAGAGCATACACATACATGTGCGTGCATATGAACTGTATGTGTATGTATATATGATATATGTATATAATATATGTAATTTAAAGAGTAAAACATACAGAGAGGGGAGACAGTTTACTGTATCATTGGAAACAGAAGAGTAATGCATGATGATTACAGTTAAGCATGTCCCATTTTCACAAGTTATACTGATTTCAAGAAATCTATACCTTGTATTTTCAGCAAAACTTTCTTGGTAAAAATACAAGGAATTTAATTTGTATCTTGCTTCTCTGTAATCCTAAATATTTATTCATTTTTATTCATCAAAGAAATCATTGACGGAGTGCTTCATTGGTTCTGTTAATACCTGGTGTACCCCAATCAACTTTCATTTGCTAATGGGGTTTTAGGAAGAGAAGATTTCTGCAGAGCTATAGGAAGAGAGAATGGAGATGACTGGATGCAGAATGGAAAGGACTGGGCACCAAGGAAAAGCCCTTGTGTTGAACTCTGCTATTTGCTAGTTCTATCACCTTAAATGCACCAATTACATGTACTGGGAATATGTACTTAGCTGGAAAACGATGAGGCATGAATACATACCTACAGGTATGTATTCATGCCTACATTTTAGGCCATCAGTAATGGATGCTTCTGTAACATCATGTCCTGTGCTCAGAGCCTGGTGGACACCAGAGTTAGTAAGCAGATTAATTCTTTTTTCTCTTGCTGGAAGGTCTCACCTTGTCCTCCCTAAATACATCTCTCAGTCATTTCTGGAAATCTCCAAGGTAACTTTTGAATATGAGCTAAGTAGCAGGTACACACAAGTTCCTCTACCTCATTGCCACCTCTAACACTGGTTTCTGTTGTCAGTGATTTCCATGGGAACACTCCATTGCCTTGACAACCTCAATCTCCTGTGGATGTTCTAAGATCCCCAGATATCAAAAGAATGACACAGAGGGGACAGATGAGGCAGTAGTCATAGCCCTTGAGTTACAATGAAAGACTCAAGATGAACTTTCTCTTTTTTTAGGTCTTTTCAAGACAGGGTCTCCCTGTAGCCACAGCTGTCCTGGAACTCACTCTGTAGACCAGGCTGGCCTTGAACTCACAAAGATCCACCTGCCTCTGCCTCCCAAGTGCTGGGATTAAAGGTGTGTGCCACCATGCCTGACACAAGATGAACTTTCTATTATTTAAAAAATTCTTAGTGCAAGAGCAAGCCAGTGAACAGCATTCTGCCACGGCCTGTACTTCAGCTCCTGCCTCCAGGTTCCTGCCCTGAGTTCCTGCCTTTGGCTCCCTAAGTGATGAACTGTGACCCAGGAGATGTAAGGTGAATAAACCCTTTCATCCCCAAGTTGGTGTTGGTCAGAGTGTTTTGTCACAGCAATGGAAGACAAAACTAGAACAGAAATTGGTACCAGAGAGTGGGCTATTGCTGTGACAGACCTGACCTTGGTGTTTTGGGGAAGGATTGTGGAAGTGTTTGGAACTTTGGGCTAGAAAAATCATTGAATGCCTAAAGATCGTTGCTGTGGAACTTGGAACAGTTTTGCTGAAGGAGTTGTAGAGGATGGAGGCCTGGCTTGTGAAGTTTCTAGTTTCAAAGGAAAGCAGAGATCATCAGGACTATTTAATCTGTGGGTTCTGGTTAGCTGGGGCTGAAGAATCAGCTGTAAGTAACAAGAGACCAGAACCTGAAGTGAAAGCTATGTTGTACTGGGACAATTGATGCTGGTTAACTGGGGCTGAAAAATCAGCTGTAAGTAAAAGAGACCAGGATCACTGTGGTGAAATCTTCTGGGAAGAATTTCTTCAGGGTCAGCACACAGAAGCTGTGATCCAGAAGGGGCCTGAGCCTCCATCTCAAGCCAGAAGCAGGACTTGGTAGTGTGTAAGAGTCTCCTATATGGTTATGGTGTTGAAATTTGAGGGGGTCACAGAGAGCAGCCGAGGCTTGGCACTGCGAGAGGTCAGGAAAGGCCATTAGTGGAAGTGCACCTCAGTTGCCATGAAGACCCCAGGATTGTAGGGGTCATGGAGAGAAGCTGAGGCTTTGTACCATTGGTGAAGGTGCTGCCTCAGTTTCAGTGGCGACCCCAGCTTTTTGGAGATGCCAGAACCATGGGATGACCACCAAGAGCAGCAGCAGGTGTGAAATGGAGTCAGCTTGGAATTGCGAGATGAGCTGTATGTGCCATGGGCTGCAGAGTCAGAGAAGGGGAGTTGCCGAAACTCTTTGGAACCCAGAAGATCATGAGTGAATCCCAGGTGTCCAGCCTTGAGCTACTTGCTGGACTTGGGTTTTGTTTGGGTGTGCCTGATTCTTCCCTTTGAAATAAGAGAAAAAATTTTCTTAGTGCATATAAGAGAAGAAATTAAGACATTTGGCTTCAGGAAGAGTGGTATCCAAGGTTCAGAAAATGCCAAGAGCAATGAGGAAGAAGATAAAGAGGAAGAGGAAGATGAGGAGGAGAAGGAGGAAAAAGGGGAAGGATGAAGAGAAAGAGCAGGAGGGAGAGGAGGAGGAGAAGGAGAAAAGGGGGAAGGATGAAGAGGAAGAGGAGGAGGAGGAAGAGGAGGAGGAGGAGGAGGAAGAGGAGGAGGAGGAAGAAGAGGAGGAGGGAAATAAATTCTCATCATTTGCATCAATGAAAGATAATATTTCCCATTGGCTTGGTTTGGCTGTTTGTCTACCTGTGAGCTGATCAACAGGAATAAAAGTGAGTATCCATATCTTGCAGATATTTAGCATCCAATCAGCTCCATTGAAATGCCAACATTATTGAGTAGAGAAAGGGCAGTTTCATGAGATTCCTTTATAAGATGCAGAAATTAAAGTTGTACAAAAAAAAACCATGGCTGTCCAATTAGAGTGGTCCTCCCAATGCTGTATAGGACTTTGTTGCCAACCCTTTAAATATGCTACTATAGCCAGTACAAAGCCTGACAAAGTTTTCTAAAAGCGCAACTTCTTGATCTGTGATCCTAAAGTCTCTTTCAACACCAGCCCAATATAGTGCCTAAACCAACAAGGGTGTAACTGTATTTTCACCAATGTTCTACCCCACCCTCTTCTTTTCTATTCCCTAGGCTTCTTTACATTGGCTCACACAAAACCCCTCTTAGCCAAAAACAGCAATTTCCTTATCCATGACAACCACTGGACACATACACACAAAAATGTGAAATGCCTACCATGTTTACAAATACTAATCCAATTGAAGCTGATTTTGATTGAGGCTCTGCTTGAATATTGCCCACTATTATTTGCTTATTATTAGTTCAGAATACTTTTCTCTATAATACATTCTGTGCTATAGTATGCTAGATCCCATGAAGTCTTACCTAAAGATCTCTGGAGCATCTAGAACTCCCGGGACAGTGAGAGTAATCACTTCTAAGGGCATAGATAACATAAGGCAATAGTTACTTTGACTTTGAGTAAAAGCCCTGGAAAGGAGCTTGTCTTAGTGCTACCCTGGGCAAGGGAAGTACAACTTCCCAAGAACAGCTTAAAATATCTAGAGCTCTTTATCATCTCTCAACTAAGCTCCAGAAAATAAAGCATGTTGCCAGGTTCCTATTTGATCTTCAGAAATAGAAGGGAAACTGTCTCCTGGTCATTTACTTTGAACCTGACTCCTAAAATATAGTGTGAGTTGCCACAGTGAATAAAGGAAGAAAATTCATTTGCTCCCCTCTGCATTCTCAGAGATAACATTCCTGAGCCAAAGAGGAAAATTGAGCCCAGCCAGTGGAATATTTAACAAGGACTATATTTTATTTCCCAAAGGTTAAACTCCATTTACTTAGAAAAAAGACTTAATCCACGATGTGATTGCTTTCATTGCCATGTTCTTTTGCTGACGATGTTACATGAATCAGAAACTTTATACACCGCAAACTCAAATTCCAACAGAATTTAACTAGTGATGGCAACAGAATTTGATATGGTCTCCTTATTCAATAGGCTTCTTTTACCTTCTGCCTGGAAAGGGAGCCCTCCCTCAAGTGGTATAAACTTGGCAATGCTTTCTCCATCAGGAGCTTTTATAAGAAGCAGAGCATGGGTCCAATGGTGTCTCTCAGCAATCTCCAATTGTAACATAACTGTAAAGATAGAGTCAAGTTTATTTACACATCACAAAAATTCCCAGATTCAGGATAATTGAATTATAATTTTGACCCTTTCTGTCTTGGACATCTCAATACACAGGCATTGATATTGTTCTTGTTATGAAATGTGTACTCCCTTTAAATTTATTCTGTTAGGATGGAGGGAGAAGTAACAGTTTTCAGGATGAATAGGTTTTGTGGTTGTCTTCCTGAGCAGAGAACTCCCAGATTTTAGAAGCTCTATTGCTTAGAAATGTTTCTCCAATAAATGATTTGAATGTTAATTTATGCTCAACCTGAAGTCATTGTTAATGCAATGGATTTTATGAATGTGGTATATGGAAAACATTTTTCTTTTAATGGCATGTGTTAACTCCAGAATTGTTAATGTATAGTTAAGTAAACACTGGAATGTATTAGAAATAAGATGGGATAAGGTAATTCTTGATCATTTGGTCTCCTTGGTTACAAAAAGAAAGTCAAGTACCTGTTATTTTGATATAGTATCTTAATCACAGTACCTCAGAGTTATCACTGGCTTGACTGCCTTTATAATGTAATGAGGCTGAAAGTATAATTAGTTTCTTTCTTTCTCATTTGGTCATATGTACAAGTATGTTTGCACATGAAAAAAAAAAGAGATTTTATTTTGAGTTGAGTAAGATCCTTTCCTCAAAGTAACCATTGATCAGTTTCGATATGTTTGGAGCAATGTGGCAGGAGTTACAATCAACTTTCTAGTCAATTGACCCAGTGCCCAAAAGTTTCCAGTCCTTTGGTGAAATGCCCAAGTTAAATGGCCATTTGATTGAAATACATGGCTAAAAGAATTAGGGATTTGGCAAAGTCACAAGATTGACAGCATGACATTCTCAGAGCCATAAAAGAGGCAGAATAAAAAGATACATGTGCGTGCATTTCCATCCAAAATAGAATTTTATTCTCAAGTGGAAGGATGGCCAGGGTTTTCCCAGGCACACAAAGAAACCATCATTTCACTCTTGTAAATGGTCCCATTGTTTAATGTTCACAAACACAACCCCACCAAACACACAAACTCACAAGCCAACAGAGAAGGGATTAAATTCTGCCCCAAGGAAAGAACCCACACAGATTTTTATTCTTATTTTATGCTGATAGATTTACAGTTTGTAATATCATAGTCAACGAGTCTTCCTGTCATAAAATCCCTTGTTAGGTTGATGATTGCTATGACACCTTGATACCATTAATTTGTTCTTCTAATTTTTAGTTGTCTGAGTGGCCGATTGCCAGAAATCAATCACATCACCATGTGGCTGACCTAATACAGTAATTATTTCAAAACAGAAACTACTTGATAAGTTCATTAGTAGCCACTGTGTAAATGGTCCACACTTGTAGGTACAAATGGATCCCCAACATGCAGGAAGTGCTTGGCGGCTCCCAAGATTGTCCCTGTTTGATAGGTCTTATTAAATTGTATTTATTAACTCACTCTGGGTTTTTAATTAATTCACTCTAGTTTAAGGTTTTTTATCTGTTTATCTGAACTCAGATGAACTGATTTCTATATGGTTTTACCCATGTCTCTCCAACTGCTTTCTTTTGGTTTCTCTTATTACCTATCAGCTATTATATATAACTACTCAGATCAACATGAGTATTTTTTTGTAATTTTTGCTAAATTAAAAGAGACTTAAAGGACGTGATCATTTCTGTAAATAAAATCTGTGAATTGCAGGGCATGGTGGCACATGCTTTTAATCCTAACACTTGGGATGCAGAGACAGATGGATCTTTGTGAGTTCAAGGCCAGCCTGGTCTACAGAATGAGTTCCAGGACAGGTGGGGCTACAGGGAGACCCTGTCTCAAAAAGACCAAAAAAAAAAAAATCTGTAAATAAAATTTCAGCAATTTCTATAGATTTTTGATAAGTATTTTTTAATCCAGGGTCTCCCTGTAGCTCCCAGCTGTCCTGGAACTTGCTATGTACACTGGGAAGACCTTCATTGTAGGTCTATCTCCTTCCATCAGTGCTGGGATTAAAGGCAGGGGCCCACATTCCTCGCTTCCCTTATAAATAGTCTTAACTTTACTTTTAGGGACTTTTTTGACCATGTTATATTTGTTTGAAAATATATTCATAATGAAGTATCTCATTTATAAATGAAATTTTACAGGTAATAGTCTTACTTGGCAGTCAACTGTCTTCCTAGTTTTGAAACTGTCATTCCATTGTCTTTTGACTTCCATTGTTTCCATTGAATAGTTGGCTCTTTCTCCTGTTACTATTTCAATTCTTTTAGTGATTGCTTTTCACTTAACCTTTCTCCAATACCTTCTTAACTAAATTTATGTGTTATCTCTGAGAAAATCTTTAGTTTCCTAACTGACCTGTGTTTGACAGTATAGTTACTTTGGAGGTAGACAACTGATTGCTCCAATAGCTTTGCTTAATCCTCTTGTTCTGTTAATAATATTGTATTGATTCATATATAAATGTCTATTTTTCTTTGACTTCTGAGTACTGAATACAATATATTTTAGAAAAAAATTTGAGCATCTGCATTCTTTAGTAGAAGGGTTGGTAAGCTTTTTCTGTTAAGGCCAGGTGATAAGTGTTGTTGGCTTTGAAGGCTATATGGTTTTTGCTGCAACTGCTCAACTTATCACTGTAATATGGAAGTGGCCATAGGCAAATTGCAAATGAATGAAAGAGCCTGGATATGTTCTAATAAACTTTTATTTGAAAAGTTCAGTAGACAGGATTTGTGTCCAGAGATAATCAAACATTCCTAGGAGTGGAATAAATGGCCCTCAGTTAAGAGCCACCTGCCTTATGGTCTATGATGTAGCCCACCAAGGGAGCCTAATTACCCTCTAATGATTAGACTTGAACCCGTTTTTGCTCCCATGATCCTAACACCATGCGTTTGAAAGCTGGGCATGAATTCCCAATTTCTAGTCACCACTCAAAAAGCTGGGTGGCAGCTCTCATGTCAACCTCTTTCAGATGTTGCTCCATCCGTCTGATTCCTTCTTTGCCATGTTCCAGGCAAGCTGATATATTTTCTTGCATGCCTTTCCTCACTTCTGTTTTACTTCACTTTTCTAAGTTTAGTCTTTTGTTACTAAGTATACTCTCAAGATATGACACTCTTAATGGATTTTCCCCTAAAAGTATAGTTAGTTACATATATAAAAAGATACAATAATTTTGCTACTGCTATTCAAGTTTGTCTTTTATTAAATATAATTGCCAGAGCTTATAAAAAAGTACTGAATGATTTTTAAATATATTTTTAAATAGACTCCAGTTATACAAAACATTAATAAATTGCATTATAGAACTTTTCTATGCACATTAATCAGTTAATTCTAGAGTCATTATCAAACTTAAAATTAAATTATTCAATTTCCATGGGAAAATGAAGAGCCATATTTCCAAATTGACTTTAAAAAGCCTACAATATAATTGAATCTTGATTTAATTTATTTATTAATCAGAATTTAGTACTAAAATAAAACATGTAGATCATTTGAGAATACTGCATTTTTAATGAACAAAAATTATTTAAGTAAAAGTTATTAAGAAAAATTAAGCAAGCTTTGGGGTTATTTTAGGATAATGTTCCTTGAGTTTGTTGAAGAGTTTTAATTATGTGATTGTCATCATTATATATTTTGTTAACAACTGGTTGTGACCAAAGTCTGGTTACTTAGGCATTTTATTTCCTATGAAAAAGTTTTGTCGCCAGGCATGGTGGTGCACACCTTTAATCCTAGCACTTGGGAGAGGCAGAGGCAGGCGGATCTTTGTGAGTTGAAGGCCAGCCTGGTCTACAGAGTGAGTTCCAGGACATCTGAGGCTACAGGGAGACCCTGTCTTGAAAAAACAGAAACAAAAAATTTTCTAGCAAACACTTAAAAAATAATTCATGTACTGTTTTATGTATTTTACATTTATCAACGAGTAATCCTGATCATAAACCACATAAGATTAGTTCTATAATTATACCCATTCCTCAGATAAACAAACAAGGTCTCTATATCTACTATAGATAAGTATGATACTTTCATTTTGTATAATAGGATTAAAGCTCAGAACCAGGGATTAAACATAATGGGTTCCATGTAACATGAAGTTACTGTTAAATAACTAGAGAATTGAGTGTAATTTTGTAAAATCTCATAGAATATTTGAAAGATACCTTGGAAATCAATAGTTTGAGCCACAGTTGTCTTCAAATGCTTAGATGTATGTTGTCCACCTAGCCCCATTTAGAGAAGTACTTGGATCTGACTGCCTTTAAGTAAAGTGTGAGCTGATGTGTTAAAGTAGTTTAAATATTTGCTTAATCAGATCCTGTTTTTCTAAAACTAGGCATTGAAAAATAATGTACTATAATTTGTCACATTTATTTAACTACTTTCTGTAATCCTGTGATTGAGTTTTAAGTCCATAAGGAAACAAATTTTTCTCTGTTTTCATTAGCTATTTTGTGAGAATCATATTGAGAAATTACAAAATCATTCTTTTAGAAGTTCATTCATTAACTGATAATTTTATAACAAAAATAACTGTAAAAACTGTGCATGCATTTTGAATGGTTAATATATGCTAATGATACAAAATTTTAAAGTTATCCAATGAAAAGTACATTTTTTAACACTATCTTTTCCCCCAGAGTACACTCCTGAAAAATAAGATGAGGGTTTGAAAACAAGTAAAGGAAATGAACATTAAAAGAACAGTTTTCATACAAGAATCTGAGACCATCTTCTGTACATTGACTCTTTACTTTTGTGTGTATGTATCTGTGATGGGTATATACATGTGTATATATATGCCTGTTCACTTGTGTGTAGACACATGTGTTCACAGGTGCCTTGTGCATGTTGATGTTTGTTCTCCTGAATGTGGTGGTATCTTCCACTGTCCCTCTCCACTTTATTCATTGAGGCAGGGGCTCCACGAAACCAGATGCTCTGTACCTCTAGTTAGTCTAGATAGCTGGCCTTAGGGAATCTCTGGTCTATGCTTCATGAATGATGGCCTTGCGAGTGGCTGTCACGCATACCCAGCTTTTACATGGCTCTATGAATCCAAACTCTGGTGATCACACAGCAAGAAATTTATCCAATGAGTTCTCTCCCTAGCCCACAAACTTCTTTTTTATTCAATGATTGTTTGTTCAGAACTTAATAATTCCATGGTGATATTTAGACCAATAATATTTTGTTGCATGTTAGATTTAAGAAGTGTCTTTCGAACACTTTTCTATTAATCAGGGAAAAAAAGTCAAAATCTTAGAGTTGGGCTGTTCATGTATCAGATTACTTGGCTCAGGGGTTAAGAGCACTGGCTGCTCTTCCAGGGGACTTGGGTTTGGTTCCCAGCACCCACATGGGGGCTAACAACCATCTCATCTATACCTCCAGTTCCAAGGTATCTGACACCTCTCTGGCCTCTATGGGTTATAATGCATGTGGTGCACTAACATACATGCAGGCAGAGTACTCATAAGATAAAAATAAATTTTCAAAAATTAAAAAAATTTCCAATAAGTTCTGATGAGCACTGGATTGAACCCTTCAGCACCCACTGCAGGACATATGCCTGGCACCAGCTCTTTTTTCAAGCTTCTGATAATAAAGTGATTGAAAGGCCTTTGGTGTATTGTAAATGTTTAAAAAATGGCTACCTAAATTTAAAATATATTTTGTAGCCTTTACAGATCTTCATGGTGTAAGTACTTTCACCATGGGTGACTTCAAGCTTGTAACACAACTCACTGAAATAGATATGAAAGAGGAGCACTCCATTCATTATTCCATAGTTTTCCTAACACAGATACTGAACAGATTTGAATAATCTAAAAAAGCAAAGCTATAATAAGAGCAATTTTTGTAAGAAATATCTTCTGATCATGTGTCACACATATTTTAACATCATATATTTAGGGGTTTTTTGAGACAGGGTCTCCCTTTAACTCCAGTTGTCCTGGAATTCACTATGCAGACCAGGCTGGCATTGAACTCACAGAAATCTGCCTGCTTCTGCCTCCCCAGTGTTAGAATTAAAGGCATGCACCACCATGCCCAGCATATATCTAGTTTTAAGTCCTGAGAGGGAAATTCATAGCCCTAAGTGCCTACATTAAGAAAAGAGAAAGAGCACAAGTAAATGACTTAACATTACAACTAAAAACACTTGAGAGGCAGCAACAAATGAATCCTAAACCTGGCAGACAGGAAGAAATAACAAAAGTCAGAGCAGAAATCAATGAAATAGAAACAAAGAGAATAATACAAAAAAATGAATCCAAGAGCTAGTTCTTTGAAAGAATAAAGAAGATAGATAGACCTCTAGCCCAATTGACTAAAAGAAGGAAAGAGCAACTCCAAATCAACTAAATTTCATCAAGAGATGAAACGGGAAACATCACAACAGATACTAAAAAAATTCAGGCATTCTTATGGGAATACTCCAAAAACCTATACTCTACTAAATTTGAAAACCTAAGAGAAATGGATGAATACCTGACATCATGGAATCCACCAAGACTTAACCTGGAAGAGATCAACAGCTTAAATAGACCCATAATAAAGGAGGAAATTGAAACTGTAATAAAAATCCTCCCAACTAAAAAAAGCCCAGGTCCAGATGGATTCACAGCAGAATTCTATAAGACATTTAAATATATATTTTTTAATTTTCTTAATTTTATTTATTTCTGTATGTGTATGAATGTACTGTCTGCATGTGGGTTTGTGCACCTGTGTCGTGCAATGCCGCAGAGGTCAAAAGAGGGTGTCAGATTCCCCTGGAACTGGAGTTCTCTTGGAATTGGAGTTTCAGACGGTTCTTGGCCGCTATGTGGGTGCTGGGGATTGAACCCGGGTCCTCTGTAAGAGCGGTCGGCTCTCTTAACCTTTAGGCCATCTCTCCAGCCCCAATTCTATAAGACATTTAAAGAAGACTTACAGCCACTACTACTCAAATTATTCAAGACGATAGAAACAGAAGGAAATCTCCCAAATTCATTCTATTAAGCCAACATCACTTTAATACCAAAACCCGGCAAAGACACAACCAAAAAAGCTATAGACCCATTTCACTAATGACTATAGATGCAAAAATTCTCAACAAAATACTTGCAAACTGCATACAGGCACATATCAAAAAGATCTGGAGAGATGGCCTAGCAGTTAAGAGAGCTGACCGCTCTTACAGAGGACCTGGGTTCGATCCCCAGCACCCACATGGTGGCCAAGAACCGTCTGAAACTCCAATTCCAGGAGAACTCCAGTTCCAGGGGAATCCGAGACCCTCTTTTGACCTCCACGGCATTGCACGACACGGGTGCACAGACCTACATGCAGACAGTACATTCATACACATACAGAAATAAATAAAATTTTAAAAATTAAAAAAAAAATCATCCACCATGACCAAGCTGGATTCATACCAGAGATGCAGGGATGGTTCAACATATGTAAATCAATAAATGTCATAGAGCACATAAACGGGCTGAAAGACAAAAACCACACAATCACCTCAATCGAAGTAGAAAAGGGCTTTGAAAAAAATTCAGCATGCCTTCATGCTTAAAGTCCTGGAGGGAATTGGAATGGAGGGGACATTCCTCACCACAATTAAATCCATATACAATAAACCCACAGCCAGCATTATCCCAAATGAGGAAAAACTAGAAATATTCCCCTTAAAGTCAGGAACCTGGCAAGTCTATCCCCACTCTTCTTCAATATAGTGCTTGAAATGCTCAAAAAAAGCAATAAGACAAAAAAAAAGGAAATCAGAAGAGTACTAATTGGAAAGGAGGAAGTCAAACTATCCCTTTTTGCAGATGACATGATAGTTTACCTAAAGGATGCCAAAAACTCCACCAAAAAACTTCTAAAAACCATCTACAGCTTCAGTAAAGTGGCAGGATACAAAATTAACTTAGAAAAATCAGTAGCCTTTCTTTACACCAATAACAAGCAATTGGAGAAGGAATACAAGGAGACTTTCCCACTCACAACAGCCTCCAAAAAAATGTTATCTGAGAACAAACCTGACCAAACACACCAAAAATCTCTACAAAGAAAAATTTAAATCATCAAGAAGGAGATTGAGAAAGATACTAGAAGATGGAAAAATTTCCCATACTCATGGATTGGAAGAATCAATATAGTAAAAATGACCATCCTACCCAAGGTAATAAACAGATTCAATGCAATCTCAATTAGAATCCCCATGAGCTTCTTCACAGACCTGGAAAAAAAATATTAAAGTTCATATGGAGAAACAAAAGACCCCAGATAGCCAAAGCAACCCTGAGCAAAAAAGAGCAATACAAGGGGGATTGCCATACCAGATTTCAAACTATATTACAGGGATATAGTCATAAAAAACAGCCTGGTATTGGCACAAAAACAGGCCTGTAGATCAATGGAACCAAAATGAGGATCCAAACCTGAGCACATCCAATTTCAGCCACCTCATATTTGACAAAGGGGCCAAGAAGACTCAATGGAGGAAAGACAGCTTCTTCAGTAAATGGTGTTGGCATAACTGGATCACCACTAGTAAAAGAGTGAAACTAAACCCCCACCTCTCTTTGTGTACAGAAATCAACTCCAAATGGATCAAAGACCTCAATGTGAAACCCTAAACTCTGAAAATGATAGAAGAAAATGTTGGTTGTAACCTATAAGACAAAGGCATAGGAAAAGACTTTCTAAATCAGACAGCAGCTGCACAAACAATAAGGTCAACAACTGACAAGTGGGACCTTATTGAACTCAAGAGCTTCTGTCCAACAAAAGAAACAATCAATGAAGTGAAGAGAAAACCCACAGAGTGGAAGGAAACCTTCACCAGTGATACATCTGATAGAGTATTAACATCCAAAGTGTATAAACTACTCAAAAAACAAAGGAGTAAGAAAACAAATGACCTACTCAAAAGATGGAGTAAAGAGCTAAACAGAGACTTCACAAATGAAGAAGTAAAGATGGCTGAGAAACATCTTAGAAAGTGTTCAACATTGCTAATAATTAAGGAAATGCAAATTAAAACCACCTTAAGATTTCATCTTACTCCAGTAAGACTAGACTAGACTATCTAGAAAACAAAGGATAGCAAATGCTGGAGAGGTTGTGGGGAAAAGGGAACACTCATCCATTGCTGGTGGGAATGCAAACTCGGGCAACCCCTATGGAAAGCAGTGTGGAGAACTTTCAAGAAACTGAAAATGAGCCTACCATCTGACCCATTCATACCACTCCTGGGTATATAACCACAAGACTCATCCTATCGCTGAGATACATGCACACCTGTTTATTGCAGCTCTCTTCACAATAGCAAAGAGCTGGAAGCAACCCAAGTGTCTCTCAACTGACAGGTGGATAGAGAAAATTTGGTACATATACACAATGGAATTCTATGCAGTGGTAAAGAAAGATGACATCATGAACTTTGTAGGTAAATGTTTGGAACTTGAAGGCATTATGCTAAGTGAAGTAACACAGTCCCAGAAAGGCAAACAATGAATGGTATCCCTCATTCATGGATATTAACACCAAATCCATAGTTGAAAGTCAAACTGAGAAAACTTAATGCTATATTTCTTTTTATCTGAAGGTAACTATGCTGTTATAATGTGAATTCCTTAAGGGGCACTAGAATTAACTGAACACTTATTTTCAGACTTTGTAATTGTGGAATATGTATGGAGGGTATGTATTCATATATTAGAGTAAGGTAAAATTAAAGGGAAAAATGTGAACTCCTAAACATATTTTGGAATTAGCATACATTTTATTTTCAAAGGTCATAATTTTGGTATCTATGTGATGTGTATATATAGGCATATTTTGGAGCAATACAAATAGAAGAGAACAACAATGACAAAAAGCCTGGATCAAAGAACTGACTGAACCAGTTAACCTCTGCCCAAACAATAAACCTCTGCGGAGAAAAACTTGAAAAAGACTGAGAAAAAGATGCAAGACATGTATGGCAGAATGCATGAACTGGGGTGGGGTGAGGGGCATGGAAAAGGGAATGTGTCTAAATTGGACTAAGAAATGATGTATGAAACACATGAACCACTAATAAAAATATTTTATTAAAAAAAACATAACATAACTTAAATTTTAGTATGGCTGCTTTGAACAGTCAGTTTATGATCTCCTTGAAAGCTTATAAATTAGTTGTTGAAAGACTGGATAAGTCAACTGTAGCATACCACAGCTCTACTACATGTTAAGTATAATAGAATTCTGGAAACAAACAGGCACTATGGAAGGCTATTATTGCCTTTACTCCCAAAAAGACATTTAACAAGGATTTAAAAGTACCTGTTTTCCTCCTTTTCCTTATGAGGATGTCAGGTCCAACAGAGATCCCAGTCTGTTCATTCTTGAGTAAGAACTAAGTCACAGTACACTTACCTGATTCCCCTTTACCAATACACCTTCTATAATCATCCAAGAAACAAGAAACAAACACTTGAGGACTAGTTTCACCAAAGGACTTTTATTAATAGATTAGATCTTTTTTTTTTTTAAAAAAAGCCATGTGCCAACTTGTGATACAAGTAGAAGGTGGTGATATCTTTAAGAGGTGAAGCCGGGAGGAATGGAGGGAGGTTGCTGGGTACATACCCTTAAAGGAGATCATAGGGACCTGAACACCTCTCTCTGCCTCCTGCTCTCATCAGGTGAACCATTGTACTTCATGTGCTCCTTGCCATGATCTGTCTCATGATAATTTCAAAGTATCAAGGCCAAGAGACTATGGATTGAAGCCTCTGAAGTTATTTGTCTCATGTATCTTATCATAGCAACAGAAAGCTGACTAACACATGACACTGAAAACTGTCTAATCCTTACTAACCCTTGATATAATTTTCTTTAAATGATAAAGCTTGGACTACTTTACTGTTTTACAGTACATCTATAAGAAAAATATTAAATTCCCAGCAATTACTTACCTTCTGTTCTAGAGATGTGGGGGTCACTGAAAGAATGAAGGCTCCGGTGTCTACATTCACATAGCTTTCATTCTTGTTGACCTTCAAGATAACAAAAATAAAGTATCAATTCAGTGCTCTAAAATAAACCTACTAACTGAGTGCAAGGAGAAACTTCATGCAAGTTAGAGAAGGTGAGAGGTCACATTTAGAGGAGAGAAGACTTAGAACTGTCTTCTAAGTTGACTAAGAAAAATATCTCAGGTAGCTTAAGACTTAAGGAGTTACTTCCTTCTCATACCTAATAGGAAATGGCATTGGACATTGCATTCTGGTACAACCCTGCCCAGGATACCTGCCTCATAGCTCAATAACAGGGTTGGCTGGATTAGTTTGCCTTTCTCACAAAGTAGAGTAGCTGCAAGGTAGAATTTTCCCTTACTTTTCTTTTACCTTTGGTAAAAGAACATTCTCCTGAAAAGATTTCCTAATTGTGAAAACTGAGCCAGGTCTTCCCTTTTCTGTATCTTTACCAATATTTTTAACGCTGTCTTTTATTTCAGGAAAGCACATAATAGTGGTGGGTGTAGGAAGGGCTTGGGATCAAACAGAAGAACCCCATCCTTAGATACATTGAATTCCCATAGAGTCAATTAAAAAGGAGCTAAGATAAAAAGACCAAAGACTCAATCTGCAGAACATATTTTAAAGTTTGATAATAATGCCTTTAGGGGCTGGAGAAATGGCTCAGCAGTTAAGATCACTGGCTACTCTTACAGAGGACCTGAGTTCCACTCCCACCACCCACATGGTAACTAATATCTATCCATAATTTCAGTTCCAGGGAAATCCAATGCTGTCTTCTAACCTCTGCAGGCATGCACCCACAGATGCACTTATACACATGCAGACAATATATTCATACACATAACATAAAAATATTTTTAAAAAACAATAATGTATTTTTAAAATCCATTACCAATATGCCATGCATATTGTGCTTTGGGGAGGTTACTCAAGTACAGTGATTGAAAATGCATCATATTCACATTTTCTCCTCCTGTCCATCATAGAAATATTTGTTATGTTCAATCACTAACTTGGCTCTTTAAAAGGCATGTTGATCTCTATATCAGCAAAGCATTGTGCATGGATAGTGCACCCAGGAGTGAGGTGTGGAAGAAGCTATCAGTAAAAGTGACTTTTCTATGACAGCAGTTAGGCAGTTAAACTACTTAACAGCTCTCCGATTAGAATGACATAAGTCTGAGTGAATCTGAGAAAATTCTGTTTAGCAATTTTTCAATATTGAACAAGGTAACTAATACTTTGAAGCTTTAGTTTCTTTATATGCAAGAAAGAAAAGGAGAAAGAGGAGTTCCCCATAGAAAAGTTGTTAGGTAATTCCTGCAAGATAGTCATCAAAATACACCAACATATATTATATATTAAATGGCTACAGCATGTTAAAGTCCAGTAAAAGAAAAGCAAATCTGAGGAGTTTACCACAAAGAGCTGAGTATAGATGGTGTTTCAGGCAGGGGTGTCAGGAACGGGGGGCTCAGTAGGACTTCCAGACTAACAGAAATAGTGCCTAGAGATGGGCAGAAATATGGGAGACTGGAGACAATAGAATGGCCTCAAAGTGATGGAAACAAATAACTGCCAAGTTAGACTTCTATTATCACTGAATATATTATTCAGAAAATGAAAACTTTTCAATCAAAGAAAAAATCATAGTCTACATCAGCAGCATGCATAGAGGCAAACAGTACATGTTCTTGAGAAGGAAGAAAAATTAAGTTGGATAAGAACTTGGGAATGCAAGAAGGAGGAAAAGCAAGCCAAAGCTCATGGTGTTAGGTGCCAACATGAATATTCCATGCATAAAGCAATATTTAGAATGCATTGAGAAGTTTAGAAAATATGCATTCGTGGAAACAATCATATATTGAGAAGTAGCAAATGCTTTGTGCTGTAAAGTACATGCATCAGAATGGTAGAAGCATAAATACCCTGACTTGCTTCTTTTTACAAGAGTTCATCCCTGTAAAAGTTTTGTATATTAAATCTATTTCCATGTCTATTTCCCAGACAAATGAAACCCGTACTATGACTGTTCAATTTAGAAGTCAATGTCTTTGGGATTTTTTTTTTTTTTTTGTCTTTTCGAGACAGGGTCTCCCTGTAGCCCCAGCTGTCCTGGAACTCACTCTGTAGACCAGGCTGGCCTTGAACTCACAAAAATCCACCTGCCTCTGCCTCCCGAGTGCAATGCCTTTGTTTTTTATATTGAGCTTTCATAATACCAGCTGTGCCACATTCTGACAAATACTTGGTACTATCAGTCTTAGTAATTTTAGTAACTTAGAGGGATGATATGTAGTACTGTATCACTCTCTTCAGGTATTATGAAATTTCTATATCTGTCACCTCTTTGTTTTTACTGGTTTGTGTTTTTGTGATTTTTATTGCGGTTTTGTTTTTCTTAAACCATTATTGGTGGAAATTTTTTAATCAGAGACCCAAAAATGTGTTCTGTCAGACAGTGCGTACATTTCCATTTGCTATAGTCCTCCTACCAACAACCATTGCAAATGGAGGATTGAATTTGCAGTTTTAGGCCAGGGAGGGTATTTCAAGTCCATTATGAGGCAGAATTGAATATGGATTTGTGCCTAGAATCTCTCTCTTGCAAGTTATTTTGCTTAACTCTTCTTCCCCTCTCAAAGTTAAAGGTAAGCCAGACAAGTATTTCCAACACCTTTCTATGAGAATAATTTCGTTTTCCTAATTTGAAGCCAAGGAAAATATTGTTCCTCAAGAACCAATCTGAAGAGTCTCCAGTTCTTCTTTAAAAGACACTTTGTGTCTTTTCTTCTCAGGTGAGAGAGGTCATTACAGAGATTGGCTAACAGAGATTATGAGGAGACTGCTATGCAAATTCTCAGCTGCATGATTCATTAAGTTATATGAATCCTGCTTTCGAATTGGATCTTCCAGGGCGGTTCTGTGTTTGTAAATGTTTAACTAGATCTCCAGAAAAGAAGGAGGAAGAGAGCAAAGAGAGAACAAAACCCAACTATTAGATCTGTAGCATTCACCAATTCCCTTGCTACAAATATTCATACCAGGGCCAATTTCAAATCAACAGTGTAGCTTCCCTGTACACAGGGTAGGAAGGAATGCACAGCAGCACAGCTTTGCACAGGATCTTACCACATAGAGAGAATGCATGAGAAAAGCTTTAAAACCTTGGGGAATAGTATAATTGAGAAAGCAATTCAAAACGTGATGAACTTTTAGTGTTTACTGCTTTTATTTTTTAATAAACTTATTCAACTATAAATTTGTGTAATCTATTAATGGCAGAGTTTACAAACTGGCTTTGAGTTGTAAAATTTTTAAAGACAGCTTTGTGTAAATGCACAATCCATTTCACCACACAAATGACTATGGGTAATTCCTTTTTACTTTTATTTCTGTCAGCATTTTCATGTGTGGGGTGCTACCACATCCTTCTTGAGTCTCTAGGGCATCGTATTGCTTTACATGGAGGTTTCTTCAAGCATTTTGCATGTATTCTGTTATTTGCTCCTCACAACAACCCTACAGCTTTAATCCTGTTGAAGCTCCCATTTTACAGATGAAGCAATTAAGTCAGAGAGAGATTAAGTTACCTCTGATCTCAGACAAAGTAGCAGAGCCAGGACTTGCATCCAGACAATACAGAATTCAGATAGCATCCATTTTCTTTAAAGGAGGAAAGGCTTATTTGGGTTTATGGTTTCAGAGGATACAGTCCAACATGGCCTAGAAGGCACAGTGGCAGGAATATGAGGTTCTTCCCATAGCCCTGACCAGAAAGCTAAGGAGGCCGGCTAGGAGGGGTGTATAATCCTCAGAGGCCCAGGCCCAGCCTCTTAAACTCCACAGCTTCCAATATGGTGCCATAAGATGAGGACCAAGAGCTCAAAACACGAGCTTTTAAGGGCATTCCAGATTCAAACCTCAACACATACATTAATTAATTTCAATGAAGATTTAGTTTTTTAATTCTACAGATAGTTTTTAATGAGAGAGACCAAACAATCTCTAAGAGGATTTAGACTATGAATCAGGCACAATTTAGTCATAACATCATAAAAAGATTTCATGTGAGCAAGAGATTTTTTTTTAATTTTTATTAATTTTATTTATTTCTGTATGTGTATGAATGTACTGTCTGCATGCAGGTTTGTGCACCCATGTCGTGCAATGCCGCGGAGGTCAGAAGAGGGTATCGGATTCCCCTGGAACTGGAGTTCTCCTGGAATTGGAGTTTCAGACGGTTCTCGGCCGCCATGTGGGTGCTGGGGATCGAACCCGGGTCCTCTGCAAGAGCGGTCGGCGCTCTTAACCGCTAGGCCATCTCTCCAGCCCGAGCAAGAGATTTTTTAAGCATTATTACTTACCCTTGTGAAATGGTGAATTTTAACTGAATTGATAATTCTATAATCTTAATTATGTTTCCTACAAATTATACTGCTTGGCAAGTAATATGGGTATCGATGCAATCTTTTGAAATTAAATTAACTGCAAATTATAAGTTTTACCCAGTGCATGCATTTATCTTTATCTATTGAGCTGCTTCAAAATTAGTCATAGAAAAAATAACCATCCCACAGGGGAAAATGATACAAAAATGTTCAACTTTTTCTTAAAGAGTTTCAAGTATTGTACAAAAGTCCATAGAAAAATCAATTCAAATTTGACATTCCACCTTGCTTTCCCAAAATAAGAGATAACAAAGATATCAGGGAAAACAAAACAAAACAAAAGCAAAAAAAAAAAAAAGCCCCTTTTTCTTCCTCTGCCTATAATAATTAATCCCAAGATTATTGCAATTATGCTTGAGTTCTTTCCCAGCTTCTTCAAGTATGGGGGGGGCAACTATGGTTCTACCAGTGAGGAGAAATGAATAATTAATATTATGGAATGCAAAAGGAAAATGTGAGCCACAAAAATTTAACTGATTTTGTCTTTTAAGAACTTTAGCCTGGCGTGGTAGTGCACACCTTTAATCCAAGCACTTGGGAGGCAGAGGCAGGCAGTTCTTTGTGAGTACAAGGCCGCCTGGTCTACAGAGCAAGTTCCAGGACAGCTGGGGGCTCAGGAGACCCTGTCTGGAAAAAGACCAAAAAAAAAAAAAAAAAAAAAAAAAAAGAATCTCATGATGACCCTAAAAAGACAGATGCAAAAATAAGCAGAAATCACAGCAGCAAGTTCCTACTTCACCACCCATTAAGGACTCTGAACTAGAAATAGCTTTTTGTTTCTCTTCTAGTCCATCACAATATTTTTTTTGTTTCTCCTGTGTTTTTGTTGTAATTAGTTAAAGACTGGCCCACTGCATGTGTCAGGCTCTCTCATGGCCATATCAAACTCAAAAAAAGAAAAAATGTCTTTATATTAGAATACTAACACCACAGACATTCCCTAAAGCTATCTTTTCATTTGGTGAGTTTGTGGATTAATGCCTTTTTACTTTGGTGCTCCATGGCTAGCAAGTATTCAGAGTGTGAGTAAAAGGTCAAAGATTTGATATGATTCCATTTCATTTATTAGTTATTATTGTTTCTGTTATTGTTGTTGTTGTTGTTGTTGTTGCTATTGTTGAGATTGGATCTCACTACATAGCCCGGGCTTCAAACTCACACCAATCCTCCTGCCTTATCCTAAGTGTTAAATTTACAGGTTTGTGTCACTACATCCAGGTTCATTTATTGTTCATTCTGTTCCTCTTTCACAATTTAAAGAACCTAGAGACCACTATCCTAGCCTTAATAAAAAAAGGATTGAAACATATATTTTATAACTTTTCCCAGAAAGACTTTCTCTTAGAGGAAACGGGTTTTATGTTATTTAGGTCACTTAGTCAGAAAGCAAACCATTTGTCTTTGATCATGCCCTTGCCAGAAGATCCCTAACTCATTAGTGTGCTATTAATGAGGCTGGATTTTAAAGCAGGTGTTGTTAAGTGCAATCAGAGCAGCTTTATTAAGCCACAAATTGTCTTGTGATGACAAAGGAAGTCAGATTGGTCCATGTGCAGTTAACCTTTGTCTATATGCATGACTTGGCTGATTAAACAGCAATTGATAATGACCTTCAGTCTGGCAAAGCCGGAAATGGTGATGCCTGATGTTGGTATTCATTGTCTGTGATGTGAGTGACAGGCAGCCAGGCTCTTTAATTTAGAAATCTATAATGCAATTTCAAAATTAACTAATATTGCAGTGCAATGAACCACTAATTTATGTGTATTAAGCTGATATTTTGATGTGCATGCTATTTTGATGAGAGTATTACTGCTGAGAATTAACTTCAAGTTGAAGTTGAGTTGTGTTGACTGACCATCAGTATTAGCTAGAAAAAGAAGGCTACAAAGATAAAGCCCAGTGACTTTTGGAGCTCTGTTCATTTTTTTAACAAACTGAGCTCCCAGTATACTGATGACTCTGGACTTTAAGCACAGGCTTAACCCACAGAGCTCACCACACATTGGTAGAAAGGAACACAGATATTATTACAATTTATTCATGTGACAGCAGTTTATCCTTAGTACCTGAGAGCATGCTTTTTGTCATTCTCAGCACCTCCACTGGTTCCAAAACTGTGGGGAGAGATGAAGCTGGTGATGGCCAACTTGGGATTGATAGAGGGTACGTAACATGTTGGATAGTTTGTTTGTGTTACCTCAGTGACTCCCTGTAACAATCCTTAAATAAGAATGGCTGGCCTCATTTCACAGGTGAGCCAGCAGCAAAACACAGAATTGCAGTGTTTGCCTGAGCTCTGCTTAGTGAGGACCTGACATCAAGCTCTAGTATCTGCACTGTCCAAAAACACTGTGTGGAAACACAAGATGAAAAATAGGGTAAAAGTCTTTGTCATTTGGGCTATGTGTGGTGTGTGTGTGTGTGTGTGTGTGTGTGTGTGTGTGTGTGTGTTGTATGTGCCTGTGTGTTCTACTTTGTTGCTTGGTTTTGGAAACATGGTGGTGGGTTACATTGTCATAAAGTCAATTTTGAATGACCACTTCTGCCTCCACGGCAGTACGCATTTCTCTGTATTTTTTTGCAAGTTCATCTTCATGAACGGATGCATTACATAACTTTCCTATTTATCCCAATATCTGCCCTTTGCATTTAAAGCCTTTACAAAATACTCTACTAAAATATAGGTAGTCCAAAATAATCATAAGTTGAAATTTTACTAATGCATATACTTCCCAGTTTGGGATTAAGGGCATTGTATTCTAGGGTATGTTAATAAATGTGCCAGGTTCAAAAAGGTTTGTTTAACTGGTAAACAAAGTTAGAGAGGTTTCTTTCTAACTTCAGGAGCTTTCTGAGCCTTTAATATGTTAATGATATTGTGACTTTGTTCGGAGAGAATTTAGTGTTCCACATTTCCCAAGCTTTCTTGACCATGAGGCTCTTTGTTACTTGAGCACCAATTAACACTCACAAGAATTAGTGTGTGCAGAACACAGAGCCCCTGCTCTATAGAGAATTAGCAGCCAAGTAACCGTATAGAGAAGGCAGAGAAAAGCTGTGCAGGAAAGGATCCAAATAGGAAATAGGAAAGCCATGATGGATTTCCCTTCGCCGTGGCTTTGCTAGAACCTGTTGTGATTATTTAAACACCAGAACAATTTTAATGAATGGATGATCATTAATCATATAAATACAAATGATATTCATCTAAATTGCCTAAAGCAAACAGCAGTAGTTATTATAAATATTCGTGGAATTTTCCTGACTCTTACATCTCTTCTGAATGGCACTTGAATGAGCTATTCATTTTCAGATTATATAAAAGTAATTAAAAGATTAATTGGGGTAAATGGAATGTGAGATTTTGAAATGAGCTTTGTAGATTTGCTAAGAATTGACTAAAACCCATAAAGAATGAATCATTTGTAGCTTTATCAGTTGTATTGTTCTGAGACAACTGTCTGTGGCTGTGATTTTAGAATCATCTTTTAAAAGTACAATTTCAAAATTATTTTCTAAGATGAAAATCTCTGCTGGGCAGTCAGAAGGAAGCATCAGTCTTTCCTAATGAGATCTTTGGTCCCAGCTCAGGTCCTTTGCTGTTTGTCTTTGCTGTAAGCAACTGTTCCAAGTTGTTCCTCCAGGTTTCCTCTGGAAACCCAGCTCTGTGAAATCAATAGCTCTGAGTTCTTAAGCCCTCCATCCCAAAGTGCAAACCCTTAGATTCCAGGTTTTCTCTGGACTCCAAATCCAAGCGCTGCGTTATAATTGTTATACTGCACTGTCCTGTGACTGCATCCATCTAAAAACTGTAGGAACCGTGGGAGCCGCCCCGCCCTGCAATTCCCCGTCAAAGTCCCTGGACTGTGTCCAAGCATGCTTCACAATAGTATCATTGCCTACAAATGCCTTCCTCTCTCAGAGAAAGAAGGATGCCTGGAAGAGCCTCTGAGGAGTTTGAGATTTAAAAAGACATGAACTTGATGTGCCAGGGTGTCATAATTACTCTTTTTCACTTCATCATTACTTTTTCCCCATTCAAATGTTTTCCAGAATTCCTTGAAAGATCACTTAATTTACAGAAATCCTATTCTTCCTATCTGTTATCTAATATAGGACTCTGCAACCAGAGGTCTCAAAATACCAGGTAATAAAAACTATCGTTGGCACTTATGGCAATGACCTGTTTAGCGGGATAGCCACCTTGAGTGACTCGCACATACAGCTGGGGATCGGCAGATAGTAATGTCGCCTGGTCACTGAGTTATCTGGACAGAGTAGGGGTCATCCACATCTTCCTCGAAGGCTATTCATTTCTTCAGCACATAACAAACAAGTTCAAATAGGATTACTTCACAGGTCAGGCAACTCCAGACCATGACTTGGATAGGTGAACATTATTTTGCAGAAGGGGATAAGAAAATGTATTTTGGGTGATGTTTCCTTTTTTTTTTTCTGAGAAAAGAAACCCATTTACCAGATCCTAATCATTTTGATAAATTACATTTCAATGCTGAGCCTTTGAAAGAAACTGAACAGCTGTATTGACCAAGTCTCTGAATTCAAAATGGCTTATAAGGAGCTGTGAAGGGAAGTTGTCCACACAAGGAAACTTCTATCTTTCATAGTTATCTTTCAGAGGAAAATAATTCCAAAATAATCTTAGAATCTCCAGAAATGTTTGCTATCGAAGAAATAGCACTGGAAATGACTAATTTGTTCTAGATTTCCCCAAATTGTGACAGTGACAACCACGGGGATAAGAAGGAAGGTACATTCAAGAGGACCTCCCTGAACTTCATTAAATTGAATCAAACAAAAATTGCCGTTATACTGATCCTTTTAGTTTTTTCTTTTCTTTTTCATTTTAGTTACACAAGGACTCATGTGGTATTCTAGGTTTGCGATTCTCAGAGTTAGACAGGCAACAGACACAAGCATCAGCTGGAAAGTTGCTGGACAAGAGTTCAGGCTGTCTTAAGGGTGGCTGAATCAGAGACAGTGGGCCTAGTGGTCTGTGGATAACCTGGCTTCCACTTACAAAAGTGATGTGTGGCATACAGATTGGTTACTTTCTAAATCATAGTGCATCAAAATGCCTGACAGAAACAACTGAAAGGAACAAAGACTTAGAGTTTTAGAGGATTCAACCCAGAGTTGATTAGCACCAGGTACTCGGGCAAAACATCATGCCACTGTTGCATGTGGGACTGACCACTTCATGGCTGACTAAGAAGCACAGAAAAAAGACACATAGATGCTGAGTTTGCTTTCACTTTTTCCTCTGTGCGGGGAGGGGCCTGCCCAGGGCATGGTTCAACTGACACTCAGGGTGGGTCTTTCTCCCTTGGCTAATTCATCTGTAAAGACTTCTCTCTTTCTCTCTCTCTCTCTCTCTCACACACACACACATATATATACACATACACACACACACAGAGCAAGAGAGAGAGGTATATTGTACTAATCTCCTAGGTGATCCCAAATCAAAGCAAGCTGACAATGAAGTTTAATCATGGAGTTGATCATACCAAAGCTTGATACCTTCCTACTACAATTTCTGGAAATAGGAAACAGCAATTCACCAATCAGTTGCATGAACATAAACAAAATCCTGTAAGTTCTCTGGGATCTAAATTTCCCACCTGCAAATTGGAAAGTGTGACTGTTATGATCTCTAAAGTCTTTTCCATTCTATAATTTTCACTAATATTTACATATTAAAACTTAAATTCTAGGGTCTGGAGAGATGACTCAACAATTAAGAGCACTGGCTGATCCTGCAGAGGACCCGGGTTCAATTTCCAGCCCCCACATGGTGGCTCACGACCATCTGTAACTCCAGTTCTGAGGGATCTGATGCCCTCCTCTGATGGATATTACACAACCCAAGTGCACTTACCTGTATGCAGGCAAGACACACATAAACATAAATAAAAATAATAAGATATTTTTTAAAACTTAAGTTCTACTGTAATTTCTTAGTGTTGAGTCAGAAAGTCATGAATTCATACCTGACTCTGTCCCTTAACATCAGGGTCCTCCTCTTATGCTTAGCTTCCCAGAGCCTCAGTTTTCCTCATCTGTAAGTTGCAGATCATAGTAGTGCTTGTGTTTTATATATTTTGATGCAATAGAGTTGTGTGTGGAGTGCTCAGCAGGGTGGCTGGTGTATATGGCCACAAGAAGGAATGTCCCCATGTTGTTTGGAAATAGAGCTCTGAAAAACAATGTTCTATCTTGAAAGTTAAATTTAAAATGAGAGTACCGTGCAGGCCTCCAAAGCCAGTGGAGGAAAGACTCCAGGCCCCATGGAAAGCAAACAGCAAGGTGGTTGTTTGTTTTGCTCTGTTTTCTTTTTCAGCTATTTGTAACCGACTTGGGCTGTTGTTATTAAACCTGTAGCCCAAGCCAAGTCCTGCCACTCATCCTCAATAAGCCGATTAAAAGCCAAATTAATCTTGAAAAGCAGAAAAAGGAGGGGAAAAGGATGACGATCCAGTGAGGCCACCAAGTTCATCTTCAGGGTCTTGAAATGAGATTCAGGCTTAAATAGAGGCCTGAGGATGTGCTCACCTTACCAGTCCTGGTCAGGATGTGGTCTACTCACACCGATCCATTATTGCCTGGGCTTGAGTTTCATCCTGTAAGATGGCCTGGCAACTTACTAGCACTGTGTGGTGTCTCTTTGCAGGAGACAAGTTTCCCTTCTGGCTCCTTTTCCTTCTCCAATTCTTGGGAGAGTCCCATTTCTTTGGGGTCAGTAAGCAGGTAGATCGTGAGACACGTGTCTATGTAGAATATCTTCATTTCTCCCAGGCCAGTTACACTATTAGAAAAGCCATTAGCAGTAACGCTGTGTTTTTCTGTGAGAAAAAAAGTCTAGCAGCTGGGGAGAACTCAGTTATCCTGAGTTCAAATTCCCAGAACCCTCACAAAAAGCAGGCATGTTTACAACTGCCTGTAACCCAGTGTTGTAGGGCACAGAGACAGGGCGATAGAACGAGGCTTCCTCTTAGCAGCCTCACTCTACATTCTTGGAGAGACCCTGTCTCAGAGGTGGAGAGTTCAAGGACACAGGCATCCTCCTCCACATTCTGCTCGAGGACCTGTACACACCTGTGTACATACACCAACATTCTCCACATGAAATAAACAAGAAATAAAAAAGATACTTTTTCTCATTACTTGTGTAAACTGCGATTGTTTTTAAATATGGAGAGATGTTTGGTGACATTTTTTGATGGAAAAATGAGATGTCAATATAACATTATTTTTTCCCCAGCTTTATTTTTGTTTGGCCCAAATGAAGAAAACACAGTTGTGTGCACACAATTTGCAAACAATCAACATGAAAATTATGCATTAATCCTGCAGATGAAAGCATGATTCTGCTCACATTTATCTGTGTTTATCACAGCTCCAGACGGTCTGTTCGGGAAAGTACTCCCTTGCAGGAGAGCCAGAGAGGCAGCCCATGCATAAGTGGGTGCCTGTTTACAGGGAGGTGTTGGGTATCAGACAGGGCTTTGTTGACCTTGTTCCTAAACACAATGAGTCTGTGTGGAGAGTTGTGTGCAGCAGTGCCTAGGCCTCTGTTTTAGTTCTTAATTTCTTTCTCAGCATCAAAAGGCTTTCTATTCCAAAGCTTTTCTTTTTTTTACCCTTGAGCCTCTGCAATTGAGGCACAACTACAGTCTACCGGCAGCAGCCTTTGTTCTGGCCTTGCAGGAGACTGGGGAACAGTGTGAGTCCTTCCTAATTAGCCCGTGGACCAATGAAATACATCTTCAAGCCAGAGAGGCTGCAATCCCACAGCCCAAGTGGCAGACAAGGGGGGAAAGGCCTCTTTAATTAAGGCCCAACAAAACCAGCTTAAAAAATGCTATTTGCCTCTCTACAAATGCCTTTTTTTAAATCCCTGTAAATGCTGGCACATGCACATGCTTTTAAACAGTGCCTTCACTTATGCCAAGGAACTGCAGCTCTGCCTTGGCTATGGATTGCAGACTTACTGGTCCACAGTTTGGGAGTCCACCATCATTGGCTGTGCCTGAGTCTGCATTGGCACAAGAAGCACAGGCTGTGCTGAAGGTAGAGAGCTGGTAATCAGGAGATGGTCTCTGGTTATGAAAATCATGCATGACAGCCCACCTTACAAACTTGACATTTACACAGGGCATTCACAAATGTCATAGCACAAAACCCTAGCCTGCAGCATAGATGTGTTAATTTATTGCTTCCCTCTATTGTTTGTCCCACCTGTATTTCTTTGTATTGTAATGTATTATTGATTTTTCTTCATCAAGTTCTTTAGGGGTTAGCAGAGTGCAGGCTGCGAAGCTAGTCTGTGACACATCTCTATAATTATCTTTCCCGCTCACATTACATGTCTCAGAACTGTATCTTACTGTGAGCAAGAGATCAGTGATGTGAGCAGCCTGTGCAATCCGTATTTCAAACTAAAATATTTCCCCTTGATTTTAAAAGTGAAAAACATTTGTTAGAAAAAACAGGGAGAATTTTTTAAAGCAGAGTAATACTTAAAAAGTTTTAAATAACTCGAAGTACATCATTTCAAGCACTTCAAGGTGGACATTCCACGTGAGTTTGCACTGGAGTGATGGTGTCACATTCTACTCTCTTGGAAATATGTGAAAGCACAATGGAGTCAGCATATAACTGCATCATCATTTTTAATGGCTGCATATAAACAAATCTTTTGAAGAATAACAAGACCCTACTGAAGATATTTTTTTCCGAGAACTAAGGAGAGATACTGAAGATATTTTTAATTAACTTATAGAATAGAAGGCTCCCCTATGCATTTTCATACATACTTAAAGTTGACCCCCCCTTTCTCGTGTCTCTGCCCGTGTAAACACTGCCAACCCTGGCACTGGCATTTCCACTTGCCTATATAGTGCTCTTCCCCATCTCTTGCTCTGAAGCTTCTTTCTCTCCCTTCTCCTGGACCACTTTCTGGCTTCAGGATATCTATAGATTCCTACACAAATACACATATATTTTAAAAAGCTATGGTCCACATAAGAAAGTAAAAGGTGCTGTTTGTTTTTCTGAACCTGAGTTAACTCATTTAATTTATTTTCCCATTCTATCCATTTTCCTGCAAATTTCATAATTTCAGTTTTCTTCACAGAGAAAAATTTCCTTGTGCATATCCCACATTTTCATTATCCATTCATCTGTTGTTAGATATTTAGGCTGATTCCATTCCTTGCCTCTGTGACTACAGCGACAATAAACATGGATGAATAGGTATATCTGCAGTAGGGTAAAGAGTCCCATTTCCCTTTCCTGAGATATTGGAGCTTTATTACAAAAATTATTACCTACACCTCTAAATGGAAGCATTTATCTTCTGTCAGTTTCAGACTTTCATGACTTATATTAAGGACTTTGATCCATTTTGAGTTGTTTTGTTCAGGGTGCAAGATACGGACCTGATTTCTTCCTTCTATATTTAGATATTCCACTTTCTCAGCACAATTTTGTTAAAACATCTGTGTGGTGGTTTGATGAGTGTCCCCCATAGGCTCTAGGTATTCAGACATTTGTCTCCAGTTGGTGACGCTGTTTTTGGAGGTCTTAGAAGGTGTGGCCGTGCTGGGGGAAGTGTGTCACTGGGGGCAGGCTTAGTGAGTTTAACAGCCTCTGTGGTCTACAGTTGCCCTCTCTGTTTCCTGTGCTCTTTGCGAGATGTGACCCTCGGTTTGCTGCTCCAGATCCAGCCGTCGTGCCTCCTGCCACAATGGACTCTAGTTCCTTGGAACCGCCAATCGTAAGCTCAAATAAACTCTTCCTTTTATAAGTTCCTTGGTCTGGTGTTTTATCACAGCAACAGAAAAGTGACTAATACAGTTAGCCTTTTACTAGTGAGTACTTTGTCAAAATTCAGGTGGCTATACCTGAATGGGTTTATGTCTGGATCTTCTGTTATGGTCCATGGATCTGCCTGTCTGTTTCTATGCTAATACCATGTTGGGTTTTGGCTCTGCAATGTAAATGGAAAAACCCAGGCGTGGTGGTTCCTTCAGCAGCAGCAGCAGTGTTACTATTTTGTCAGGATTATTTGAGTCATAGAAAGCCTTTTGCGCTTCCAAATGAATTTTAATTTTTCTCTATTCCTGTGAAGAATGGCACTGGAATTTTGATGTGAATTATGCTGAACCTACAGATTGGTTTTGGTAAGACACTAGTTTCTACTAGAGTGATTCTTCCAATCAAATGAGCATGGGAGGTCTTTCCATCTTCGAATGTCTTCTCCAATCTCTCTTTTGAGTGTTTTAAAGTTTTCATTATAGAGGTCTTTCACTTCCTTGATTAATAAGTTTATTCCATGAACATAATGTTTGTGTTTGTACCTATCTGATTTAATATTCAACACACCACAACATCTTTCAAATTCTGGCTTCAATGATGTTTTTTGTCTTTTGTAGGCAATATAGTTTAGATGAGTATACATGTAATGAACTAGAATAACTGCTTTTGTTTTATATAATAGGAATTTGAAATATATATATAAGCATGAATAACATTTTTATTTTTAATTTTCTATTGCACAGGATTATTCACATAACATGCTGTTTGTCAGTAAAACTCAATGCTCCCTTGAAAGCCACCTTTGTCAAGATGTCATAATATTTCCATTTGTTTCAAAAGTAGCCATTTTGGGGTTGGAAAGATGGTTGAGTGGTTAAGAGCACTGGCTGCTCTTGTAGAGAACCCAAGTTAGACTCCCAGCCACATGGTGGCTAACAACCATCCACAATTCCAGTTCCAGGAGACCTGACTCCCCTTTCTGACCTCTGTGTGCATTGTATGACATGGGTGCACTTACATATACCCAGGTAATATACTCATACATATAAAATTAAATAAAAATATTTAAAAATAAAAATATAGCCTTGTTTAAACTACACTGTATATTCAAGCCAATTCACTACAAAATTGCCCAAGACTGGTAGTGTTTAGCACACTTTGTATTTGAGCCATCATGTCTAGAGAAACCATATTAGTGCAACAGGAGAGAAAGCAAACAAAAGAATATAAAATTACTTCTTAAACTCTATTTCCTCATCAATAGTTATGTTTAAATATATATATATATACATATATATATGTATATATATATACATAAATGTATATGTATATATATACATATATATATGTGTATGTATATATATATGTATACATATATATACATATATACATATATATGTATATATATGTATATATATGTATATATATATATACATATATGTATATATATATATATGCCTCTAACACAGATAACAAGATAAAAATCTTTCTGGGAGAAAGACCAGACTCAAAAATGGGCTACTTACAATCCATTGTTTCCACCCATTGTTGCTACACAATTGTGGCCTCAAGACTATAAAAGAAGAAAGTGCCTCCTAGGAATGCCATAAGGACCCAGCTACATGAGCATAAATAGATATACATATATATGTTCCATAGTTTTGTAGCATTTTAAAAAGTTTTACCAATTACTTCTTACCATTTCAAGCTTTGAGAGAAACCAAGCCATTTCATTTTAGGGCATATAACATACAAGGGGTTTTCAAATATATGGTCTAATTTTTTATGAAAATATACATGACTAATTGTTCATTAAAACTCTTGAGTCATTATGACAATTACCAGCCAAATCTTTAAGTTCAGAAAACTAAAGTTTAGAGCAAAATAAGGATTTCAAACAGGCAGCATGTATTAATAAACTCAGTCTTTAATCTTCTTAACAGGCTAATTGTTTCCTTCCTTAAGTGCTTTTGTTTTTTGTTTTTGTTTTTTTGTTTTTTGTTTTTAATTTTTTTTTAATTTAATTTTTTTTAATGATGCTTTTGCATTTTTACATCATTTTTTCCAATTCAGATCAGGCATATTTCCCTTTCCCTTTCCCCCCACCCCCACCCCATCCCAGATCGTGTATTCTGCCATAACTGTCTTGCATCTTTCTCTGTTTTTTTTTTTTCCTTTTTTAGCTATAAGTGCTTTTGGCAAAGAGTATGCAACATGAAGACAATGGAATCAAAGGTACTTTGTCATTCTCCATATGACCATCCCACCAATGAGAGTATAGTGAGAGGAGGTGTAGACACCCACAAAATGCTATCAAGTGGCTAGGAGGAAACGTGGCTCAGTGCTTGAGGGAGACATTGAGCTGATAGTTGTGCACTGTGGGCTCCATGTGTCTGCAGTGGCCCTAGATCTGTTGGCATGGATGGGATAGGCCTAGAAAATGCCTTAGGTGCTCACATATATCTAGAAGTGGTAAAAAGACAAAGACACTCAGGAAAAAGTCTTGGGGGCTAGAGAGTTGGCTCAGCAGTTAAGAGCACAGGATGCTCTTACAGAGGACCCAGGTGTGGTTCCCAGCTCCCACATGGCAGATAACAACTGTCTGGAATTCCCTCTTCTGGCCTCGTCAGGCACTTCGTAAATATAGCCAAATCATTCATACACATAGAATAAATTTTTTTTAATTTTTAATTTATTTTTTATGTGTATGAATGTACTGTCTGCATGTAGGTTTGTGCACCCATGTAGTGCAATGCCACGGAGGTCAGAAAAGCGTGTCAGATTCCCCTGGAACTGGAGTTAAAGACAGTTCTCAGTTGCCATGGGGGTGCTGGGGATCGAACCCAGGTCCTCTGCAAGAGCAGTCGTGCTCTTAACCGCTAGGCCATCTCTCCAGCCCAAAAATAAATTAAAAAAATAATCTTGAGGGGTGGAGAGATGGCTCAGCAGCTAAGAGCACTGGCTGCTCTTGCAGAGGACCCAGGCTTGGTTCCCAGCACCCATATGGCAGCTAACAACCATCAGTAACTCCAGTTACAGGGAATATGATGCCTTCCTCCAACCTCTGTAGGCATTTTTTTTAATACTTTTATTGGTGTTTTGTGTGTTTCAGACATCATTTTTCAGTTCAGTTTAGACACATTCCCCTTTCCCTTCCCCCCACCCCATGCCAGATCATCCTTTCTGCCATAATTGTCCTGCATCTTTCTCTCAGGCTTTTATATGCTTAGGAATTCACATTTTCCTCCATTAATTTTATATTACTCTAAAATATAGATACATATTTTCTACTCATATACAGTATTTATGACACGGGTACACTTACACACATGCAGGCAATACAGTCATACACATAAAATAAAAAAATACTTTAAAAAAGGAAATAAACAAGTCTTGGGAGCAATCCTCAGAGAAGGAAGAAAACATAACTATATGGAGGATTATTAGAGACCCTTTCAAGAAGAAACATGAGGCTACAGAACAGAAAAGGTCATGACTAGTTACTGTGGACCCAATTTTTCCATGATTTTGCAACTTGTAAGTTGCAGCGCTGACCAGCCAACAGCTGTCCGACTCAAAGCTCCCACAGTATTAAACTGATAGGAGAAAAAAGGAAACAAAAGATTGATTTTGAGGCCATTGGTATCTCCAGATGGCGTTTGTCTCAGTAGGAAAAAGGAAATGTTTGGGGGGGGAAATGGTAAGGAAATAGATGGCCATGGGCTATTTATTTCTGACATGGAATTGACTTCAAGGAGAAATATACAGGTCATTATCAACAAGAACAATTGATTGGTAATTATTTCAAGCAATTCATAAAATCTTGGAACTCAAGCATGAATTTCAAGGGTGGAAAGAGTGGACAAAAGGATTTCTTAAGGCTCAGTGTAGTAATTTAATCTTTATATAAATTTAGAGTATTTTGTTTTGTGTGGGTTTTTTCTTTTTTTATTTGTTTGTTTGTTTGTTTTTTTTTTTGGTTTTGAGGTTATTGTTTGTTTTTGTCTTTTGAGACATGGTCTCTCTCAAGTCCCACCTGGCCTGGAGCTATAGAGACCAGACTGGCCTTTACAGCCTGGCCTCCATCTCACAGAGATCTGCCTGCTTCTGCCTCCTGAGTGTTGAGATTAAAGGCCCGTGCAACCAGGCCTGGCTTGGCATTATTATTCTTATCCAAGCTGTTAAATGCTCACCACTTTTTGAACTTAAGGAGTTTCCTGTAAGCCTGAGGCTGCTGTAGATGATGGCAAACTTTAAGGAAGGGTGAATACTCAGTTGAGAGACTCTGATCTTTGCTGCTTCATACATCCAGCACCGATGGATTTTCTTAACTTTGAGTCCTCACTGGGAAAGCATCCTAAGAACAGCAATGATGCTCACTCTTCACTATTCTTTGACAAGTTTCTTTGCCCAAGTAAGTCAGCCCAGGTCAAGCACTGGATTGACAAAGAAGCACATTAGTAAGTTTAATACACCGTCTGCTTGATGCAGGAGTCAATGTACAGTATTGTCTGCAGTGCTGCCTTGAAGCCATCCCCCACTACTTCCAATGCAAGAGCCATAGCACCTGAAGATGTGATATCGGAGATGGAGCCAAGACTCCGAAGCCCATGGAGGTTACAGAGTGTTGCCCCAATGTGGCTGTAAGGTAATGGAGCTGCTTCTCCACTGCCCAGAGAACAGAGAGAGAGATTTTCCCTACAGTTCCAAAGGCAAAGCTGCCCAGCACTGTTAGGGCAGAAGGAACTGTCACAAGAAAGCTTCCAAGAAAAGCCTGGCAGCAGGGCCCGCCTCTATGTGTGCAAAGGTATGTCTGCCTGTGGCAGAAGGTGAAGGGCAAATGAGGTCCGGTACAAGAACTGCTTCAGCTGTGGGCCGTGTCCATGGCATCCGACTCTCCACTCTCTCACATAAGTTAGGTTCCGTTAAAGCAGAATCCTCGTTTCGGTTTTTTTTTTTTTTTACATTTATTTTCCTTTTTACATTTTGCTCTGTCTTCTATTTGTGTTCCACTTTGGCCCCTCTTACATGTGGGCTTTCTATGTCTGTGTCCTATTGTGTTTTTGTTTTCTGTTTTGTTTATTTAAATTGAGAAAACATTCATTTTCTTCAGTTCCTAACCAAAAATGGTGGGAAACCCTGTTATTCACAAATAAAGGTAAAAAATGAAAATAAATTTTAATTTTTAGCTTCAGACTAGAATCACATTGGACAATGGAACATGTGCTGTGTCTTGCTGGTTCTCTTTAAATTGAAATACATTATGCGTAACAAGAGAGAAAGATTAATAATAAAGCTGAAAGCAGCCAAAGGAAGGCCAAATTGGCTCCTTTATTACTGCCTGTCAAAGTTGTAATTGATACAAAATTTGGAAAGACTGTCAGAAATTTGTGAGAGAAACCTGAATACACTTCAAGGTTAGATTAGAAATGAGTGAACAAAAATAATAGGCTTGAAGTATTTCAAAGTGTTGTTTAATTATTGTTGTTCTTGTCCTGTGATTTTTATTTTAACTGTTAACTATACTGACATTTTTCTTTTACCTACTCTAACATAATTCAATCCTGACTTGATAAAGAGATTATTCCTGGACAGTGTTCACTGTGGTTGAGCTGATAAGTTTTTGTATCTTAGACATGTGTATAACATATGCTCAGTAAATGTTTCTTGGACACATTAGTATATGCAAATGTGTAGGACTAGTGGCATGGCATATTACTGAGAGTTGTCTGAAGAAACAGAACCAATAGAATAGATAGAATGTAGAAAGGAAATATGCCATGGGATTGGGTTATTTTAAGGTTAAGAAGTCCCAGGATCTGTCACCAGAAAGCTGGAGATCCAGGAAAGATGATGGTGCATCCCTATCTGAGTCCAAACTCCTGAGAAATCAAGAGAGCTGCTGGGAAAATTTCAAGGTTCAATGGCCCGAGAACTTGGACCTTGGTTGCTCAAGGATAGAAATGGATGGACATCTCAGCTTAAGGCAAGAGTGATAGAGACAGAGCAGATGAACTTGCCCTTCTGGTGCCTTAGCCTTCTGCCCAATTATGCAGATTGGATGGTCCAACTCCATTCTGGGGGGGGGGGTCCTATTTCCTCACTCTCTTGAATCAGTTAACACCCTTACAGACACAACCAGAAATAATATTCCTGGCTACTTGAGTATTCCTTTGCTTAAACAAGTTGACACACAAAAACAATCATTATATGCTTTATTGAACAATCCTCAAATAATCATTGGGAATATCTCACATCTTTCAGACATTTATATTCCCTTCTGTCTCTGTCCCTTCCCTCTTGTCTCTTTCTCTTCTTCATCCTCCTTTTCTCTCTTCTATTGTTCTTCCTTTCTTTCTTCTATTATTCATTTTTTCTTTCTCTCTTCTCTCATTTTTTCTCCTCTTTTTCTCCCATTTTTGTCTACCTTCATTTCAATTATTTTTTGTTCACTTGCTTATAATTTGTATAACAGTGTCCCAACCCCCAAGAAACCACTAGGGACCCCAGGGACTAAACTGGTCATCTGGTATCCTAAATGGACCACTTACAACACAAAGCAAAATGTCTAGCATTTGTATAGTTATATCTGGAGGGTATTTTCTACAATCAGCCAGTACCCTGCCACTGAACATGTTTGTCTGTATTCCATAATTTACATTTTATCCACACTGGGATTCTGGAGAGATTATGAAAATTGAAACAATACAGGGCAAAATAATACATTTTACAGGGGATAAGACTCTACTAATGGCACAGTGTAATCTATTCGTTGTATTATGGTCCTGTATTCTCTAAGGGGTGTCTGAAATCTATGAGATATTCCTACATGCACATTCACATTGGTCTCTCAAAATTTCTCAGAAGGCATTAATTGCAAAACAGACCAAGGTTGCCCCTTAATTTCATTGTGTTTGTAGCAAGTGCTCTGGGAGATTACATTTCTCTGGCTGAAGTCATTGAAGCTTTGAGGTGGGCATTCACCAGAAGCAGCAGCCAGCCTATGGAGAGTCTGGCCTATGCATATTCAATTTCAAAGGGCAGGGAAAATAGTATTTCTTCAGAAGCTCACAAGCAATACCTACCCCAAATAGGTCTGGTCCTTCGTTCTGCCTCGTTCCTATAGATAATTCCTTCCTTGCGTTCTTCCTAGCACCCACTGAATGACTTGGAGCCCCTTATTCTCTCAGAGAGTCCAGTGCTGCATTCATCCTCTGCTCTGAGTACCTGACTTCTTAACCCTGTGGGCATAAGTGGCAATGTGAACTGAAGTTGTCATTTTATATCATAAAATCTGTATTCACTCTTCTAACTAAGAAGAATAGCTGAAATACAGCTGAACTACATGTTTTATATTTCACTTTCTTAAAAAAGTTCTCCCAGAGAAGAGCAAAGTTCCCCTTCCTTTCACAACCCCCCAGTCAATAATTCTAAATAGGAAAAAAAAAATGATGGAGAAAATGGTACAACCACTTTAGAAAGACAGTCTAGCGATTTCTTATAATACTGAGCTTGTTCTGCTATATGGGTTCCTTATTCATTTTATTCAAAAGTGTGCTTAGCCAGTCACATTCCAAAAGCTGTCTTGGCTACTTCCTTGGAAGCAAACTGAGTACATCTTAAATATTATCACTAATAAAAAAAAAAAATGAGCTATTGTTGAAAATGGGAGCTAGAAATTATCCAGGCAGTTTAGGGTACAAAGACAACAAAAGAAGTGACCAGTTTCTTTGTTGTCCAAGAGCTGTAAATTCCCTTGGATTTACCAGGATATGTGTCCTGCCTGAGGCCAGAGGTGCCAGGACTATCTAACCAAAGATTTCTCTGGTTCCGCTATAGCTAGAAGCTGGGGATTTCCGAAAAGGGGTCTGTTTTTTTTCCTTATCTCTTTTCCCTTGAAGTTACTATCCTATTAGGAACAGTGATAAGGACATAACCAGAACCTCAAGGGACCAGGAGACTTGGAATGGGAACTGGACTGACCAGCTCATCCTCCTCTCCCCTCCTTCCTCCAGTATACCCTTATTAACTTCCCCCAAAATAAGACTCAATAGTATCTCACTGCCAGGGACCCTTCCTGCTGTACAGAAGCTGCCTTCTTTCTCTTTCTTATTCTCCCTGTAGTAAAATACCCCTTTCTAAGTAAAACACCCTTTTCTATGGATCACCCCTCTGTGATCCATAAATTTCATTCTTCAAATTCGCAAGACAAGAACTTGAAAACTTGTGGCTTGAGGTGGCTTTCCTGGAGCCTAACCTCTGAAGTTAAGCACGGCAGAGCTGAGGAAGGCACTGTCACTCTCAGAGACACTCCCATATCACTATTAAGAAATGGACAGGGGCTGGAGAGATAGCTTAGTGGTGAAGAGCACCGACTGCTCTTGCAGAGGACCCGGGTTCGATACCCAGCACCCACATGGTGGCTAAGAACCGTCTGTAACTCCAATTCCAGGAGAACTCCAGTTCCAGGGGAATCTGAGACCCTCTTCTGACCTCCGCGGCATTGCACGACACGGGTGCACAAACCTACATGCAGACAGTACATTCATACACATTCAAAAAAATAAAATAAAATAAAAATTAAAAAAAAAAAGAAATGGACAATATCTAAGTTGATATTATCAGGTGAAAAAGGCCAAGCTGAAAAGGCTCCATACTAGCTAATTACAACTGCTTGACACTGGATAACACAACCTTTGGAGACAAAGAGACCAGTGGTCACAGGGATGACAGGTGAAGTGTGGATGAGCAGGCAGAGTATTATAGGATGTGGTCATGAATGGTGGGTCTACAACATTGCACATCTATCCAAGTCCATGGAAGCATGGTTCTAATAACTTGTGAGAGTGAATGCTTCTGGGGAACGCCTGCCATCTGGACACGCTTGCTTTTCTCTTTCCAAACCTCCTTCCCCTGCTTCCTCCCCTCAACCATCTCCTTTTACTCACTGCAACAGGCACGGCTGCCAAATAGTCTCAAATGGCCTCCATCTACTCAGTACCTAATCTGTATTTGAATCAAGCTAAATAAACACTTTCTTCTCTGGGAGAACTGGGCACATTTCTGTAGTAGCGTTGTATGGAAACATCTCCACTCACTTCTTCCATAGCATTCACTTCTGGAGTTTGTTATTCAGACCCTACTGTAATTAGCACTGCAGCTTTCACTTATTTTTAAAATGATTATCTGCCCATACACAAAAAGAGAAAGGCAAAGCTTGTGGTTATTTGGTTCATTTAGTCAGTGGAGTCTGCCACAGCTCACAATTCTGCTTCTCTTGGAAGGAAATCATTGGAAGAATGAGTTACTTTGCTGAGTCACCTGCACTGATCTCACCCACTGGATGGTGAGTGCCCACTTATGCCATCTAGAAGCATGTTTATATCTCTATACTTTCCTTGCACAGTGGGTCTTCCCAGTCTGTCCACTTGCTGGTCCCCAATTCTCCTAAAAAAATAAGGAAAAATAAGTTAATGCTTCTGATTGTTTTGTGATCAGTCTAAAACCTAACATTGTTTTTCTGCAAAACGTTCACTGTTCTGCCATCATTAAATGGATTGGGGGTTGTGTCATAAAAAAAAAAAAAAAGATTTTAGCCATTCCTGCAAAGTAACTAAGACCGATATCTAATAGATCTTGAAATTCAACTGTCATATGCATGGGTGTCTAATTTTTCTGTGGAGATTATCTGAGGTAATTTGTTCTGGTCCCAGAGAATATGGAGACAGGCAATTCTGGTTGTTGGAATGGAAGGCCACTTTGGGGCTTGTTTTTTTTTTCCTTTTGCTGCAACTTGAAAGCCAAAGAAAAAACACCCTAAAATTTTATATAATCAGGAGCCCACAGAGGAACTTCAATCTTTGTTTGCTGTTTTCTAGTTGTTGCTTGGCTTTCCCTGGCACAGGCATGGTGCTCTCTTGCTTCAGACCTTTCTGACCACTTTAGACCCCTGTATCTGGGTCAAGCCCATCTAAGTCCTGAGTTTTCCTTTAGTCTCTATTCCTCTCCATGCATAGTCTTTGGCTGCGAGCCACATAAAGTACATTATGACAGACATTCTAGTCAGCATGGTGGCATATGTCTTTAATTCCAGCACTCTGGAGGCAGAGGCAGAGGTAGGCTGATCTCTGTGAGATTAAGCCACCTTGGTCTATGTTGCAAGTTCTAGGCCAGATGGAGCTACAGGGAAACTGACTAAAAATATGGACAGTAATTATCCATTTATTGTCTCCAATCTTTCCAACAGCAATGGCCTCCCAGGCCCTCCTAAAAATGTCTCTAATAGTGTCACTGTGGGTAAGGATCCACACTGGCTTTGGTTAGTTAGCAGTCTGTTTCAAACTTTAGGTTATTGAAATAAGTAAAACTAGGCTCCTTTTATTTTAGCTATTATCAGGAATATGTATAATCTTTTTTTTTTATTTATTTTTATTGATGCTTTGTGTATTTCATACATCATTTTCCAATTCAGTTCAGGCATATATCCCCTTAATCTTAAGAAGACTCATAATCCCCTGTACCTGAATACCTCTTGGGTAGGAGAAAAGAGAAGAATGGTATCAGCTACCTTAGGACTAGGTCCCAGCTCTGGGCCTGCCACTCTCTGACTGTAAGACATTGAATTAACTAGCCTTTCTGGTCTAATGGCTCATCTATTTAACAAAAGAATATAATAATCTGTAGCTCGGAGAAGCATGGCATGAATAAAAATGATAGTACTATTTGAAGACAAGGACTCTTCTGTCATCTTAGTGATTCTAGAACCTAGTACTTGGCCTGTGAAAAGAGTAAGAATTCACTGAAATGGTCCTTTGAAGCCACAAGAAAGTAAAATGATGAATGACTAGATTAGCCAACAGACACACAAAAAAATGCTTTACAAAGCTACAGAGATGCTTTATTTTGTCAAAACAAAGAGGATGAAGTTCAGTGCAAAAGACTGAAAGTCTTGACAGGGGTTTAAATGTAAATAACTATGGTTTTAAGTCTTTTTCTAATTAGTACCTAGAAGCCAGAGTCTAAGGCAACACCAACAATATTTTGAAAGGATTTCTTAGTTTACTGATGGCATCGACCACATTCCAATACTAACAGCAAATATTGGCAAATCATTTGCAATGTGGGCCTGCTAATTATTTTATATGTTTTCTTTCATTTTATCCTAATATGTACATTCTGATACACTTTCCTTATAATGGAAACAAAGAGAACCAAGGATAGGTAACATGCTCATGGCCAAACCACTGTTGAGTCACTGCCTGCTTACTGTCAGTACAAACATAACCTATGCTCCATTTAATTTTCAGTCCACAGAACCGAGGCTATGCATCCCTCAAAACAGATACTCGAATGTTGAATAGATAAAGATGAGAACCATTCATAAACGCTATTTTCAGTCATCCCAAAGAGCTCAGTTGAAGATTTGCACTATTTTATTCCATGGTTTAATTCCTATTTTCCAGATAGCTACTTGTTGCCCCTCCTTACCAGTTAAAACTTAGGGTTCTTTGGCCTGTGAGATGGCTCAGTGGTCAAACTTGAGGACCTCAGTTCAATTCCTGAATCCACATGGTGGAGGAGAAGACCTGAGTGCCCCCCTCCCACACATGTGCACTACAGCAACCACGCACAGGCTGAAACAAACCAAGTAAATAAGCAAATAAAGAATTTGTGCTTCTTTGTCAAAGCCAATTTGGGAAATCTCAATTAACATTACCATAAAAACTGGAAGAAAATAAGAACACATATAGTTTATCAGACTCTAAAAATTATAGATACTATCATTTTCTTTTTATACTTCTTAATTTTAAAAATACTTTGCTGGTTTTTGAGAACTGCACACCATGTTTCTGATCATGCTCTGATGCTCCTCCTTCTCTCTGCCCTCTCTTTACTACTCCCCTGCCCAACTTTGTGTCCTCTTTTACTATTTTTTAAAGGTAGATCGAGTCTTAATTTATGTTCCCCAAGTGCTCTTGGATGTGGGTCCATCTCCTGGACCTGTTTAACATATCCAGCTTCACACCCTTAAAGAAAACTGACTATCCCTCTCCTGGTAGCTACCAATTGCCAGTAGTTCCTCAGCAAGGGCTGGGGTTTCTTGCCCACTTCCCTAATTTGCTGAGTACTTTGTCTGGCTTGGGCTTGCACAGTTGTTGCTCATGCTGTCATAAGTGATGTGGGTTCTATGTGTGACTACTCTGCTGTGTTCAGACAATGGTTTCATTGTATACACTCACTACCATGAGTAATTTCTTTCTGGTCCTGTCTACTTGATGTTCTGTATGCTACTTGATAGGTAGTTCTTTCTTCAGATTTGAAATATTTTCTTCTATAATTTTTGTTGAAAATAATTTCCGTGACTTTTACCTGCACTTCTTCTCTATCTTCTATATCTATCATTTATAGCTTTCGTCTTTTTATAGTGTTTCAGAGATACTGCATGTTCCACTCTTGGGTTAATTTACTGTTATTAGTTATTTTTTGTTACTATGATAAAACACCATGACCAAGGCAACTTAGAGAAGTAAGAGTTTATTTGGCTTGTGGTTCCAGAGGGATAGGAGTCCATCATGTTGGATGGAGAGATGGCTCAGGGATTAAGAGCACTGGCTGCTCTTAGGACTGAGATTCAGTTTTCTGCACCCACATGGTGGCTAGCAACTATCTGTAACTCCAGTTCCAGGGGATTTGATGCCTTCTTCTGGCCTCTGTAGGCATTGTATGACATGGGTGCACTTACATGCATGCAGGCAAAATGCTCATAAACATAAAATAAAAATAATTTTAAAAAAAATGTAGAGTCCATCGTGTTAGGGAGTCACAGTAGCAGGGCAGGCCTGAGCAGAAGCGGAGCGTCCATGTCTTCAAACAGGCAGAGGAAACAAATGACAAACTTGAAGTTGGAACAAGACTATGAACTCCCAAACCCCACCCCTAGGGCTTCTACCAGCACCTCCTGAACAGAGCCACCAACTAGGGTCAAGTATTCAAATACTAGGAGCCTATATGGGCATTTCCATTCAAAAGGCCATATTTAGATTTAACATTTTCTTTGACAGATTGATGCATTTCCTCTACCTTGTCTTGGAGAGATTCTCTCTTCCACCTGATCCAGTCTACAGGGGAAGATTTCCTCTTAGCTTTTGTCTGACTTCCTGAGTTTTTCACTTCAAGGTTTATTTGTCTTTTCTTCAGAGATTCTGCGTCACTTTATTGAATGCTAATTTCATGCCTTGCACTGTTTTACTCACTTCAACTGCTTGAGGTTTCATGGTCTTCATTCAGTCTTTCGTTCAAACCTTCTTTGAGTTCTTTGAACATAATTTAATTCCTATTTTGAGATTATTGCTTTGTTCATTGGCTAAGTTGCCTTTCCTAAGAAATTTACAGTGGGGTGCAAATTTCTGGAGGAAATATCTTGCCTTAGTTCTTCATGCTGTCTGTGTTTTTGCAATGAGACCTAAGCATCTGGAGTTACGACCTTGGTGGTATTTCTTGGTATAGAAATCTGATTTTCTCCTTGTTGAGGGGGTGTTTGGATCTTTTCCGACTCTTTCCCCAGCTTGTCAGAACGCAGCCCAGCTGAGAGTGCTGGATGGTCATTCTTGGACCACTCTGTATTCATGTGCAAGTGGGATCAACTAGGGAAAGGTGCAACTTCCGAGCCTGAGATTCCAGGCCAGCCCTCACTGTCATGCCTAAGTGGCTGGGTGGCCAGATAGTTGCTAGGTGAGATGGCTGGTTTCACAACGCAGTCAGTGTTGATTTTTTTTTTATTAGAGGACCAAGGTGATTCCAAGTCAGTGTTAACCAAAAAAACGTGCCAATGTATCTCTCGGCTGGGTCTGTTTGAACTAAGGCACAGGCTGCTGATGTACTTCAGCTATGCTGGGGTGTGGGGAGAGGGCAGCAAGGGCAGGTAAGGCTTGAAAAACCTAGGCTGGTGCAGAGGTGGTGTGAGGTGAGATAGGTCTAGCAAGTGAGATGGTAGAGAGGAAAGGCTGGAATCTGAGGACTGGTAGGCGTGTGAGGTACATGAGCTGAGCTAAGCCCTGGGAGACCGCAGACAGGGAAGGCAGGGGTTGTGGATTTCACCAGTCCCACCATGCACAGGCAACCTAGCTAGGCCTGGAAGCTGGGACAACAGACAGGGAAGATAATGCTTTGTTTTTTATTTTAATTTTAGAGGCCCCAGTGGTGGTGCAGGCCTTTAATATCAGCACTGAGGAGGCAGAGGCAGGTGGATATCTGTGTGATGGAGATCAGCCTGGTCTACATAGAAAGTCCCAGGCCAGCTGGGGCTACAGGGAAACCCAGTCTAAAAAAAGGGGGGGGTATTTATTTCTCATCTTTGATCTTGATTTGTGATATGTGTATATTTCAGTTTGTAATATAAATGTTCATAAGAGATATTTCAGGTTTTAGCAACAACCAATAAACAAAATCCATTATACTACTGTTGTTCTGAAGTAGTATCTTTCCTGCTAATGACCCAGTTTCTAGACTGACAGAGAATCCTGACTACTGTGAGGAGCAGCACATCTCCACCTTCATGATCATCAATTCTCAGTTTTTAAAAATGACTACACTAAGCAATACCCTCGGCTCCCTTCGTTGCATCTCTAGGAAAGATGTGTTCTGAGAACCTTACCTCTCCAGAGGTCAAGTTGTCCAGGGTGCCTTTCCAACCTTGCTGGTCATTGTGAACTGGCGCCCACTTGGTAGCTGGTGGCTGAGCATGGCTGCCTGCCCCTATTATTTCTATTACCCTATCACTTTCACCATAATCGGGAAGTCTAGCTTTGAAAGCCCAAGGATGTTGGTGCCTCTTTCAACAATGTACTTTTCATTGGTTTAAATGAAATATCTGCTAGACTCTTTCTCAGTACTGTTGTCTGGATAACTCTTGTGTATAGATCCTTTTCTACATGCCACTTTTCTGAGTCTTTGAAGACTTATTCTACCTTCAGTCATGGAAATGCTGGCATTTCTCCTCTGCCTAGCATGATTCACGCACTGGTTTCTCCTACCTACCACCTGCTCTGCTCAGCTTCCCGTCTCCTACAGTCCTTGCTAGTATATTTATATTCTGTGTCATGATATGGTATTACTGTAGAGATACTTTTTTTTTTTTCTTTTCTAACTTATGTTAACCAGCATCCACACTCCCTTTCATATTTGTCTGTCTGGCCTTTATGTGGAATAGTCCCTTACTTCCTTGGGTGGCTCAAGACTTATCTGTCTTTTGACTTAATCACAGTTATTGTTCTGTGTTCAGAAAGAGAGATGACGGTGCAGTCTGAAGCCTGTTCATAGTGAACTGTAAGACAGATTGCTCTAAATCACCTACAAGAAAGAAGGAGGTGTGGTAGCTTTCATATGGAGAAATCAGCCATTTGCGGAGCCATGAGGCTTAAGGACCTAGAGATTCAAAATGTGAGTACATTGACCTAAATGTTCCTATCTCAATTTCAGAGTCCTACTCCTTCACAATTAACCTTGGACTTTAGCTCACTTCAATTCCTGAGGGAGAATATTCAGGCTTCTCTGGAATTCCACTCCACTGTAATGAAGCAATGGGGCTGATTCCCGTCCCTCTTCGCTTTCTTTTGCCCTCTGGCTGCACCTGGGGCCTCTCTGCTACCAGGGAGATATTCTGACTTTTGCACTTCACCTTGAATTAGGGATCTATCATCCCAGGCTGATACTGTCTTTTCTCCCGTCTATCAGTTGCTCCCAGCAACCATCCTCTGATTCCATAGCTCTTTAAGAATGTCTTTCCCATACTGTTCCAGGCTGGGGAGACGGCACCAGAGACATTCCTGTTCACTGTTTCCCCAGCATCCAGGTCATGTGGCTTCAGCATTGCAGCAGGCCAGAGTTATCAGTCCACTTCTTAAGCGAAGGGGTGTGCATTGTCAGCCATCCAGCTGCAAAATACCATTTTAGATTTTTCTTTCTAGTACACACCTGGGACCCTTTTGTATATCAGGTTTCCTGGCAAATATAGTCTTACATGGAATTTTGCATTCAAGAAATTCATTGCCACTTCCTTTCAGGGGCCTCACTGTACAGAAAATAAGTGAAGCAAGACTGAACAGAGAAGCTGGAGGTATATATAGCTCAGTGGTAGAGTGCTTGTGTCGTGTGAGCAGGGACCCAAATTTGATTCTCAGCTCTACCAAAAACAAAGAAACCAAACTAAACAGAGAATGGAATTAAATGACAACTTCTTAAGTCTCAAGTGATGCTAGAGTGGGTTCTGGATTAAGTCAGGTCTTTCTATCTGTCCCTCCTTAGGTCAGGGGAGCAGTGGATTTATCCTAGAAGTGTGGTTCACTACAGGCACCAGCACAGTTCTCTGCAATGGGAAACATTTCTAGGGAAAAACACCTCCAATATCCTCAGGGATGAAAGTAGGGGGACATTCCCAAAAGGGTTCCCAGAAGCATTCATCATCCACACATATTCCTTTGGGTAGGCTGTATTTCTCATGAGGATTTGTAAAGTCATCTCTAGCATGGTGTCTGGTATAAAGTAAATGCAGAAGGCTCAAAGAATTTTGCTGTGATGGTCAGAGAAAAATGCAAGAAAATGGAGATGCTTAGAGGTCTACCTATCGAGTTTAAGATATCATTTTGAATTTGGGAACCACATTCGATAGACATTTGTATGAATGAGTTCAAGTCCAGAGGACAACTAGGGACACAAGCAATGGTTCAGGTCATCAGGATACAAACGTTCTTTGAGCCCTTCATCCTTGTTGTGAGAACTGCTTTTTAAGAACTAAGCTACAGTCAGGTGTGGGTTGTACACCTTTAATCCCAGAACTAGGTGGGCAGAGGCAGGAGGCAGCTCTGGTGTACATACCTAGTCCTAGTCCCAGTGCGGCTGAGTCTATAGGGAGACCCTGTTTCAAAATGATAAAACAATAACAATAATAAGATATACTGTATTTCTTTTCTTTCTTTTCCTTTCTTTTTTTTTTTTTTTTTTTTTTTTTTTTTTTGGTCTTTTTGAGAAAGGTCTCCCTGTAGCCCCAGCTGGCCTGGAGGTCACTATGTAGACCAAGTTGGCCTTGACCTCACAGAGATCTGCCTGCCTCTGCCTCCCAAGTACTGGGATTAAAGGCGTATGACACCATACCCAGTGCTAAACTATGTTTTTAAGTGTCCTGAAGAGAGATTATAGCTATATGGAAGCAGGTGTATGATCGAGTGGAGATTTATTCAGTACTCAGGCATAGCTGTCTTGTGTCTTTTGTTCCTGGGCTCCTGATTCCTGAGTATCTCTAGGTACAAACTGAGGGCACTACAGCAGGCCTTGACAACCACAGAGGAACATCAGCCCTACACCTCTCAGGCCAGCTCGGAGGAGCCCAACTTAGAGTTCTGTCAGAAAAGTAAAATGAACTCCTGTCCTGAGCACAGCTTTCTTTTCAGATGTTTGTAAGTATTGTGTGCAATCCACATGTGATGCTGATGAGATGTTCCAGGAAAGCATTTAGAAAGAAGAAAGGCGGATGTTGTGAGAAAACCCTGGCAATGCTTACTTTTAGGGGGTAACAGAGCAGTCTGTGAAGCCTGAGAAGGTGACAGAAATCAGTTGTGGATTCAGGAAGAGCGCCTGACCAGAATGGTATCTCTGAGAAAAAGAGTGATCAACACTTGAAAGGCAGCATAGCAGACCAATAAGAATTAGATATGCCCACTGTATTGAATATGTAGGAATTTAGATTCCTCAGTGTTCCAATAGAGAAGGTAATTGATAGGTTGTTACCGACATTACTTAATAGTGATTCATTTATTCAAGAAATAATGAAGCCCAAGCTAGTATAAGACACTCTGTGTGCAATGATAATCAGAAGAGACTAGGAGCTTGGAGTTTCAGCATTTATAAATATGCTTCCCACTCTACTCATGGCAATGTGAACATTTACAACCATGGGTTCTGAAATGCCTGAATAAACTTGCCCTTATGAAAATTTTTAAACAGGAATCGCAATACAGCCAATGTTATACAAACATTTTTTCATATTATTTCACATATCATAGAAACCCAAATCTTTCACTTTATAGGTGCTAAAGGCAGTCATAGGTCAGAACTTAGGAATCTGCCTTGGAGAGAGAAAGCAATAAAACTGGGCTGTCAGTCAGCTACACCTATCCAAGCAGATGTTATTTATTTTGTGCTATTCTAGCCACGGAGTATAAATAACTATAATAATAGAAAAGATACACTGGAATTACACAAGGTGAACATAATGTGTAGAAAACTGTAACAGGTATACAAACAGAAATACAGTGTTTTTGAATTGAAATAGACTATCATTTGATACATGTGAAAAGTATTTTTCATTGTTTCATATATCATGTACATTGATAACCTGCAGCTCTAAAAATAAACTCAAATGTGTAGTGATTGGCATACCATGACAGTTGAACCTCACTGTGGCCATTATTGGAATTCACTTGTTTTTCATGGTAAAACAACACTTCATGCAGCGGAAGTAGTTGCCACATTTCTTTGTAGCTCATGCACTGAAGCCAAATCCCACTGGAGGAGAATTGCATTGCTGGGCTTGACCTCTGTTATACAGTGAATGGATTTCCATTCTCTCCCCAGGCCCCTCCAGTCGTACAGATCAGTAACACTGTTGATTTAGAGGTGGTTACAAAGCAAGCCACAGCAACAATAGGAGCCAGTTATTACAGAAAGAAAAATGAAAGGAGTTGGAAAGATTAAAAACATTGGCTGAAAATACATATTATTCTGCGCACAGGGTTTGATAGCTACAGATCAGTGTGGGCATGGGAAATGGGGAGGACAGAGAAAGATAAACAGATTTCGATGATTCTTCCATACCTGTTAGAGACAGATGGGTGAGAATTCTTTCTGTTAGGGTCACTATAAGTTCAATTTCTAGCCCTTCTAACTCAACAAGAGCTTTCCCAAAGGACTTCACAGCATACAAATGCATTTCACAAGTTTGGAGGGATCCTGATTCCTCAAGGTATTCTGTTGCTGTTATTGCTGAGATGTATGGAAAAGATAGTGTCAAGAAAATTGCCTGAGGATGGCTTGACTACTCACCCATAGGTACATTTACATGTTTCATCCAGTGTCCACATGAAAATCTTATGGAGTCAGTGGGTCGTATATAAGAAATACTCTAATGGAGTGAAAAAATGCAGTCATAGCTTGATATCCCATGTTCCACCTAAATAAATGACTGCTACAAAGTGCATGTGTCATGTGATGGATATGCTATACATATAAATGATAAAAATAGGGGCTGGAGAGATAGCCTAGCGGTTAAGAGCACCGACGCTCTTGCAGAGGACCCGGGTTTGATCCCCAGCACCCACATGGTGGCTAAGAACCGTCTGTAACTCCAATTCCNATCTGAAACTCCAATTCCAGGAGAGCTCCAGTTCCGGGGGAATCCGACACCCTCTTCTGACCTCCGCGGCATTGCACGACATGGGTGCACAGACCTGCATGCAGACAGTACATTCATACACATACAAAAATAAATAATAATAATAATAATAAAAATGTGTGTGTATGCATGTGTGTATACGTATACCATCACACAAATGGTGTTGGAGATGTAAATAATGCCTAAACATAAATAGAAAGACAGAAATATAATTATATTGCCAATAGCTATAGTGTAAATAATAAGACAAATAGCCAAAAAATAAAAATTGAAGTGGCTGACTCAAAGAGCTCATCATGAGAACCAGGGTGATATTTAGAGTCAGCTATTTTCTGAGGAAGCTCTGAGGAACAGAGGCATATAAATCAGATTTTAAGAACTACTTATGGGCTGGAGTGATAGCTTAGCAGTTAGGAGCACTGCCTGCTTTTGCGGAGGACCCAGGTTCAGCTCCCAGCATTTACATGGTGACCATCTACTATCCATAACTCCAGTTCCAGGGGACCTGACATATTTTGACTTCCCTGGGCATTGCACGACACAAAGTACACTTACATCCATGCAGATGATACACGCATACATGTAAAAGAAAAATAATAAATAAAAATTAAAATAAATAAATAAAAATAGAAAACTGCTTAAACCTAAAAATACATGTTGTGGGCTGGAGAGATGGCCTAGCGGTTAAGAGCACCGACTGCTCTTACAGAGGACCCAGGTTCGATCCCCAGCACCCACATGGCGGCCGAGAACCGTCCATAACTCCAATTCCAGGAGAACTCCAGTTCCAGGGGAATCCGAGACCCTCTTCTGACCTCCGTGGCATTGCACGACACGAGTGCGCAGACCTGCATGCAGACAGTACATTCATACACATACAAAATAAATAAATAAATTAAAAAAAATACATGTTGTATCACAACATGTGATATAAACCTGCTTGCCCATATTGAAGAGATCTGTATGGACCAATAATATTTACTAATGGCTAATAATATTTCTGAGGAGTGAAATTGCAGGCATGGAGATGAAAAGAGGACTTTTATTTTATCCCTATCAGTACACTTGATTTTTAACATAATACTTTATTCTTCAAGGATTTCACATGCTCATATAATCAGTGTTTATTATTCCCCCACTCCCCTCCATTTACTCCTAGACGCCTCCACATGTCCTTCTCCCAACATCATGTTCCCTTTTTTATTTGAATTTTTGTTGTTGTTGTTTTTAATTTTATTTATTATTTTATATGTATGAGTGTATTGTCCGCATGAAGGTAGGCGCACCCATGTCATGCAATGCCGCGGAGGTCAGAAGAGGGTGTTGGATTCCCCTGGAACTGGAGTTAAAGATGGCTCCCAGCCACCATGTGGGTGCTGGGAATCAAACCCGGGTCTTCTGCAAGAGCAGTCGGTGCTCTTAACCGCTGAGCCATTTCTCCAGCCCCTTTTATTTGAATTTTGAATAAGCATATGTTATTTTTTAAATGTCAAATTTATACACATATGAAAATTTCTATCCGGGGCTGGAGAGATAGCCTAGCTGTTAAGAGCACTGACTGCTCCTGCAGAGGACCCTGGTTCGATTCCCAGAACCCACATGGCAGCTGAGAACCTTCTGTAACTCCAATTCCAGGAGAACTCCAGTTCCAGGGGAATCTGAGACCCTCTTCTGACCTCCGCAGCATTGCACGACACGGGTGCACAGACCTGCATGCAGACAGAACACTCATACACATACAAAAATAAATAAAAAAATTAAAAAAAAGAAAATTTCTATCCATTAAAAACTAAGATATGCATATTATGAATTAAATAATAATTCCACTTACATTCAACCTTGTTTACACATAACCTTAACCATTGTACCTGAACTTTGAAACTCAAACAAATTGGTTAAGATATTCATTTATCATTTGGAAAGTGGGGAAGATAAAATGTTGAGATGTACAGGGACTGAGGCTGACGGATAGGCATGAGGTCAGGTGAGATGACACATAGAAAAGCTTCTCCACATTTTACAGTATAAGAAGAATGAATGAATTTTTTTAATTCTGAAAAAAATTTTATAATGCTTTTATTAATGTTTTGTGTATTTCAGACATCATTTGTCAGTTCAGACATATTCTCCTTTCCCTCTCCCACCCCATCCCAGATCATGCATTCTGCCATAATTGTCCTGCATCTTTCTCTCAGTCCTTTTTTTGTATGTTTAGGAATTCATATTTTCCTCCTTTAATTTTATATTACTCTAAAATATGAATACATACTTTCCACTCATATACAGTAACTACAGAGTCTGAAAGTAAGTGGTGGATCAATTCTAAAGCCCACTGAGAGATTTACATTATAGCAACATAGTTGCTTTCAGATAAACTGAAATATAACAATAATGTTGTTCAGCTTGCCTTTCATCTGGGGATTTGGTGTTAATATCCACAAATGAGGGAGACCATTTGCTGTTTGTTTTTCTGGGACTGTGTTACTTCACTTAGCATAATGGCTTCGAGTTCCATCCATTTACCTGCAAAGTTCACGATATCATCTTTCTTTACTGCTGAGTAGTACTCCATTGTGTAGATGTACCACATTTTTGTCATCCACTTATCAGTTGAGGGGCATTTGGGTTCGTTCCAGCTCTTCGCTATTATGAAGAGAGCTGTGATAAACATGGACGTGCATGTATCTTTGTGGTAGAATGAATCTTGTGGGTATATACCCAGTAGAGGTATGGCTAGGTCAGGTGGTAGGCTCATTTTGAGTCTTTTAAGGGTTCTCCACACTGCTTTCCATAATGGTTGTACAAGTTTACATTCCCACCAGCAGTGGATGAGTGTTCCCCTTTCTCCACAACCTCTCCAGCATTTGGTGTCTTTTGTGTTCTTGATCTTAGCCTTTAAATATGTTTTTTAAATTTTATTTATTTTGTATGTGTATGAATGTACTGTCTGCATGCAAGTTTGTGCACCCGTGTCGTGCAATGCCGCAGAGGTCAGAAGAGGGCGTTGGATTTCCTTGGAACTGGAGTTCTCCTGGAATTGGAGTTTCAGACGGTTCTCGGCCACCATGTGGGTGCTGGGGATCAAACCCGGGTCCTCTGCAAGAGCAGTCGGTGCTCTTAACCGCTAGGCCATCTCTCCAACCCCTGAACACTTTTAAAGATGTTTCTCAGCCATCTTTCCTTCCTCACTGGTGAAGTCTCTGTTCAGCTCTTTACTCCATCTTTTGAGTAGGTCATTTGTTTTCTTCTTTGTTTTTTGAGTAGTCTATATATTCTTTACATTAATGCTCTGTCAGATGAATCACTGGTGAAGATTTCCTCTCACTCTATGTGTTTTTGGGTTTTCTCTTCACTTCCTTGATTATTTCTTTTGCTGTACAGAAGCTTTTGAGTTTGATGAGGTCCCATTTTTGACTGTTGACCTTATTTCCTGTGCAGCTGCTGTCTGATTTAAAAAATCTTTTCCTACACCTATGTCTTGTAGGTTGTTACCAACTTTTTCTTCTATCACCTTCAGGGTTTCAGGTTTTATGTTGAGATCTTTGATCCACTTGGAACTGATTTTTTGTACAGGGTGAGAGGTGGGGCTTTAATTTTGTTCTTCTACAAATGGTGATCCAGTTTTGTGAGCACCATTTGCTGAAGATGCTATCCTTCCTCTATTGAGTTTTTCCCCCCTTTGTCAAATATGAGGTGGCTGAAATTGTATGAGCTTAAGTTTGGATCTTCAATTTTGTTCCATTGGTCAACGGGTCTGTTTTTGTGCCAGTACCAAGCTGTCTTTATGACTATGGCCCTATAATATAGCTTGAAGTCTGGTAGAGCAATCCCCCCCTGTATTGCATTTTTCACTCAGGGTTGCTTTAGCTATTCGGGGTCTTTTGTTTTTCTGTATGAACTTAAGGATTTTTTCCCAAGTCTGTGAACAAGCTCATGGGGATTTTTATTGGGATTGTATTAAATCTGTATATCAATTTGGGTATGAATGGATTTTTTTTTCTTTTTGGTATTTTTTGAGATAGGGTTTCCCTGTAGCCCCAGCTGTCCTGGAACTCACTCTGTAGACCAGGCTGGCCTCAACTCACAAAAATCCGCCTCCCTCTGCCTCCCAAGTGCTAGGATTAAAGGCATGTGCCACCATGCCCAGCATGAATGGATTTTTATAGCTAGAGTAGATGTAGGCAAATGACAGACTACAGTGGGCAATGTTAGCAGTGACTGGCAGTTTTTCATGATGACCCCAAACCACAGTTTTCCAGAATTGATTATCATTCAAATACATGCCCACACAGCTAAATGTTTGGCTTCTGTGAGTCTTAGGATCAAGTGAGCATAAATGACATTCTGTCTCCCTGAGTTGGGATTAATTGGTATATGGGAAGCATACATGTTTTACTAGGTTGCTCAGAGAATGAAGTCTAGCCAAGTTTCTTGCTTTGATCCCTAAGTGAGCTGCCTGGCTTGGTTCTATGCCTTCACCACAAACAGTAGTCTTAAACCCACAGTCATAGAACTGCATGCCCTTGGCCACAAAGGAGTTTAGATAGCAGAGTGTGGTTAACCCATAAAAATCCACTCACAGTGTTAGACAAAGGTTCCAATAATAGTACACTATGTTAGGTATCCAGGGACACATTTTATGAGTAGGCAACGGCAACATATTACTGGCTCTTCTTAGTGCTGTTATACTCATGCTGCTGGGGTTTGCAGGTCTGAGGTTATTTCTGCTTTTTCTAGGCTAAGGCACCTACCTAGCTTCTCAACATTGAGAGGGAGATTATAGTTTATTTCATCTCCTCAAATTCATGATAAAAAATGTTATTCATGACTGGAAAAATTATTTTCTCTGGCTGATCATTGCTGCTGGTTGAAGGGATAGGTGGGACTCTGTCAAATGTCACTTACTGTATGGTTGGGCAATAATTGTTGAAATTTTCTCCCATGATGGAGAACTTAGCCTAGCTTTGCCCTTTGGTGGGATACTGAGTAACTTTAATATGTCTTTGAGGTACATGTAGAAAAGCCATTTTTTCTTTGGCTGTTCTAGTACTGACAAAGTAGCTCTTTAACTGTCTCCAAAAGTGTACTTTCAGGTGATTCATGATTCAAATGTGTTCCTGGTTGTCAGTGTCCATTTGAAAGGTGATACCAAGAACTGAAAAGATATCAGAAGCTTTGGTCCCCATTAGACAATAACCCTAATCCTCTCCAAAAATTCTTGCTCTTATAGTTCTATGCAAACAACACAAGAGTCTGTCTGGCGCCTGCAATCCCAGTGTGGCTTATGTTGGCCTGCTGTCCTCCTGGGCATAAAAACTTCCAGAGTAGCAAATCAAGGACCAAATTGAAATTATGAGTCTGATTTTAGAAACTGAGTAATTCTAGCAGTGTCTGATAAATTCCCCATCATTGTTTTCACCCAAACTAAAGACCTAGTCTAGTTATCAAAGGGTAGATACCCTTAGAAATGATTATTTCATGTTAGATTACTATGCAATTATATAACTGGGAAAATGTGAGAAGAATTGCTATGATCTGAGTGTCTGTCCCTTCTCCAAATCAATTTGAGATTTAACTCCAATTGCATCAGTATTTACATGGCAGTACATTCAAGAGGTATTAGCCAGGAATTCACTGTCTTCATATGTGAGTTAATTCCATTATTGTGAGAATAAGTTAGTTATCATAGGAGTAGATAACTTATGAAAGGATAAGTTCAAACGTTATGTATCAATTTCCCCTCTCTTTGCCCTTCTGCATGAGATGATGTAACAAGACAGCCTGGGTCACAGGCTACCTACTCTCCAGAACCATGAACCAGTAAGTTTCTGTTCATTGTAAGTTAGATAATTTATGATATTCTGTTATAGCAGCACAAAGTGGACTAGGATAGAAATTGAGTAATATCTTTATAATAAACTCTCTCCATTCTCAGTTATTAATTTATGTGAACAAATTATCTTAACACAGTAAAAACAAACCATAATGATTTTAAGGCTGCATCTTGTTTCTCATAATAGTAAATAATAGCTGTTCATGGATTTATGAACAACAATTTTTAAAGCTAATTCATTTTTTAAGCAAGACAGCCCCACTACAATTTTGTCTTCATGTTAACTAAACATTACTCAGTAATCTACGCACTCCCACCCTGTGCCCCTGCTGGCCTTGGGGCCCAGGCCCACTCCTGCCCCTCCACCTCAGCTCTCTGGTCTAGCTTCCTAACACAGGCTTGCTAAATCCTGCAGCATAGTTTGTCAAGACTTCACAGGCAGTTCCCAGCAACCCCACATTCCCCTGGACTAATGATCTCCCTGACACAGACCTGTCTGCCTACTACCTGCCAACAACTCAGACTATCCTACTACCTTGTAATAACCTGAAGCACACACCAACTAACTTTTCATATCTAAGCAAAAAACAACCAAGCTACTTAAACAATATAAACAGAACCAAAATTCAACTAAAAAAGGCAGAGTAGAATTTCCTATCAGACACACAGCCAACAAAAATGTCAGTATACAGAAACAACAACATGAAAAATATGAAAAAAATAAGAGAATGTCTCTCCAAGGGCCACCAGTCCTACAGAAGTGTACTACAATAAGAAGCATCCTGAGGAACCCCATGATACAGAATTTAAAAGAAGAATCATAGACATGATCAAAGAACTTAAAACACAAAGAACTCAGAGGACAGACATGAACTTATAAAAGAAAGTCAAGAAAATATAAATATGTGGTTTGCCAGGTATGGTGGCACATGCCTTTAATTCCAGCACTTGGGAGGCAGAGGCAGGTGGATATCTGTGAGTTCAAGGCCAACCTGGTCTACATAGCAAGTTCCAGGCCAGCTAGAGCTACAGGGAGACCCTGTATCAAAAGATAACCCCCCCCCAAAAAAAAAACAAATGTGGCTTAATGAAATAACAAAAGCAATTCAGGACTTGAAACAGAAATTCACAAAAGAGATAGAAATACTGAAGAAAGCCTCAGCCAAAATGAAGACGGAACTGAAAAACTCAATAAGCCCACTGGAAACAACAGCAGAAAGCCTCATAAGTAGAATAAATGAAATAGAAAACAAAATATCAAGACTGGATGACAAAGTTGAAAGTCTGGACTCCTTAAGCAAAGACTATGTAAAATTTAAAAAGATGGGTTATGGATCCTTGCAGAAAGCTTTCTTTGCCACGAGCAGTACAACATGGCTTTTCTTTTTTTTTAATAATTTTTTAAAAATTTTATTTATTTTTGTATGTGTATGAATGTACTATCTGCATGTAGGTTTGTGCACCCCTGTCATGCAATGCCACCTCCGTGGAAGGTGTCGGATTCCCCTGGAACTGGAGTTCTCCTGGAATTGGAGTTACAGACGGTTCTCAGCTGCCATGTGGGTGCTGGGGATCGAACCAGGGTCCTCTGCAGGAGCAGTCAGTGCTCTTAACCGCTAGGCCATCTCTCCAGCCCTCAACATGGCTTTTCTAAGGGAAAAGGAGCACAGTACCGACCAGCGACCGCTGTAGGGAACTGACCTCTCTACACAGAGGTCAATCGGTAACTTCCATAACCTGACCTGAGAGGTACGGCCACCTCAGGTCCTTAGCCTGCGACAACATAATGTTTCCTACTCTTGGCCGTGATTTCCCACCTGCCCAGAGACTACTGGCCCCTGGACAGGAATTTCAGGCTGATGGCTGATGGCCTATCTTCAGCCTATGTCCACTCAATAATTCACTTCACCACACCAGCTATCAAGTTGGTGGTCTGAGAACTGCTGTCCAACCCACTGGTCACCCGAACGAAATGCAGGCCTGCTTTGGCCTGTATGCACCCAAAAAAATGATGTCCAAGAATTCTGTAATGATAATGGAGAATTTGAATTTATTGCCCGCTACAGCCTGCCTTTATAAGCAAAATGATGTCAGCTCCCAGAGCCGGTCACAGGCCCCCAATTCTGCACCACTGCACACTGCGGCCCCACCCAGCATCATGCACCTAGGCCACGTTGTCTGCTCCTTCTTGGGGCGGGGTCAGAGAAATACCCTGACTCCCATCCACGTGTGGATGGTGGTGTGCTAGCTGAGAACTAGCCCCCAATTCAAACTGATCTTAACAGAGATTTCTCAAATGAAGAAATAATAACAGCTAGGAAATACCTTTAAACATGCTCAGTATCCTTAGTTATTAGAAAAATGCACACAGAAACCACTTTAAGATTATGTCTGACCCCAGTCATACTGACTAAGATCAAGAGAACAAAAGACACCAAATGCTGGTGAAGACATAGAGAAAGGAGAACACTCGTTCACTGCTGGCAGAAATGCAAATTGAGTGACCACTATGGAAAATAGTGTGGAGAACCCTTAAAGAATTGAACATGGGGCCTGGAGAGATGGCTCAGAGGTTAAGAGTGCTGACTGCTCTTGCAGAGGACCCAGGTTCGATTCCCAGTGCCCACATGGCGGCTAAGAACTGTCTTTAACTCCAGTTCCAGGGGAATCTGACGCCCTCTTCTGACCTCTGCAGCATTGCACGACACAGATGCTCCAACCTACGTGCAGACAGTACACTCATACTCATAAAAAATAATAAATAAATAAAAATAAATGAAAAGGAATTGAAAATGAATCTACTATATGATCCAGTTATACCACTCCTTGGCATATACCAAAATGACTCATCCTAATGTAGAGAGAGCTGTATATCCATGTTTGTTGCTGCCCTTTTCACAGTAGCTAAGAAATGGAAACAACCTAAATGTTCCTCAACTGACAAATGAATAATGAAAATGTGGTACATCTGTACAATGGAATTCTACTTAGCAGTCATAAAAGATGAAATTATGAAATTTGCAGGTAAATGGATGGAACTAGAAACTGTTATACTAAGTGAAGCAACACAAACTCAGAAAAGCAGGTGACATATGTGCTCCCTCATTTGCAGGTGTAGCACCAGTCTCTTATACACAAGTGTATTTTGTACACCACTCATCTAAGAAACTTCTGTTTGCAACTGATGGAAGATATTGTAGGCTTCCACAATTAGTCACACACAGAGAACATAGCACTTAGAGATGCCCATCCCTAGGAGAACCTCTACAGCTAAGTCTCATGGAAAACAGCAAAACAGCAGGTAGAGAAAATACTAGTGTATCCCTCAATTTTCACCAGCAAAGCTTCCTTATACAACAAAGTGTGATGTACATAGAAGGCTAAGTTTTAGAGAATAAGAGACTGCACAGTGTGTGTCCCTGGGTAGGATTTTTATATTAAATCTCACCCAACCATAATTCAGGAACCATTACAGAAGAGGGGACAGAAAGAAGAACCAGGATTGGTCCATGAACATAGGGAAATGGAGGCTTTCATGCTATTGGAAGCTTGTGCATATGAACTCATAGCAATGTACACAGCGTGCACAAAACCCATGCTCACTCAATCAGAAAAGGGCCCGAGTGGAGTAAGAGAAATGGGCAGCAGCCAGGCCTAGCCTGAGAGACTGATGACTGCTGAGTGAGGGAGAGTACATTGTCCCTAAGATCTCTAGATAGGGTGACTAGACTCCAGTGGATGAACTTGCACATAAAGACCTCTGGGTACAAATGCGTGATGGGATGGGACTTAACATGTATGGTGGAATATATGAGGTGAGGGGGAGGTGAGGGCATGGTTGAGGAGGGATCTAGGTTTGTTTAATCCTAGCACTTGGGAGGTAGAGGCAGGTGGATCTTTGTGAGTTCAAGGCCAGCCTGGTCTACAAAGTGAGTTCCAGGACAGCTGGGGCTACAGGGAGACCCTGTCTCGAAAAGACCAAAAAAAGAACTGTTGTATAAAAGGCACAAAAGCTCAATAAAAATATTAAAATAAACATTCAAATATGCTTCTATTAAATTGTGTATTGATAATAATTGTATAGTCAATCCAGAATATCTTTTTTTTTAATTTAATTTTTATTGATGCTTTGTGCATTTCGTACATCATTTTCCAATTCAGATCAGGCATATTTCCCTTTCCCTTCCCCCCC